>OU026154.1:129597439-130188214 GCA_907269105.1 Volucella inanis
GGGATAGAGACCAGAGTGGATGCAAACAAAATTAAAACCCCTTTAGGATGTCTTTTTCGGAATTTACCATCGTATTTGCAGTCCGAAGCAGTCTTCGCAGGAAGACGACGAAAAAAATAAAGATAAACTTGGAAGCACTCGCATAATCCCATTTCGACGAAGGAGCAAACAAACCCTTAATATACCTACTTCCGAATATGAAATTTCATTCAAAAAACAACAAATGAAATCAGCACAAGTCCATATAGTTACAGGATCGCAGCAGGATAATAACACAGGGATAGATGGAGAACTCGAGAGGATTATTTCCTTTAATAGATTCATTTGACTAGTGTCAGAATGGGCATTTACTTGTTTATTAAAAATATGTTAATTTCTCCCTTTGTAGTCCTGACTCTGATCCTATTTCCTTATTTTTTTTTTTCTCGTTTTTGCAAGTCGTTCGTTATGGTTCTGTGTGAACCTTTGCCCTTTGGCAATGTAATTATGCCACTGATTTCAGATATACATAGTATGTACGACAGGTAAAGTTGCAATGCATAAATTTTTGAGACCACAAAAAAGCAGAACCTTTCCGGAGAACGGTCCTGTAACTGTCAGCCCTTTGTGTAGTTCCTGGCATCGCTCAATATGCGCTTCATGTTTTTTTTTTTTTTTTTTTACAAAAATATATGCAATCGTGTCTATTTTACTTTCCACAAACTCTGATCCTTCTGATTGATTGTGTAGTGTGTCTGCGGTACAAGGATTCTCTGTTTCGTAGAGAAAAACCGGTCTGCGTTTCTTTTCGTAGGGTGTTCTTCTCTACAGATTGACATTACACGTACAGTTCAAGCAGGTGAGGCGGTTCAAGTAGCGATGACATCTGTTGAAAAGTACTGCGCCTGCTGAATCTTATAACTTTTCTGCTACGCTTTTTTCATAAGAAGTAATACTGACTTGACTTTTGAGTGAAACAGTTCTGGATTGGTTTCTGTCCAGATCTTTCTCTACAAAAATTTTGATGTCTTCTTCCGATTCGATATCGGCACGTTGTAGATGTTGGGGGTAAAGATGGTGTTTTGTTTCGTTCTGTCTTCCACAAATTAAGAATGGATTTAGCATTATTCCAATGATCATCTGTTTTCGACCTTACTTGAATCTATTTTGAAGTTACTTGAATTTGGATGTCGGCATCTCAACAGCCTGTTTTTGGCTTATGCGATCGACTTTTCGGTGACAAGTAATTGCTTTTAGCTGATCATGCCCAAATATTGTCAACTGGGAATTGTTTAAAGCCTGTCGGGTTCTAGGAAGGTCACCAACATAACAAGGGTCAATGAACTTTTTGGCATTAACATTCGTAGCTGTATGAAGTTGACAATATATTTTTCGGGTGTTGAGTTTTTCAGCACTTAATTCCATGCACAAATATTCCCTTATATCTTCTTTGACAAGGCCTTTCTCCAAATCAGTTCAAGGATACGAAACCAGCGTACATTTTTGACGTACATGTGACTATAAGTCACAAGTCGTGCTCATGCGTGTTTCCAGTTGGTTGTTTGGAGTAGACTAAGATAATTTTCTTAGGGCTGGAATTATCTACTTTTAACAACTCTGTTTCATTAATATCCTGACTTCCTATGTATAAATCGATGTATCTGTAGTTTTCGGGATCAATCAATGTTCGTTTACTATTGGAAAAAGTTTCAATCATTTAACATATTTTGTTAAGTTTCCCGCTCTCATCGACTTTTTGGCCTCATTTCTGCTTAATAGGTCTGCTCCGACACAGCTTCGCAATAGAGGTTTTTTTCTTTTCTTAAGGCGCGATTGATTCACTGTGTCCTTCTTCGCTGCATAATAATGCCTCCTGCACACTTTCATATCGAGTTCTTCGATTGAGGGATGGAAGACCCCTTTTTACAAAGTTGACTGTCGCTATTACTTTCAAAATCTGCTTTCGCCTTTCGATTCCTCTACATATGGTTCTGTTTAGTTGTCAGGATTTGACGCATTGGTTTTTGAACTACCCGTATGTCATCCTCCAAATGAATATATGATTGGCGCCGGAAGATTTATAGCAAAAGCATGCTTTTTGCAGCTGCTGGTAGAATATAGAATACTATTTCCCCCCTGCAGTCTATTACATTGGTATTCATCGACATCTTGAAGATTAACCCTTTATTTCAACCCTGAAAAATGGTTAATATCTCATCTGTTAACTATGGTGAGCCTCAGTAACTTTGTTATGGGTCCTTGGTGCTCCGAATAATTCCGTAAAGATAGTACCACCTTGTCTTGTTCTTCTTGGGCACCGTGTTCGTGTTTAGAATCTAAGAATTCTTTATTCAAATTTGGAACCTTCGCAGTGCCGTAAAAAAACTTGGATGTCTCGTGAAGCGCTGCCTTTGACTATTGGGTTGATTTCCGTCCAACATTAGCATGGAACTGTTAACGGGACGTTGATTGAAGCTTTTTTTTTGTTGTTAAAGTGTTGTTAAAGTTGTGGTCCAGGAGTGGAACCTTTTGGAATGTCATCATATACGCGGACGTTTTTAACTCTTGTAGATCAGACGTTTATATTATTTGACCTTTATCCCTAATGACTGTTTTAATTTTTCAAGGTCGTGACAAAGATCATATGATAGGTCGAGATATGATAATGCTATCTATTACGGCATATATTTATTTTAGGCTTTTATAGATCGATTTAAAGTGAATTTAAAGAGACAGTGAAGTTGTCTTGCACAAAGGTGGTATGTTTATTATGTTTCAGCAACTGTTAAAGTTATAAATGACATCCACCTGTCAGAATATTCAGTACGGTTTGCCATTTTATCGTGCATCGTTCTACACTTGCCGGATGTGCTCAAATTATTAAAAAAATATTGAAACTCCGGCTTGGTTGTAAATACACACGTGAATTTTGTTGGTTGTCATCATGGCTTCAGTGTGCAGACAATTCGTCGTACCGTGGAAAAGTTTAACCGCGAGTACATTCTTCTGAATTTTGAGCCATAAATCAGATAGAGACTGGTATCCAGTATCGAAGAAAAACCAGAAATGTCGATCCGGCGCTGATCAGACGAATTGGTTATCACCAGAAGGTTAAACCAGTTTGCAGTAGGATTTAGGCCAACATTTGTATAAAATTTTGCTGACGCAAGAATTAAAACCAGACGAACATAGACAACGCCATGAGTTCGCTAATTGGGCGCTGGAAATGTTTGCCGGAGATCCGGATTTTGGCCAAAAAATCATCTTCTCGGACGAGGTCCATTCCTGCTTAGCGGCTATGGCAACAAGCAAAATTGCCATTATTAGAGCGAACACAATCCACAAGTGTTCGGCCAATTATCCAAAAGATTGACTGGTTGGTGAGGTTTATGCCATGGTCACATCATCGGACACCGTTACCGTCAATGGTCTCAGGTATAGAACGATATTTACCGGCTTTATGTGGCCAGAGCACGACAACATCGATATATCCGATCTGTGGTTTCAACAAGGCGACGCTACATGTCATAGAATCGACGCAACGCTCGAAGTTGTGAAGGAGAAATTTGGTGACTGGGTCATCTCGTCACTCGATTATTTTCTCTGGGGCTGCGTTAAGTCCTTAGTGGCCGCACTTGTTGGCGAGAGTCATCAAAAATGTGACCGAACGCTTGGAGCACAACCACCAAAACATCATTTGAATGATGTGCTATTCCACGCATAATGGAATGAACGTATGTAGCTTCAAAATAAAGAAAGAATCAATTTTATATCTCACAACGTCGGTGTTTTATTTAATTTTTTCCCTTTTGTTCTTATCTGGTTACCCTACATATCTAGATTTCTTAAAGTGTAATTGAAATTTTAATTTTTAACCCAAAGATAATTGGCACTATTTTAATACGATGTATGATATCATTCAAATGTCCTCCAAAGAAACACATGTTTGAGTGGAAAGCACAAATTCCACAAATTCACGTCGAAAGTTCGCTTCCAAGTCATCTTAAGTTTCTGGCTTTGGCGTAAACCAGAGGAAAGAGTCATGTTTAATCTCACAGGAGGGACGATTAATTGACATGGTCATTTCTGGCGATAAGACAATCACCGAACTTCACTTTCAATAAGTCGAATGTGGTACGCGCTGTGTGGAAAGTGACTCTTGTCTTGCAGACAACATGTCCTCTAAGACTTTTAGTTCTAATCATCTCATTTAATTTCCATTAAATGTAACCGTCTTGGTGGCATTATCTCGGAATGACACTTTCGGCCTGAAAATTACATTAAACAGTAAATTTTTGTATACAATGACTGCTATTGGAACACCTCGCTTCGTCATTCAGGATGGTATTTTGGGGAAAGTCCGGATCTTCTTCCATCATCACTAAAAACATCTGTGAAAAGATGATATTTCGGAGAATCACAACAAATCACAATTCTTTATTCAAATGGTGGCTTTGTTCTGAAAACAATTTTAAGCATATGAATCTACGCCTATTTTTGACGAAGCGCATCTGTACAATCTGTACGGTGTGTTCTTGCATTGCAATTAAAAACATATTACGCACCCCAAAGAAGATCTTTTTCAGCGCACCAGAAAAGTTGTTCCTGCTAATTGCAGACCAATTTTGATGTTTTCAATCTTTTGAGGAAGTGGAGAGATTTCTTAAATATTTCTTAAAATTAACTTTCCGACTGCCAAATAGTACGCCTATCCACATATATGTGGCATTTGGAAACAGGAACTTTCCCTCTATTTCTGGATACTGTGTTTTGAAAACATATCTACAGTAACAGAGATCGAGTAAAGCAAATTGCCTAAATTGGTGCTCAATTATATCTGTTTCGGAAGAATGCGAAAGTTTAGCGTATGATACTGTTTGAACATCAGATTAACATTGATGGAGCTACGTGGCGGCATGGAGAAACCGCTTCGGACTAAACGGACAACTGAAATTGCAATAGAAGACAAAATGAATTCAACCTACGAAAGTCAAGAGAAAGTTACCTCAAAATGAAAATGAAATAAGGATAGCAATATCCAAGTTTAAGAACAACTTGATAAGGTAGCCTACCTGCTGAGTTATTTAAGTAAATGAGAGACGATATGGTAAAGAAAATTCACCAACTCATGTTCCAGATTTGGTAGGCGGAAAATATGTCCGCCTGACAAAAAATGAGACCCTGGTGGCAGTGCCAACAATCGCGACATCGATATAAGATTTTATTAGCCAACTTGTGTTAACACCAGAAACCATTTATCAACGATATGCTTGCTCATATCAGCGCGGTTTTAAGTCTGATAGGTTCACATTAGACCAGATAATCACAGTGCGATAGATCCTCAAAAAAACTCTAGAAGTTCAAATCGATACGCACCACTTCATTATCCATTTGTGTGAGAGATATTTTACCAGAATAAGACATCTTTCCATATTTAATTATAATTTATTTGGCATAGAATTTAAGGAACAAGAACTGTTCTATGATCTGTGATTTGTAAATTGTGGCCACTACATTTATAGGCCACAGCATCTTTAGAAACGAGTTGTTCAGGGCTATGTCTAGCCTTGATATCTCTGACAAACTTGTCAGATTGTACAGAATGACAATGGAGAATGCTGATCCGCAAAGGTTGGAAACAATCTCTCTAAGACCTTTGATGCTTAAAAAAGATTTTGCAAGGTGTAGCGCTGTCATGCAGTTTTTAGTACCATACTTAAGAAAATTGTGGTAAAATCGCAAAAAAAATTTCATAAATTTGGCAGAACTACTATATTTGATGACATCATAGACAGAACTCAGCGAACTATAATTGGTGCATTCACACGTATAGGAATAAAAGCGGCAATAGTCGTGAATGTGAGCAAAACTAAGTGTACACTGTCAATAAGAAGACAAATAAGGTAGAATGTCACAATAGACAGCTATAAGTTCAAGGTAGTCAGGGAATGTGTATGATATACCTCGGCTGCGTTGTTAGATGTGATAATGGCATCTAATCAGAGATCAAAGGAAGATTCATTTTTGTTTACCGCTCTTTTCTCGGCCTAAGAAGGCACACTTGTAACAATATCTTGTGAAGAAACACTAATGAAATTTCACATATACGAGTATAAGACCCTCATTATTCTAGTCCTGTTTATAGTGTCGAATCATGGATGCGAATCATGGATGCCAGTGAAGGCACGTTTCTTTGAGTAGTTTTTGGTCTTGTTTGGATTGACGGAGTTTAGGAAATTAGATTTAATAGCCAACTCTAAGAGCTGTAGAGTAACATTGATCAGAAAAGTGTGCATTAATCATCTAAGGTGGCGAAGAGGGGAGATGTAGAGCGATTAAACTGAAACAATCCAGCTCGAAAAGCCTTCGATTTCAACCCTAAAGTCCAACGAAGTAAGAATAGACCTCGCCTTTGGTGGAGAGACTTATGTTATGCGGTTTTAAATTTCAAATTATCTTACTATGTAGAGAAGCTTGCAAACGGGCGATATCTTTTCATCTCTATGAGTAGCGAAATTGGTGAGCCATTCACGGAGACAGCGTCATATTGATGTTTCAACGCATTTGATGAGAGAAGGTTTTGATAGAGCGCATCGATTAATTAATTAATTAATTGTGTACGTGTGGTTTCAGTGTTGTCATTTATGTAACTCGTGCACAAGTATAAGGCGACTTCAAATAACTTCGAATGTTAAGACAGGCAGTTAGCCAGATATCGTGTAGAAGATTACTGGTTGAAGCTTAGTTCCACTCCGGACTGTACCGATACATAAATAAGTAAGTAAGTGTATTTTGAAATAAATATTCAGTAATCACTTTAACGTAAAAAATATGGATCGAACTGCTCTTAGTAGTGGCACCAGCTACCAGATCACACCAAAAAATGTACATTTGCAGATGTAGTTAGTTTCATGAGTCGCTTTTGATTTTTGATTTGTCGAAAAAATTCATGATTGTATTCAAGCCACTCAAGAGCCCAATCCGCGATGTCCCGTAGAAATTCAAGCTCTCGTGGCTTTAGTTCCCACACAAACATGTTCTTATACATATTCTCTATAGACCTAGCCTCTTTAGAGACCTTTTCTTCAGATAAGCAGACCACTTCTCTAATACTTGTTGTAGTCTGACTGGATTGTTTGGAATATATAGCATATAGTAGAAATTGCAGGTAGGTTGGGTAAAGTCTCCAGTTTCCAAATATATGCCTCTTACACGATTTCGCTACTTCATCTGTGAAAAGAATGAACAGTAGAGGACTGGGACTGTCTCCTAAATTTTAATATCGGGACATTTTTAGTTGTTAGTGCCTCTCATGCATGCTGTCTTAGCACACGATCAAATGTCGCTTTTAAATCTACGAACGCCAGGAATAGGTCTTTCCCCTTAGCAATCGATTTTTCTACGATGGATCTTATTTAATCAGCTGTTTTTATTGTTTCTTTTATTCTCTTTCATTTATCCTCCAGATTTTTGTATCCAGCATTCGCTTGGAGTCGTCTTAACCCTCCGTCGATGTACGTCCGCTTTTTATCCCCTTTTTGTAGCTCTTTTAGCTTAATGCTTTCGAAATTGAGTATCTTTACGCGCAAAATTAATCATCCCATTTTGTTTTTGAATTCCTTATTTACTTTAATAAAAACAAATGATTTTGAGGGATGAAAATCTTTATCTGGAACTTAACAATTGTTTCTGTTAAGGGGAAAAGATGATATCCGCCAATGTTGATACACATTTGTCGCCGTTTTTTTTATCGCATTTTCCATGATTTTCCGCAAGCTTTCCTGTGATAATACTGTTCGCAATTTGTGTCCTTATGGGCTGCGATTGGCTGAGACTTGTTGGCATAAACTCGCGACTTCAAGTAGCCCCAAAGAAAGGAGTCTAGGATCGTTAAATCGGGCAATGGTTAAATTACGCGACCAGAAAACGCTTCCTTCACAATATCCATTATTCCTCGTGCTGTGTGTGGTTGCACCGTCTTGTTTAAACCATATGTTCACCAAGCCCCGCTCATCCAATTCCAGCACTGTATCGTTCCCAAGTAACAGTGATCTTATTGCCGATTTCGTCCTCAAAAAAATACGGCCCAATCACTCCTACCGCGTGAACGCCGCAACACACAGTGGCCTTGAGTGGATGTAATATCTCTGAAGATTTTGCCTATAGACGTAACCACTTAAGTAGAAATGCGCCTCGTCGCTCATGATGATTTTCGACACAAAATCGTCCTCGTTGTTTTTGAGATTGAGGACGGCTTTACAGCAATTCACAAGCGACTAATCGTCAGGAGGTATTAACTAATTTACTGTTTGTACTTTGTACGGGAACATGTGTAAGTCTTTCACTAAAATTTGCTGTAGCGTCTGTCTGAGGATGTAGAATTGCATGTTGTCAGCCGCGATATTCTCGGCCGAACGACCAGTCCGTTGGCGCTCTGCATGGTCTCCTGTGTTTCCACTCTGTTTGAGTCGAGGAGTTAAGCGCCGGAATGTTTACCCAGTTGGAGCGACACGATTACAAAATCGACGTCGAAATTCACGTTGCACTAATACCACCGACTGATTATTGGTTAAAAACATCGACACAATTATTCCACGCTCTTGTGAAGTATAGCGCTACATTGCTTGTCTGTTTGTATACTGCAGCTGTCTACTAGGTGGAGTGAAAAGTAACCTCTTAGACCACCAGAATGCGCTGCTACTGCAAAAAAGGTTATGGTGCCTTGAAGTCCGTTCATATTTAGGCAGACATGCAAAATTTTAGTACGATACTGTCTTTAGTTTTGTTTTGACAGCTGATTGTTGTTAAAGTGTTTGGCATCATGATGACAATGGACGAAAACGATTTTCGTTCTCTCATAAAACATTATTTTTTGAGAGGCAAAACGGCGAAGTAAACAAAATAAAAGTTGGATAAATATTATGGGGCTATTGGTTTCGAGAGTTTCGTGGTGGCCGCAACTCCACTACCGATCGATTCCGCAGCGGCATGCCCTCCGATGCGGTTACAGATACCACAAAGATTAGTACTGAGCGCACACGCCATATTTTGGACAATATTCTGCATATGAAAAAGTAATCTTGCCGCTGGGTGCCGCGCATACTCACTCCTGACCAAAAACACGAACGCGAGAGCAATTCGAAAGAGTGTTTGAACTTGCTGATGCGGAATCGAGCGGACTTTTCGAGTCGATTGGTAACTGTTGAATACCAAAGAACAGGATGAGTGCCCCGCAATTGACTGAAGCCGGCACGAATGCTCCGAAGCGGCCGAGGGAGGCTCGATGGGTCGGAAAGGTTACGGCGTCGGTTTTCTGGGAATGTCATGGCATACTCTTCGTGGACTACCTCGAAAAAGGAAAATCATCAACAGCGAGTATTACTGTGCATTATTGGAGCTATTGAAGGCCGAAATCGCTGCAAAACCGCCTCACATGAAGCGAAAAAAATTTTGTTTTTGCAAGACAATGCACCGGCGCACAAGATCATCGCAACCATGGCTAAAATCAATGACTTAAGGCTCCAATTGCTGTCGTATCCACCGTATTTGCCCGATTTGGCTCCCTCGGACTATTATCTCTTCCCAAACCTCAAAAGATGGCCCATCAATAAAGACTTCAGCCCACGCGACGCCTCGGAGGAGTATTTTGCAGACCTTCCGGAAAATTATTTTTCGGACGGGATCAAGAAGTTGGAAAATCGCTAGAATAAGTGTATCAAACTAAAAAAAGGCGACAATATTGAATAAAATGAAAAAAACATTTAAAAAAATATTTTTTCTTTCCCAAGGAGGTTACTTTTCACCCCACCTAGTAGTTCACAAATGTTAAATATGATTGACGTACGACGTCATTTGCAAAAATTATACCATCATTCGATAGGGTGATTAATTTTGGGCCACCATGTACTATTAGCAACCTGTGGGATAACCGCTCCCGGGATAATTTTAACATCTGTTATCCTCTTTCCTATGTTACGTGGATATATGATATAATCAATTACACCCCTGGACTTCCTTCCTTCAGCATAGAATGTTATCTTGTGTATTGTTTTGTGTGTGAAAAGAGAGTTGCTTATTAGCAACTGATTATGAACACAGAGCCCTATCAGCCGCCTGTCATTGTCGTTTAATATTGTCTGCCCCCATACTTACAAAGTTCTGTGACCTACACATATGTCCTGCTCTGTTGTAGCGTTTAAATCTCCTAAGACAATCGCTGTTCTTCCTGTCACTGCTTTCTTGGCAGCTATGCTATTTTTCGTAGAACTCTTCATTTTCTAAAGTTATCCTCCGTAGGGGCATACTTTTGGATAACCGATACTTTAATTTCTAAATCTAGTTGTATCATTAGTATCTTAGAGTTTACGGGATGATAGTTCGACTTTTATCCATAACACGACGAATGTGTAACTCAGTTAAATTGAAAACCAATTTTCAAAATAAGTTTGAATGATACGAAGTGGTCTTTTGGTGTAAGTGTATTTATGATGGTTTCTTAAACACTATTGAACACAAATGTCAAAGAATTATCCAAAAACTGACAGTGCGATTTAAAAGTCATCCTTATTTGAAAATCAATTACTGAAAAGATAAATAAATAAACGTCGTTTACACAGAGCTCATTTGAACAACTGATGTTCCCCTTCTTGCTAAACCTACTGTTTAACACAAACAACTTGCTCATGAGTTCATATTACATCGAACAAACATGTTCCCTTATTATTTGGAATAAAAAAAAAAAAAATGTTAAAAAGAAAATCTGTAAAAGAACAGATTTTCCTTTCTATAATAGCATATAGGTGGGACCCTTTGCCGAACGTTCAAAATCTAATTGCGCTAATCTTATATAATAGCAAGCTGAACGACTGAACGCTTACTCGTATGCGCTACCGGCAACCAACAAACCGACCCTGTTTGAAAGTGGAAGGTGGTTAAAAAAAAGGGGCGCCAGGTACTCACCTATAATTACGATTTCATAAAACGTAAGGGAACTCACAACACACAAGGACCGTGTGGCTTGCTCTCTCCGCAGTCACATTACATGCACTTAATAGCTTTCAGATAAAGAAATGCGAATAACGGTATTCTAGGACGAGACCGAAAAGGGGCAAAGAAATTTAAGTGAAAACCTTCGGAAAATGGGAAATGAGAGATGGGAAATTTTTATGCAAATTTAAACTATGTGCTCTCTCTGTTTCTCGTTTATATAGTATCTGCCACCGCCGCCGAGGTCATATGAGAACTGAGAACTGATGAAGTAATGGAAAGAAGGGATAAAATACATGTTCAACATGGTAGGGGAGGGGGGGGGGGAGAACTGTCACGCCCACCATATACATGGTGACGACGTCGGTCGTCAAAAAATTTCGATAATAGCCTATAATTGTAAAAGTCTACTCGCCGCGTCACTGTAGACAGCGACAGCTACAAAGAGACATAGTCACAGTCGAAGCCGATGCCGTAGCCGGAGTTGGAGCCGGTGCTGAAGTTGGAGCCGAAGTCGGAGTCCATCCTATGCCTGTCATGTCACGGGCAATTTGGAAAGTCATAGGGTAATCAAAAAAAATTACACTTTCATGTAAGTGCGAAGCTGGGGATGGGATATTATACCACTTTCACAGAGCAGCACTATGGTGTTTGGTGTGTAACCGTATGACGGTGTGATGGTGCCACTTTTAAGTGGCGACAATGAACTCTTTTCGCTTTTGTTTCCATAATTTGTGTGCACTGTTGCTGCCGCCGCTGTTGCCTTTGGCTGACTGGGAATGTAACAGTGGAAATGACAGCTTTTTAATGTTGGCAAAAACGCGCAAAGTGGATTACGTATCCTTTGTGAGCTTTAATTAAATGAAGAGAATTAAGAGAAAAAGAAAAACCTACCCAGAAAACAATGACTGAACTGGATGTGTATATTGTTATTGTTATATTACTGCTGTGTATATTGTTACTTGTGGCATCTATTTCGTGTCAAAGTGGTCGGGGAAATGATGGTCTGGTACTGAAACCTCCAAAGCAGGTGATAAATCTGGTCTAGTCAGGTCTGAGACAAACATTCAATTTGTTATTTTAGACCTGTGTGCGATACCATGCTGTTAGGTGTAATCTTGCGATGGAAACAGGACCGGTTCTGTCGCGTCAGCTTACGTACCCCCCAGAGTGGTTCGATTTACAGGAATTGTATGTTTTTGAGCGGCGGGTAATTTTGCCATTGTTTTTGTTGACTGTTGAATGGTTGGCATTTGTGTATGCAGAGGAGGTGTGACATTCGTTTCGACTAAAATAAATGACTCAGCAAGATTTAAAGAAAAATAATTTTTAAACGAATTTGATTTTTGTGAATTTGTTTTTGTTGTACCATATTGTTGTGTTTTTTTTGGGAGCTCTTAGAACTGATAAGGGCTTCTTGTCTTTTATGCTAGGAAAACGTATAAGTTCTGATAGTAAAACACACACAATTGGGTGTGTGTTTGACTCTGCGCATCAGGTGTAATAGTTTCAGAGGCAATATTCACAGGACCAGAGTGAAAAGACAGTCAATGCACAAGACCATAAAATGTACATATGCAAGTTGGTCAAAGAATCATCTTTGGTCGGGCAGATGTTTGGTATACCTTTTCCAGAGCTAAGAGTAATGAATTCGAATCACCAAAGTAAGATGTATGATATGCCATCGGTATCAGACGATATCAATAGTGTACTCAATAGTCTCATCCGTTACTATAACCGATAAAAGATTTGAGCTTCGGCTGGTTGCATTACTCAAATAATTGCCTATTCTGACAGTAGTGGGTGTTGGCTGTAATTCGGATTTGATCAGATCTTCTAAGAAGTGAAGAACTTCACTTCATACTTCGCATTGGTAGCATCAAAGTTTTTCTTGAGTTTTTATTGAGTATTTCTAACTGCTTCATTTAGCATATCTCTCAGCTAGGTACGCGGAACAGAGATTGGCTTACTTAATTACTTACTTAGGTGGCGCTACAGTTCTGGGTGATTCTATAGGTAGGCCTAAACAAAGCACATTTTCCAGCTAAGTGCCTCTAGTTGTACACTCCAAGTGGCTTAGGTGCTCTTCTACCTGTGTGCGCCACCTAAGGCGAGTTCTTCTTCTATTGCGTTGTCCCTCCGGATTGGATTCGAAGAATCCGTGGTCTGGTGCATTGGTGTAAGTTTGCTCTACTATTGGGTCTATAATTTTCGCGGTTTGCGCGTGATGCTCGTGATAACTCGTGCGGTTTGCTAAGAGATGGCGTTACTTGTATTATTACATTGGAACATGCATTGGAAAGCTATTTCAGTATATGTCATTCATTTGAAGCGTAAACAACAATACTCAACTCGACTCAAATATGTCGAATTTTGTGCCTAAAAAAGTGTTTTAGCGGGGAGTTCTTCTTCATTATTTTAATATGAAGAAAACTGCTGCCGAAAATTACCGTATTTTGGTGGAAGTTTATGGTAAACATGCGCTAGCTGAGCGAATGTGCCAAAAGTGCAAGATTTAAAAAAGTTTGAAGATGAAGAACTGGAAGCAGATTGTTGCCAAACACAAGAAGAGCTCGCAGAATCTTTGGGTGTCACTCAAGCAGCCATTTCAAAACGTTTAAAAGCAGCTTGATATATTCAAAAGCAAGGAAATTAGGTTCCCCATGAACTCAAGATGAGAGACGTCGAAAGGCGGTTTTGCATGTCCGAAATGCTGCTAGAACGCCACAAAAGGAAGTCATTTTTGCATCGGATTGTTACTGGTGGTGAAAAATGGATCCATTACGACAACCCCATGAGCAAAAAATCATATGTGAAACCCGTCCAAGCACCCAAATCAACGGCAAAGCCGAATATCCATGGCGCGAAGGTAATGCTCTATATTTGGTGGGATCAGATGGGTGTGCTGTATTATGAGCTGCTAAAACTGGGTGAAACCATCAACGGACAACGCTACCGAACACAATTAATCCGTTTGAAGAGAGCAGTAGCCGAAAAACGCCCGGAATATGCGACCAGACACGAGGCAATAATTTTCCATCATGACAACGCTCGGCCCCACGTTGCTATTCCGGTTAAGAACTATTTGGAAAACAGTTCTTATAGCCCAGGCCTTGCCCCTTCTGACTACCATTTGTTCCGGTCGATACAGAACACCCTCACTGAAATACGGTTCACATCAGAGCAGAATATCAAAAATTGGCTTGATTCATTCTTGGCTGCCAAGCCGGCGCAGTTCTTTTGGGATGGGATCCACAAATTGCCAGAAAGATGGGAAAAAGTCATAGCTTCAGATGGGCAGTACCTTGAATAATGCTATTGTACATGTTTTTTCTAAAATAAACGTTCAAATTTTGAAAAAAAAACCGCACGCATTAAAATATATACCCAATAGTTGCGGCCATCTCAGTCGGGTGATAAGCAGTTTTCTGACAAGGTACAACTCATATAGTCCGTCGTTAAATCTCCTCCTCCACGGCCCGTTAACGCAAACGAGTCTAAACATATAGCGAATAATTTTTCTCCCGAAATGAGATCCTACCTAATATCCTACTCATTTGCCTTCTTAGCTTACAGAAACAGCGATTGGTAAAAGTTTGTCTTTATTTAATTTTTATGGAGGTGTGGTTGGTAGAATAAATTGATAGCAAAGCCAAGGTAGACAATGTCCCCTACTGCTTCACAGCTGTCGATTGTTTTATCGTTTTTCTGTGGAATATAAAAACATTTTATTCAAAGTATTGGCCATTGCTAGCTACACATTTTTCGCATCTTTCAGGCAATTTATGGATTCCACGCCAATTAAACTGTTCGTCTTTTGAAGGAATTTTTACTTCCTCGTAGAATTCGAGATGCTACTCAGCTAATGCGTGTCCCATCGATGAAAGCAAATAGAAGGCGGAAGGAGTCAAGTCTGGTGAATACGGCGGGTGGGGTAGCAGCTCCCAGCCAAATTCTTTGGTTGTATCCTGAACGAGTTTTGCTCTACGTGCAGGTGCATTGTCATAAAGCAAAATTAACTTGCCGTGTCTTCTGGCCCATTCTGGTCGTTTTTTGGTCAATTCATGGTTCAAACTGATCATTTGTTGTCGTTGTATTAACGGTTTCACCAGATTTTAGGAGCTCGTGGTACACCACACCTTTCTTACATTCAATACTAGCAAACGCGCCAGTTACAGCCCGCCAAGTTCTGTCAATTATACAATATTGCTGGTAGTTGCACCGACTTTTGAAAGATTGTGCCACCGATGTTAAGTACCGAGTTCAAAAAAATTTTGTCAAGTACATATTATCTCGAAGAAGCCGAAAAAATTATTTGGCATCAGAAATCTTGGTTAAGGTATTACCGACCTTGAAGGAGTAGCGTGCGTTCTGCATTCTCATTCTGCACAGACGGACGGGTTTGGCAGGAATGCCAAATATAGACATGGCTCTATGTAGCTCCTCTCTATAAATGCTGTTGTTATGAAAAATAAGACAGCGGACTTTTAGTTTTTTTTTAGGATCTGCGGGAGTATGGAAATTTGGTTGATTTTGGACTTTTGTGGCCTGAAGACATACTGATTGAGGCCAATCAATTTATTGATGAAAGGATTCAGCAAGATATTGTGCGAAACGTTGAGGAGACTTATACCTCTATAGTTGATGAGGTCGTTAATAGTAAAGTCGTCCATGTCAGGTTTTTGGTTTTCTGTGGTAGGAAAGTTATTTCGATGCACAACATTCAATTTGTAGGGCCAAATTTTTGGTTTGTTGAATGGCTCACCATACCATAGAGTTGTTGAAATGCAGAAAACATATAACATGACAGATGGTCATATAGCGTGGTATATATGAGACTGGTAGCAGCCTTAAAATACTAAAGGATGGTAAAAAAATACTGGAAGAAACGTTTTTAATAAGATTTACATAGAAAACGCTCAGGTTTTGAACATTAGCACATAAATCAGACTACACTTGATAGTCTCCAAAGAAGATTTGTCAACTCTAAACTCATAGTTAGAGCCTTCCTTGTTTCTCTGATTCTTACCCACAAATAATTTGTCCACTTTGTTGTGTTAATTTCGGTTCTTGGGATTTGCACATTTGCCCTCTTTTTTGACATCTTCCGCTTGAGTGGTCTGGAACCCTCAAAATTGTGGTTTTCAGAGTGCAATTTTTGCAGATTTTGTTCTCTAAGTAGATGGTATCGGTAATGCTTGCAATCTGCGTTGAGTAATCTCTGCCGTGCTCACTTTTGAAGCTCTGCAGCTATCTCTCGATTGAATTTAGCTGGGACACAATTTTTTTGCCCGATCGAAGTTCAGCTTTTGCTGGGTGCAGCTGCGGTTCCAATTAGACCTTGTATCCTATGGACAGGCATCACCAGTGTTGCTTTTGTCGATGCACATGATCACTTCTTTGTTTTTTAATTAAATTGTGAAGATGTAACGAATATAAATTTTCACTCGTATATAAATTCGCAACATCTTCTTTGGAAACTGTGGCGGGGTCAAACACGAAACTAGTCTATCGAACTCCTTGTGTTTTGAACGCCAAATCTGCTAGATTTTGGTGATCTAGTGGGAAACAATGTTTCCGACGTGGCAACGCCGTTGCCTTAGGATAATTTTGATAATTCTTGTTCACTTCCCGCTTTCTATAGCCTTTCTCTTTCTTGTTTTTCTCGAAACAGTAGGAGGGAGGCAGTTTTAGTGAAAAAATTGATTAGTTTCAACATGTTTTCGTCGACCTCAACCTTCCATCTTATAGTCTTCAAGAATAACTAATTAATTGCTCGGAAAAGTTGGTTTAAAATTCCCCGTTAAGGCTCTTGTGGTATCCGGAATGGTACTGTCTTGCTAAAATATTATTCTGTTATTGTAGCCGAAAACAGCTACAGGGAAAATTTGCTACTTTATGGGGATGATTCTTGTTTGCATGTAAACTTAAGTGCTATTGTTTTGGTAAATCTTCTGACTCGTCAGTAACAATCTCCGGTTTTCAGATTACGATGCTCAATATTTATATTGATCCTTATGAAGAAAGAGCCATTGGGGTCTTTCTATCTTCTGGCAATCAGAAATATTTCGGTCACAGCTGGTGGTTTTCAGGCATCATTCTGCATTGGACTTAAACGTTCATAATTTTTGATGCTCCTCTAGCAAATGCAAATATATTTTTAAGCTTGAAGGAGCTGAATGGAGTCAATTAAGTTTGTAAGCTTATTGGTATGGAGTTGACATCATTGTTGTGCAAAACTCTTGGTAATGGTAGAACTGCGCCACCTTCCCTACTATATCCCATTTGACAAATCTCTATTTCGACTGATCTGAGGAGCGTCTTTGCCGTCCAGGACAACATGGTTATTTGTGCTCAATGGATATCTTTTTGGGTTGCTTTTTACTGAAGACAAGATGGATTTAAAGATTCATGATTGCTGTGGTCACTCTCTAAAAACTCTATTCATATACCAACAGGGACTCCATTCTAAGACGAAAGAGTCTTAGCTTACTATAATGCGCAAGCTGATTTCATTGATTTGCCATATTTCTAACAAAATTTTGACTTGACGATTCAGCAGGTCCATTCCATGTTCAATTAAGACAACACTTTCAACATACTGGGAGTAATCCACACTTTCTACTTGCTTTCCAGCAATGCATATTTAGTCGATACTTTTGTGTCCAGATTATAATTCTATTTTTTTTGATATGGCATGTGGATTTCTGGTTCCCTTTCTTCACTTCCTTCTTCGTGGACTTATCCAACTTATTAGAAAAGCACCGTGGGCATCAAGCTCACTCTAAAGATAAACTCTTCTCGTTTTTCAGTGGTCAGTTCGAGATAACCCTCTAACTTTTGTGCTGTTGACTATAAAGTTCTAAGCTCCGAAAAAAACCTCTTAGGCTTTTAGCAGATGCTATTTGCAGCCTCGGGGCCTACTGCTGACTGTTCTATAACAAAAATTGGGTGAGGAGAACAACAATCAAGTTCGTAGCGAAGTGGTTGCTTTACTTTCCACTTGTGGTTCCCGGTAAATGCATCAGTAAACCCTTACTAAAATGGCAAGGTTATGCTAGGCAAGTGGCATAATACTAGTCTACGAAGTCATTGGCCTCAGAACCCTATACGAAAGAAATAAAAAAAAATTCAAAATTAAAAGTTGCGAACCAACAAATGGCATCGGATAGACATGGATTTAGTGCTGACGACACTTGGAAACATTTCAATGACAATGACCTTTAATACGACCACGTGCAGCCGTGGATGAAAAGGATGAAAAACTGAAAAAAATTTAAGAAAGGAGCGTTGAGCTTTCAACACATGACCCAGCATCTTATGACAATCATCAGGGCTAACATAGAAAGAAATGGACGACCTGACCAAAGAATATTTCTATGAGCTTATCGACAAGACATAGGAGCAATGCTCATATGCTAGTCAGTCTAGGTGATTTCAAACTGATAACCACAATCTTTTCGTTTTATAAGACGAACTATATATGGTATGTCTAGATTTGGCATCCCTGTTAAACTCGTCCATCTGTGCAGATCATTGAGAACGCTCGCTGCGCCGTCGGTAACGAATAAACCGAGACCTTTGATATCGAAACATAATTTGAATAAGAAGACGCGCAGTCATGTGTTGTCTTTAACTTTATACTGGAAAGAATTGTTGAGAATTTAGAAGCTCAAGGCAAAATTTTTCAAATTTTTATTCAACTACCACCGTATGCCGATGATATTGACATAATAAGCGGAGCTCAGAAGACTGTCAACTGTGAATTCGCTGGCATTCTCTTCTCAGCCTTGTTCAGCAAACAAGTTCGTCGATAATTATTAATTAACCAGCATCCCATTGTGACCTAGGATACAAAGAAAACTCAACCATCTTGTAACTCATTTCGATAGGGATTGCGTATGGTTCCGAAAGAAAGACAGGCCCAAGTTCACAGTTCACCTACTTAAGAATGAAGTTTAAGGTTGTCGTCTTGTACGAAGATGCAAGCGCTACCTAATATATAAGATTTGGAGTCACCTGTGAAGAACCGAATGCACCCCTTTCCAAGGTTGAATTCGTTGTCCTTGTTCTTATTTTCGGAGGAACACGAGCTCTTACCTAGAAACAGTGATCAAAACTACAATTCGAAGTGGACCAGGAGAATACTTTCAGAAATGACCTATGTAGAACCTATGGCATAAGCATCTAAAAAAGCGAGATTTATCAGTGGGCTTAGAGCAGAGCAAGTTATACTAGCAAAGTCGATGCAACATTTTTAATTTGAAGGCGTTTATTATCCAGGATGAAGCACAGTAAAACGGATTCTCGTAAGTGAAATATACATAAGGTATGCACTGTACATATATCACTGGGCATGATCCGACCAACGCATACATCGTCTGCATACTCACGAGCGTAGACGTAAGAACTGTAATTAAGACAAAAGACCCCTTTATTGACAACCCATTTTTACCCGCGTCATCGAAAAATTGTGATAGGCGGCAGCCGCAATTAGTGTACTGCCCATTAGCATATTCATTTACTAGTACAAGACTAGTGATTTGTCTACGCCGGGTTATATGGCCACGGTTATACATCCCATCAAAGGTGAAGCGCAGTATCACATGATCTTTTCCATTGGTATCCGCATCTTGCATCTTAAGCTCTTCAACAAGAAGAAGGTCAATCTAAAGTTCTAAGCGAACAAATAATCTTGTTTATAGGCTTTGGCATAAAGGTAACCCTCGTTGTTTATTAAGGTTCCCTGCCAGGCTAGAAATGAAGAAGCTCTAATTATTCTTTGAAATTTGTATCCAATACAATGGAACAGTTTTTAACTTATGCACTCGTTTCTTAATTACTTCAACCAGTTTTTGACTGTCTATCTCCTTGCCTTACCTGTAGTAATTAAGAAAGTTTTTAAAAAAATTACTCAATTCCTGGTTGGTCTTCACCGGTGAGTCCATTTATCCTCATTCTATTACTTTGTATCCAGAGAAGGTCGCTTTATTCTTTTAGTAATTACATCCTTCAAACTCATTATGTGACTCATATCGACGCAAAGGTTTTACTACCCCAGTTGATATGTAATTATTTGTTCCGAAGTCTTCGAATGGATGTCCTATCCTGTCAATATTCCATTTCAGAGATCATAAGTCAGACTCTTATTCCAATTCATGACTTGAATTCGAAAAAATGGCAAAAGTAGTTTTTCCATTAAAAGCTTGTGACTTTTGCAAGTTTGCCTGCAGATAGATATTGAAAAAAACAAGTTTAAACACCTCACATGGATCGGACATTATAACTGCAATTCTTGAATATGAAGAGTGGAAAGTATCAACTAAGGATGGTACATGACCATAGAGATTTTCGCCGTGCACTCTCCACTGAGTATAAGTCTCTCCTCTTTCCATTCCAAAGATGATACAACCTAGTGAAGCGTTTTCATTCTCGAAAAAAACGAAGTCTCTGGCCACCACTCTGACTCCGTCCAAGCAGTCAGATGGACTTATTCTCTGGTTACTGGTCTCTGTGGAACTGACTATGACAGCATCACGGCTACTAATGGCAAAATCCCCTAAGGCGACTACTTAGTGACCTCATTCCATTCGCTTCCTCATTCTGTTTAAATATTTTTTTTCTTTTTACATTACTGCAGCAGTACATTCAATTGGAACATCAAAAATATCCTTTGCCATATCTGGACGTAGCATCCGTAGTCAATCCAATCGCACAAATACGGGGGGTAATTATCCAACGAAATCGGACACTATGACAGCTACTCAGCCAAGGTATTCAGCAGAGGCAACAAGAAATGGGAAAAAAATTGCAGGCAAATCCCAGCTTCCAAAGATACTTCCTTGTTCAACCCCAATTCCGTACTCGACTGTAAGATTCAATAAGAACTCGAATCGAATGGAATTATTATTATTTCATTTTATGGAGGACCGGGGATCGATATAATCCTCCGGTCCGACAGTGTTTAGAGTACTATATTTCATGCAGTACATATACGACTACGAGTACGGACTCTGAAGTGAGTACGTGTGTTCGTGTGTTTCTTTGCTACGACAGCAAATCCTTTTCACTTTGACATTTATCCCAAATAGCCGATGGAACTGTTCGCATAGCAGGGATCAAATGCTTTGTACTTCGGCTAATTCACTTCCTACCCTTTGTCGGCAGAAGTCGATCTAGATTTGGTTTTTTTTTTTTTTTTTCTTCTTTTGGATTTATTTTATTTTTCCTGAATGTTCATGTTGTTGTTGTTGCTTTTGTTGATGATGACGATGACGATGGCACTGTCAGAGTGTTGTAAATGTTTGCTGAAATTTCTACTTCTCATGTGGGTGGCAGGGTTTTTTTTTTCAATTTATTTCTGCTAGGAAAGGGTATCTCAATGAAGTCACAAGGGTGTCCTTGTATTTGGAGGCTCAGTCCTTGGAACGAGGCAACTGTTATGGCTGCCTTATGTGAAGAATGGAGTGTGAATGATTAGTGTAGATTGCTTTTATACCCATCTATACATTTTGTTGTGATTGCCTGTTGTGCCACCATTCCCGCCCACCAACCGCCCATATGTATATGGGACAATTAGGTGCCTCCGTGTGACATGTCTCCGGCGTGATTTGCATAGAATGTGTCAACATTTTGAATAGAAATCGATGAGGAATGTTGCTGTTCCGGTTTTTTTTTTTTTTTACCTTTGTGTACAAATTAGACCTTTCTTGTATTCTACAGTTCGGGTGTTCTTCTGTTCTGCGTGCGCCCATTCGTGCGTGCTTGTTGTTGTAAATCCGCGTTTCCAATTCAACTCAATTCGAATTGGAAATATATAAATAAATTATCACAGGAGAAGTTCGATGCGATAACTCTTCGGAATTTTATTTTATTGTTTCTTCTTTTTAAAAAGGAGGTTTTCTTGGCACGGTAGATTTTATTCACAGAAGCAGCTTGTAATTGAAAGAGAGCTTTGTGAAGTTACCTTACTAACCCTCATATGAAACAGATTCCTTTTTGACAGCGGATAACAATTTCAGGACGCCTCAACATCTTTTGTGAGTGGGACATCAATTCT
This sequence comes from Volucella inanis, assembly GCA_907269105.1. NCBI lineage: Eukaryota > Metazoa > Arthropoda > Insecta > Diptera > Syrphidae > Volucella > Volucella inanis. The sequence continues at coordinate 129,619,464 of OU026154.1, forward strand.
ACAGGATGGCGTTGTTAGGACAATAACTAGCAAGGTGTCTTCTGACACTACACAGTAAACGTAGAACCAAAATTAATGTGTCCCCATAGGCGAATGTTGTTGTGCTGCTCAACTAATGCTTGTGCCACATTATGTCTGTCTTATGGACGCTTCACTTGTCTGTTCGTCCGTCCACTACGATGATGCTTTCTCCTAAGGGACTCAATTCAGCTTCAACTCTTTAACATCGATAATGTGGTAGGATGATCCAAACTCTGTTTGGTTCATATGATCTGAGATTTGTGTCAGATCAGGTGGTCACTTTTCCAATTCCGCCTAGATGTGGACACCAAAACTCACATAAACTAGTTGTTGACAAGCCGGGAATCTCATGTAAAACTCCTTCTCGTAAGCCTTTTACCAATCCATGACTATGTGTAATACTGAGCGTATCTTTCCTCAAACTATCAATAATGTAACCTACTGTTTTTCGGCATCGAAAAAACACCTACTGGCATTCGCAGAAGCTAAAAACTATGGACTAAAATGGAGCAGCCCCAAAGTATTGGCGGTGTACCCGTCATAGATACCACATTTTTTCCTATACCATTGCGTTAACAGTGGCGAATTTAACCTCGGTATATATGAACAATCTCTACTTTCGCGTCAATATTGAGGAATGCCAATGGCGGAATAACGTCTGACTGGATTGTACTCTTATGGACATAAAATAGGAGAAATAAGTCCCAAAGAACCAGAAACTGTCGATTATTATGACTCTTGCGATATGCTTTCGAGTCCAATCGTAATGATCCTTGTTTGAGTAATATTTAATGTACTCCGACTCTGGTGTTTTGTCTGATACACTGCCTTTCAACATAATACTGCGTTAGCATATAATCCCCAGGCTGTGACTGCTGTAAAGTGTTTAACTTGTTCTCTTGCGGTGGGCTCAATAAACCAGTGTCAAGGTACAATGGACTTCCGACTTTCCGACTTCCGAAAATTGATTTTTGATTGCTTTATTTTTTATGTAATTGGCATCATCACAAAACCTGATCTTCTGGAGCCAGATTTTCAGAGTTTCGACTGATCTCCAATATTTAGTGTTGCAAATTCTGATTATTTTCAAAGTGTGAAATCTAAAGTAACTACATATAATCGTAACAAAAGCCCTCGGTTCACAAAAGAGATGTGGAACTAAGAAACGACCGTGATACTGCATACAGAAAATTGAGGTATTTTCGCTTTCCAGAATATTTTAAGGACCTGCCCGCGCAAAGGTGATCTTTTCTTATATCTTTCCCGTATTTACTTCACTACTTTACTTCCCATTATCACAACTTCCTTTTTATCGGTATCTTGGAAGGCTGCAAAGAACATCCCGGTGCTTTAAAAAATTCGGTATTATGCACTACAACCTATTGCAATAGTGCCATATTTTTCCAAGGCCTTAGAGAAGTTAATTTACACAGAAAAATATACGCACCTTCAACAAAATAAACTACTTAGTGTATATCAATCTGAATTAAGGCAGCATCACAGCTGCACTTCAGCAACACTTAAATACCAATACCTTCAACATAGTTCACCATAGACTTCCATAGAATGTTGGGATTTCTATATGCCTGCTCTAAATCTGCTACGAACCTTGTAAGATCATATCACTTACGTCGAAAGCAAGCTGTTTGTATAAATGGCGCGTGGTTTGTTTTAAATTAAATTAACAGGTGTACCACAAGTGTTCATTCTAAGTCCTTTCTTTTTTACAACACATCGTCGAAAACATCGTCCGATTCTCGTCGAAACATACCATATGTAGCAGATGACGTCCAATATTATGTAAGTTAGTCCTGTTAATAATAAGGTTTACTTACTTAGGTGGCACTACAACACGGGGTGAATATGGATATCAACTAACAAGCCCAATCAGTTAATCCGGTCTTTAGAAAACTATCTCTATTTGTGCACTCTAAGTCGATTGAAGTTCGCCTCTATTTGTGCGCCATACCTAAGGTGAAGGCTTACTTTACTGCGTTGTTCTCCTGCATTAGAATTGAAGACTCTGATAGACGGATCATTGATGTGCATTCACCTCTATATGTCCTAGCTATCTCCAACTATTTCGGTGTCGCTATACAGCTCATATAGTTTGCCGTTGAATCTTCCAAACTCTGTCAACGCAAATGGAACCGAATATTTTTCTTTCAAAACGACTGAGGATATATTTAGATTTGGTTCATGGTTCTTCGCAATAAAGTAGGATTGCGTCCCTTCTTTCCAAGGCCATGCAAACACTGATAAACTGTCAGCTCATAAAATAACTCGGAACAAGTAAATGACCGTCAGTACGGTTTTCATAGCAATAGGCCCACTGGTGATTTAATCGCATGTCTCACCGAAAAGTGGAAAAGAAGCGTACATCAATAAGGTGGACGCAAGATAGTTCCAATTAATATTTATGGGGCATTTAAGAGAGTTTGGCATGAGGTTCTTTTGTCGAAAATGCAAGCATTTGGGATCATTAATGATCTCTTGTCTACTACTTTTAATTCAATGTATTTCTTTACTGACGGCAGTACCTACTCTCTGATTTTCGTATTCGCTTCCGGACTCAGGTCCTTTTTGTTTGGATGTAGAAAGCGAACGGCAACGTATACTAAGCTCAATTAATTCTGAGATATGCAGTATTACTAAATGAGGAACCACCAACAGAGTGGAATTTAATGCTTCAAAAACACAATGCTGCCTGCTGTCATTAAAGCTAAATTTAAACTCCCAGCATTGTCCATAAGTGGCACTTGCATCGTTGAAACTGAAATACTTTCCATTCTCAGTAATTATCCAGTCAATTGGTAATTGGCAATTGGCAAATGTCTTCGGTCTCACCTTGTTCTATCGCTATTTTGACCACCAGTGATCCATTGAAATTGCTGGCAGTATTCCGATCTTTCAAACTCGTCTCGTCTATGAATGCTCATCAGTTTACACTCAAGGCCATTTTCGAACGTACATTTTGTACAACTCGCCCGCTCTATGTGCAGTCATTTTAATTTAAATGAATTCAGCAAGTACTCAGGGTGCTTCTGAAGCTTTATTACTTGATGCTGGCAAGATAGGTCTTTTTTAGATTTTTTGACACTCCATCAGAAAAGGCTCTAGCAACCTCTTGCATTAATAGTCGTTTAATGTCAAATTTATTTATAATTCTTCTTTGGTATTCTGTCATCCGAAATATTCGCATTCACACCTGAGTGACACACAAAATAGTGGGCTGAGTCAATGATGACTCATCGAGTTGATCAGATCAATCTGATTGATAATTTCTTGTTGACTTATGTGCCGGCTGTTATGGGAAGTGTGCATTTCGCTTTGCCCCAAAGTCTGTTAACCTTATCTTAACGTTGCTTCCGCTTAGAATTTTACTCATAAGACTAGTCAACGAGCTCATAGATGAATTGATGAGTTCAGCCTTTTTGCGTACTGTAAGTAGGCATTCGCTCAGATGCCTGAGGCTTGTGTAAATTTTTCTCCAACCAAAAGTCAATATTCAAATGGCCCTTACTTCCGCTCCTTATGGCAATCACCGTAATGGATTTCACAGTTTTCCACTTTTTTTATCCCGCTCATTTCATCGCACTTCTTTGATGGAGTAGAGACTTAAGACCTCCGCTCATTTTACGGCGGCATGTGAACTGGCAAAAATCAAAAAATTTCACGAAAGTCGTTGTCTCTTTTTCGTTTGTTAAGATCATTGGCAGAAGATCTATCAATTTCCGAGCACTTTAATTGCTTTTTAACTGGCATTGTCCTTAGTGTTCGAACAGACGGAGGGTACAAGTGTACAGGATGGTACTAGTACTCCACTCTAAAGGTTTAAGTGCTGCCGTTTTTTCACTTGAAACTCTTCTGTCATCGTCCTTGTTCACCAACTTGGCTGGATGTCGAAGTAACTTCATATTGGGAGCCAATAGAGGACCTCTTCCTCTATTTTTACTTCAAAGCATTTTTATGCAGCCTTTTTTCTTATACAGTATGGCTGGATATGTATGTAATTCTTCTTAATAGCTGCATCAGACTATGGGGTCTGAAATGATCTGTGAATAACATGACTGAATTAGGAATTTAGATCAAAAGTACGTCGTTTATCGCAATTGTAAAGCTATCGAAATTTCTCTTAATGAAATTCCATGTACATATGGTTAAATCCTTCACACACTGGCCTTCGTATGTCTGAACATCTAATCTACAAAATTGGTTGTTTGTTGTGTCTATGATGTTTCATGCAACACTTTTCAAATGGGCTTAGAAGAACATCCACAAAAACTCTTCTGCATTCACATATGTCTGCTCAAGTCAATTCGAAAGAGTGCACATCAAAGCAGCGTTCCTGACCGCAGCAGACTGAATTCAGACAGAGAAACTTCAGTATTCATACAAGTATAAGAAACCAGGACCTAGTTCATCCTCACTCAGCTTTTTGTCGTAATGCCGCTACAGTAGAACTACGAGTAAGAGTAGAACAAAAAACAAGGACTTTTCCTTACATTAAATGGACGCATTTAGTGCCCTGCCACAAAGGCATAGACATAATCATGTGAGTTTGTATGGACAAGCGTACTCGTATCCTTTCTTTTGAAAAAAAAAAATTTTTTTATCAACTCGACTTCTGGTGGCATGGGACTATGTAGACCCTTCCTTTAAAAGTGGAAGGCAAACCCTAAATCCCTCTTAGACTGGCTTAAGAGATGCTTTCTCGTTTATATTTTTCGGTTGACGGAAGTTGCACACAAAAGAAAATAAAGAGTACTAGACGAGGACGAGGAAAAAAAAATAAGCTGTTCACTTGAAAACGTCCTTAAATCATTTTTTTTTATATATATATGGTATGCGGGTATGCATATTCACTAGACTGACGATGACGAAATGCCACAGAGAGGGAGTTCATACAAAACACCACCCTTTGAAACCAAAAAAAAAAAAAAAAGACAGGCAGTCGACGAGGAAATGGAGGTTTTTTTTTTTTTATTAGCAACTAAGTTGACGATGTTTCCCGATAAATTACCCACGACAAAATGGGCAAAAGTGATATACACCAACCATGGTCAGGAATATTTATGAAGCCAGTAAAACTATTCACATAACCAATTTAAGCCAATTCAGCTATTCAGCTATTCAGTAAAGTAGGAGATTAATTTTGATCAAATGCAGTCCAAACACTGTTTATGGCACTTTTGTCATGTTGCCTTGCATATGAAGGTGGGAACAGGAAGAGTCTTCATGAGGTTTCCAAGCCATAAATGCTCGTAAGTGTTACGTTGGAGGGTAATGCGAAAATTTATGAAGCCACAAATTTTGGTGGCTTGTTGAAACGGTTGCAGTGCGAAAAATATGAGCGACATGTTGATACATTTGATAGAAGAGTGAATTCTGTTTCATAAACTCTGCTGATGGCTGGAATAAATAATTTTGAACCTCTTTTTGTTAACCAGAAAAATTACTGGAGGTAAAAAAAGAAAAAAAAAGAAAAAACCTCAATTTAGGGGATGATACTTAAGTAAGTACCAGAAGAGTTATTACAAAGGTTCACGTGAATAAATCCTTGTGATTGGTTTAAAGAAGGAGAATCAATACGATGGACTATTTGTAGTAAAATGCGAAGCAGATCTTTCCATAAATCCTCTAAGCTCGTATAGTCTACTTGACAAGTTTTGAGCGAGACAAGACAAGATGTCTTTAGTTTTTTTTTTTTTTTTTAAGAGAGCAATTTATTAAAGACATTGCGAAGTTGAGCCTGCATCCCTGAAAGAATTACTGCGTTCGACCATACGGTTAAGAAACTCAACTGTTACCAAAAGCTGTGTTCAAAAATCCAAGCTGTCCTAATGAAGTTATAGGTCCTGACAAGTCCTCATTGTCCTCTTTCTTGCTTGTTGCCTTCATTTTATTAACAAACAATGTTGAAAGCGGCTAATAGGCAAAATTATTAATTACGACATGCAAGCAAGTATCATACATCATCTATTTTAATTTTATTATTATTAAACGAATGTACATACATAAATTTAAAAAAGAAAGCGTTTTTAAATACTTAAAAACTTCCCTCGATTATGCAGTTCCTGTAGCGCAATGCTTTCACTGCGTAGTTATAGAGTAGGTCCCAACCTCTGTCACCATTCAAGATATGGATTGCTTCTTCCATCCCAAGTACTTGAGCATAGAATAAGTTTCTGCGGATTTCTTTAAGTATGAGGCATTCCGCAATGAAGTGCAACACATCCTCGAGTTCCCTGAGATTGCTCAACTCGCATAAAATTGGAAGCTCAGGGCGGTGCGGTATAAAATTAAAATTAAAAAGTTTGCCTCTTAGTTTGAAGATGGTACTTATTTTATCAACCATGTAGCTGTTCAAAAAATAGGTCCTTTTCTGCAGATAATGATTCATCTTGCTGAAGTAAGCTCTGTATTAAGATGATTGAGCTTCATTTCCAAGTTCGTCGTAACTGTCTGTGACTAGTTTTCTGAAATAGCATGTTTACATTTTGTTTTAGTAATTCCTGCTGCTCGCTTGGTGTGAAAATAGATTTATAACCGTTTTCCGCTGCTAGCATTTTCCCCCCTCGAACACATTTCACCTTATATGTTACCATTTGCGCGAGTACCAACCCCAGCATTCTTTCCTGGCTAACTGCATTAACTTTAAGAACATAATCCAGTCGCCAAGTGCATCATATAATTGGGCGAACTACTCGGGAGTTTAAAAATCCGTCTTACAAAATAGCGGATAAACTTTTCCACGACTTGTGTTGCATACAGTAGGAAGGAAGAGGCTGTAGCGCGATATATTTTTACTTTCGAGATGTGTGAAGTGTGTGTAGTCTTGATGCAGTTTTCCTAAACAACATAGATCACCCTTTTAGCTTGTGCAAGCTTAACTTAACTTAACTATGTCAATCTGGTTGATTTGGAACCTCCATTTCTTACTTCGAGCGTACCTTCCTCAACCATCTCTAACGACCATCATCTGTGATGTGATGTATCTATATTAAAAGTTAAATTCCACTTTTTGTAGTAGGTATCTAGCCTGTTGGTCATTAACTGCATAGTATCTATTGTATCGGCGAGAAAAACGATATCATTTCACATCTGTTATATCATTTATGTATGCACAGGGTAAACAGCAACGTGCTAAGCATGCAACCTTGTGTGACTCCCATTAAAACTTAAAATTCTTTCGATAAATGGGCACCATCCCAGACACATGACTTATTATTGCAGTATATAGCTCTTAAAACATTAACGACTTGTGACGCTTATATTGTAAAATAGCATTTCTCGCGGGATGGAGTCAAAAGCCGCACGAAAATCCATGAAGAAAGCGTACAATTTTTTGCGTTTTATTTTGTATATCTCCGCAATGTTAACCAGTTTGAATATTTGGTCAATTTTCTACCCATTTCGTGATTCTATTGAAGAGCAAACTATCAAAAAACTTAGCAGATGTGCTTAAGAAAGATATTCCTCTGTAGTTTGCTGGGTCATTGTGGTTACCTTTCTCGTGCAACGGAAAAATGATTGCTTTCTCAAAGCATTCGGGCAAATCAGTTGTGGAAAATAATTTACTGAATTCTTGTGTAAAAGCCAATAAAAATTCCGATGAGCAATTTTTGTAGAATTCAAACGGAATACGGTCGATTCCTGCCACTTTATTTTTTTTTCCACGATCATAAGCGCTAGATATTTTATTTTATTATTTTTATTATAATAATATTATATTTTTATTATTTACAAAATTAGTCTACAAACTATTTTTTTTAAAGGCATCAGGCATCATGATGCCTTCTAATATTTAAAGCTATACATACTAAAAAAGAAAAGAAAAAAGTAATTTATTTATGACACATGCTAAATATTTAAAGAAAACAAATATTAATAATTAAAATCAGGTCAAAATCATATTTCATTTAATTTCTGACGAGCGAATATGGCCATTCTTATGCGTTGTGTGGTCCTTACATCTGATGGATTTAGGATTTCGGCTAGTCTCTGGTGAATGTTGCCTGATAATTCATTAGTTTGGCGAGATATGGGGCATTCAAAAAAAATATGCTAAATGGAGAGAACCGTTCGGCAATTTGCGCACTCCTCCGGCAGTCCACGATTATATAGGGTTTTCTAATAACGATTTCACAACTTTTTTTTTTTTTTAAATAAAAGGCAAACTATTTTAGATACTTCAACAACTTTATTATTGGCTTGAAGTACAATCAAAACATTTATGAATGGAACTCGACTTCGTTCATATGGCCACCACGGATACGTTTGCAATGCAACGTCGATTCGTTGGACCCAATTTTTAACGACTCGGCCACCCATTTCGGCCGAAACGACCGCTATTTCGCGTTCAGTGTTGATTCTGAGCTCTTCTAACGTCATCGGCATATTGGCATGATGACTAAACATAGCCCCAAAGATTCTTTGCTTCATCTTTTGGAAAAATTGAAAATCGACGAGCACACCAAAAAACGTCTAACCTTTCTATCTGTCAAAAATAAACTAAGTATGCTATATATTGTACTTGAAACTGCGAACATATATTTGTGACATGTGTACCAAAATAGTAAAAAAAATCGAAAATCGTATGTATGTTGCCCGCGAATTTTCAAAAGTCACCTTACACCTCGTAAACTGTCATGAGGAAACTGAACGTTTGCAATAGTGACATTTTAATCCCCCTCAAAGTCAATAAGGCTACTTCCGTTTCCAGACGTGGTGCAATGTATAGGGTTTTCCAATAGGGACTTGACAAATTTGAATTCAATTTGTGTACGCACTCTTTCACTAATCATCAAACTGTCACTGTCAATTTATCCAGTAAACTCAACATTTTCATCATGGTAAAGTACACTAACGAGCAACGTCTGCAAATTATAAAAATTTTCTACAGATATTCGGAGTCGGTGACTGCAACTTTAAGAGCGTTAACTATAATTTTCGGTCGTAATTCTCGTCCTAGTAGACAGGCAATAACAAGTTTAGTGCAAAAATTTGAGTCTACATATTTGTTGCGTGATGTTGTCGTGTCAGTGAGTCAGCGGGTTGGTCGAAGTGTCGAAAATATCGCTGCCGTTCAGACATCCGTAGCAAACGATCCAAATCAGTCAATTCCACGGCGTTCTCGAGAATTGGGCATCGCTCAGATCACATTATGGCGTATTTTGCGTAAGGATTACACCCATACAAGATCAAGCTGACTCAAGAGTTGAAGCCGATGGACCATTTGAGGCGACTTACGTTCTCCGATTGGGTTCTGGGGAAGATGCACCAAGATGATGAATTTCATTGCAAAATCATCTTCAGTGACGAAGCTCATTTTTGGCTCAATGGGTTCGTCAATAAGCAGTGAAAACCCACATGTTTTTGATGAATCACCACTTCATCCAGAAAAAATAACTTTTTGGTGCGGGTTGCATGTCGGCGGCGTTATTGGACCATATTTTTTCGTCGACGATAACGATCGTCACGTTACTGTGAATCAGTATTGCGCCATGATCACCGATTATTTTTGGCCCGAATTGGAAGATATGGACTTGGACGACATGTGGTTTCAACAGGATGGTGCTACAAGCCACACAGCACACCCTACAATCGATCTATTGAGGAGTTAGTATGATGAGCGTGTTATCTCAAGACATTGGCCAGTCGATTGGCCGCCTCGTTCATGCGATTTAACGCCGCTTGACTATTTTCTGTGGGGCTACGTTAAGTCATTGGCTTATGCCAACACGCCGACGACGTTGGAAGAGCTCAGAGCCAACATAGAACGCGAAATAGCATCCGTTTCGGCCGAGTCGTTGAAAATTGGGTCCAAAGAATCGACCGCTGCATTTATAAATGTTTTGATTGTACTTCAAGCCAATAATAAAGTTTTTGATTAAAAAATATTTTTATTTAAAAAATAAAAGTGTCAAGTCGTTATTAGAAAACCCTATATTATATGTAAATAAGCTGTGGTACGAATGATGTTCTCCTTTCCTTAAGTCCCTTAATATTTAGATCTGTACTCATATGTCTTGTCGAAGATCTTGTGGAAACAGAAAGAGTAGAGCTGACGGTCCAATTTAAGTTAAACGGCACACATATGTGTTTCTATGTTTCAAAATGTAGAGTTAAGAAGTAGTTTTTTTCCTAGCTGTAGTTAAATACTCATTGAACAATGAACCTTTGTTTTTTTTTTTTTTTATACACACACTTCGCTACAGCATTAGTTGAAATCTAATCTGTTGATTTGTGTGAAAAATCCCACTGTTAGTAATTAAGTTTTTATTGTTTTTAATATTGTGTTTTGTTTATTTTTGCTATGGGGGAATTAGCTGCAGATGCGTACTTTATTACGAAGCAATTTCTATAATTATTGGAGCTTTAATTTAATCGATATTGGATTTATTTAAAATATGTGGGCATTTTCTTTTTTTTTTAAATGGATCTTTTGTTATATAATTCGGTGTTATTTGTTAACTTTTTTAGTATCAGCTTATAGAAAAAGATGTCAGGAAGCAGTAGCAAAAAATAAAAAAAAATAAAAAATTCCTGCCCATAAATTTTATCGTCCCTTATGTGTGTCTAGTTTAGAGAAATTTCAAAAATTGCTTATCACAAAATAAATTCTTTTGCTTGAAGGATCGTCTGGCTTCTGTATTTTAACTAAAGGGCAGTTATATGATGTTATGAATGATTTTGAAGCTAAATTAGATCGCCTTCAGAGCTATTTGCTTAATAAGGCGTCTTGCACGGAGGAAAAACTTAAAGATTTTAAGCTTAAAATTGGACGTTTAAGGTATTAAACTAAGCTCAACTTTATTTTTTTTGGTAGTTTCAACCTAAATTCTTTTCAATTATATTAAGACATGAATTTAAGTTAAGATGGTTCAGTTCACAACGGACAAATGTTAGATTTTTTTTAAAAAAAAAAAGTGTTTTGGCTTCAGAGAGTTTTTGAGGTACCAATTTTCAATGAATGTGGTCGGCCGTCGAAAGCTTTCACAGAACTTAGTGCACAGAGCAAGAAAACAAGAAAGCAGAATTTACGTAATAGTAATAAAACAGAGGAACTTGCGTTTGCTACTCAAATGAAGCTACGTGAAGCAGAAGGATCACAAGCTTCAAAAGTACTAAAAGAAATCATCGACTCTTCTATTTTTGTTCAAACAAATCTATCACGGAAGCATTATTACAAGATTCCGTTAAAAAAATATCAGCTAAGTACGCTTTTAGAAAAAATTATTCTAAAAGAAAGAAAAACTGAGCTCCAAGAAAAGTTTAAAACAAAGCTAGGACTCATTATGATGGTTTCGGGAACACTAATGATGGCAATACAAGCCGCAGGTTTTTTAACAATCCGGAAGTAGTTTCTGAAATAACTGGTGTTGATGTGCAATTAATTTTTAGAATAAAAGTCATATTAGAAGTACTTTCTAATGGATTTGAAATCGATGTCCCATAATTTGAAGGATTTGCTTATGATAAGTTATGATATGTTGAGCTCTATCCGTGGCATCCCATCACTCCAACGATGCACGAAATTCTTCTGCATGGATCGGAAGTTATTCGAAATGCTCTCCTTGGGCACCTATCCGAGAAGTAGTATATATAAATTTTTCGAGAAAGTTTTCTAGGACGGTGTGCAACCTTAATGTTCTTAACAGGTTTAAAAAACATTATTTGCAGTCGGAAATAATAAATAATTCTGGACCGCTTGTGCCACTGGTAAATGATCGTTTTCTTTAGAGAATCGTTGTCGAAAAACTTTTACAACAGTTCCAACGTTTAAATAGTCGCTGGAGGCCAATTCTGGAGAATATGGTAGGTGGGGAAGCAATTCGTAGCCGATTTAATTCAATTTTGCCGTCGTTTTCATCGACTTGTGACACGGTGCATTGTCTTGATGAAAGAGCACTTTCTTTTTCTTCAAATGCGGCCATTATTCTGCGATTTCGTCCTTCAAACGCTCCAACAACGTAATGTTATAGTCGCTGTTGATAGTCTGCCCCTTTGTGGATATACTCGATGAAAATTATTCCATGTGTATCCCAAAATACGGATGTCATAACCTTGCCAGCCGACTGTTGAGTTTTTGGTCGTTTTGGATGAGGTTTGTCGCCTGCTCGCCACTCAGCTGACTGCCGACTTGATTCTGGTGTGAAGTGGTGGAGCCAAGTTTCATCCATTTCACACATTGTCACAACAGCTTTAAAAACTCCTCTGAATCATCAACACGTTGTTGTTTTTGGTCGACTGTGAGCAAACGCGACACCCACTTTGTACGAGTATCTTGGTAGTCCATGAATGTATCTAACTTCATCATTGAAGGCTGCCTGTAACTTATTACGTGACAACGAATCCATGCTACTAAAAACAACATCGGCATTTGTTATTATGAGAAGTATAAGGGTTTGGACGAGCTTCCGTCGAGTTTCAAAGGGTGTGAAGTTTGCAGTCAACCACAGTCTACTCAAACAACCATAAATGGTTGGTTGGACTCCACAATTGCCAATTTCTATTAAGAAATTCTTATATTTGGCATCAGACTCAGTTCGAAATTGCTTTTTGATATGGGTAGAACCCATAATGCCCAGTCATTAATCGCTGACAAATCCCTGTTTAAACAAATAACTAGTTCGTCAAGCCGATTCATAGCCATAGACATGTACAATTGAACGTCATCTGCGTACATATGCATACATACCAATGGCAAATCGTTGACAAACATGGAAAATAAAGTCGATCCAAGGATGGAACCTTTAGGAACACCTTGTAATAAGGGCAAAACAGAGAAAATCTTTCCACCAACAACGAGCCTTTGAAATCGGTTCGACAAGTAGTGTTGCAAAAGTTTAATAGCTCTTTCGCCAAACCCGAAATAAATGTTTAAGCTTCCATAAAAGAGTTTTGTGATTCACGTAATGTCACGAGGCCTTTGTCATAGTCTTGCCTTACATCATCCAAAATCTTTACCATTGCCGACTGATAATTATGTCCTTCTCGAAAGCCTGACTAAGAAGAAGTCAAAAGAGATTTGAAGAATAACTGGCATTTGATCTGGCGGAATAAGACTCTCTCAAATACTTTTGATAGGCATGGGAGAATGCTTATTTGTCTAAAATCGTTAACAGAACTTGCGTACGATTTTTTGGCAGTCGGAATAACCCGTTCATGTTTCCAAGCCTGGGGAAAGATAGATGTCATAAAACACGAATTAATTACGTGGGTCATATGGCTTCCAATACTGGGTAAAATTATTTTTAGAAATTTGACTGGTATACCATCTTCACCGATTGCATTTGACTTAATGGAGGCAATGATTGAAATTACATCAGTCTCAGTTGTAATTTCAAAATTTTCTTGCCTTTGCACTGATGTAAAGGTGTTCGGCTCAAAATCAAACATACCGGCCATTGCATTGTAAACAAAATGTGCATTAAGCTCATTTGGAATCAAAGAACAGTTATCATTCTCTCCGTTTCTAATACCAACTTTCCGAAGGTTCCTCCACAGCTCCTTTGGGGGCAAAGACATACTAAGTTTAGAGGAATAGTAATTTCGTTTCGAATCACGCACATTGCTAGTGGCTGTATTACGAGCGTTTTTATAAGCATCCCAAGAACGAATGCGCTTAAAGCTTATTCCTGATTTTTAGCGCATTTAAAACTACCGAAGTAAACCAAGGAAAAGTCTTAACAGAAGAACTGCTGATTGATCTGAAACAAGACCAACATAAAGGAGACTCGGTGGTGCATCTGTACGAAAACAAGTTGGATGAGGACGTGTTTACAACATAAAGACCCCTCAAAGAGGCATTAAAATCTCCTAATACAATAATATTTACATATCGATGTCGATGTCGATTTCTTCTTCGTTTTTTGTGTCGGCAGCAGCAGCGCGGAGATCGTTGGAGCTTCCGATGGGAAAGCTCGTGAACACAGCAAACAGTTGTCGTTTTCTCTTTATCTGAATAGCAGTACGTAAAAGCAGGCTTTCGTTGATGAAGCACTTGTGTTGCGAATCCATACCGACGTCAGTAAGGTTCAACTCATGTGTTGGCTCTTTCGATAAAGAGCAGTTGACTTCAGCTTCCGCTCTTGCGGGCTATCTAATTTAAGTACGATCGGTGATGGCGATGACGAATCGTTGTTCAATGGCTCGTATTTTTTCACACGGAATGCATTTTTAGGTGTTGGAGGTTTGCATTCAATAGTGTGGCATAAACGATTGAAGATGGTAGATTAATTTTCTTCAGGTAAATTTGGAATGCCAAAGAGCACGCAGGTTGTCGATTTGTTGTTGGAGTGCAAGCATTTCTTTGTTCGCAGATGTGGTTTCCACTGATGTAGATGTAGAAACAGCTTCAATATCTTCAATTTTCCTTCTTTCATCTATTGATGAAAAGCGTTCTTTCAACTTTTTTTCCATTTCTTCAATTTTGGGTTGTAGACCGTTGCTTTTTTTACTGCATTCATCTTTTATTGTTGCTTTGATGAATTTACAGAATTTATCAAGGCGGCTCTCCAATATATCGATTGTGATGGTTGAAGAGTTGGTGTCAGTTCGTTTCAAGGAAGGGGAACTTACTTGGGAGAACGTTGTCGGTTTATTTTGCGTTGAATTCGAGATCGAGCGGGTACTTGGTGGGTCTGGCATAGTGGTTGTGTTGATATATCACAGTTAACGATTTTGCGCGCACTCTCAACTTGTTACTTTGTTACGGTAAGAGGTAAGCTGCTACCGGACAAAAAAATAAGACGTCTATACTGCTCTGAGCATCCTTTTATCTATCTTGCATATGGGGCAGAAACTAAACAGCAGTCCACTGTAAGGGTCCTTTAAGAAGAGCGAAATCCAACAAAAGTTGTTCGCGCGCGAAGCACTTGGTTGTCCGTTTATTCGAAAAAACCCGACATGTTGAAATCTGGGATTAGAGTAAGGTAGATCGTTGAGTTTGGAATGGTACGCCACCATTTTTGTGCCAGAAGTCTTTGGAGAACTAAGGAAAACCATCCGGCGAATAGGGATCATTCTGCACTACCACAATGCGGACTCTCACAGTGAAATTTTGAGCACTCAAAAAATCAAATTGATGGCTCATACAGTCCTGATTTCGCACACACTGACTTATTTTGATTCCCACACACCAAAAATAAATTCCAAAATCAACGTTTTGCGACGACCGAAAAGGCATGTTTTGGAGTTACCTCCTTTGGAGTGGAAAAGTTATTCGAAAATTGGTTCAAACGTATGCAAAAGTGCATTGGTCTTCATCGAGGGTATTTCAAAAAACAATAAAGCTACTTTCGGTGATAAATATTTGTTAATGTTTATTTTTCTCAAAACTTAAGTAGTTACCTGCGTAACATTTAACTAATGCTCGTACTTGTATATGAATGTGTTCACAATTTCAAGGCCAACTGTACTGTAAACATGTACTCAAATTTTCGGAAGTGTTTTTTACTCTTTGTTAACAACATAAGCTCTAAGTAGTCTCAGGAACTTAGCTTTATGAAAGAAAAAGGAAAAACAAAAAAACAAACTTGCCAACATAATAACTTCCTACTTTGTCTTACGCGACTGCTCAATTATTATTTTGAAATATGCTGTGTTTTCTACCTCGTAAACGGTAAACAACTATTTCCCTTCCACTTGCTTTTGATAATGTTTAAAGTTTCTTCCCGGGCATGACAGAGGAGTGGAGAAATTCCTATGCAATCTTGCTTAACAGGGATAAGAAGCAACGTATGCCACTCACAGTATCCTTACTATGTTATTCCACCTGAATATGTTCCACTCACTAATTTCAAACTTTTTTCCACTCATCCACCTAAGAAATAAACATAAGAAAAGAATTTGTTGAATTTTCTTATGATCCCTCTCCATCCCTCCAAAAAGGAGAATCCTTCACTCTGGCTTGCACCTAATATCTTACTCTCATGTCGCCTAAAACCGAAAAAAAAGTAAATATCCAACCGACAGAGCACGTCAAAAGGCAAAAGCTCCAAAAAAGATTGATGGCACAAAAACAAACAGAGATCTGACTCGAGGAATTCAAAAAAAAAAAAAAGGGAAAATTCTGAAAAACTAAACAAAATGGTGGAAAATTCATAAAAAAGTGAGAAATACCCTCATGCGAGTGCCATAATTTTTTCGAGTAATTTATATCCCTTCACTTCGAGTTGCTTGAGTCTGTTCGCAACTATGTTTGGATGCGTGTAGGTACATACGTGTATTTGGGTGTGTGTATCCATATGTCTCATGTTGCAACTCCTGCAGTTCGACTTTATGTTCACCCCCGCACAACTAATATGCAGAAAATGTGCTTCCCAAGGGCTCCGAGTACCTACTCTAGATCTAGCTGGCAACAGCAGTAGAATCTGTGTTCCCTCTCGAGGCTGTAACTCAATAAAGTTAGCACCCTGGTTCTTCATTTTTGTTCGCGTTAACTAAATTTATTTTATTTAGTTTGGCACCACTGTGTGTACATACACATATTGTGATACTCGTATATGGTATAACCGTTGACAATTTGCAGGTGTTACCTGCAGTTACATTGCTTTTTTTCTCTCATTTTATTCTGAAAAGTTTTTCTCGTTTTTGGTCTCCCTGTCCCAAGTCCCCATAGAACCTGGTTCGTCCTTCTGTAAAGATATACTCACTTTTTGGCATCGTAGAGACGGAAATACGAGGGTTTAAGTGGAGCTCTGGAGGACGAAATCGCAGTCGTATGTAATTTTTCAGTGTCACTCATCGAAGAATGAGCAGAATGGTGTTTAGTTTCCAAATTTACGGTATAGTGTTGTCGTGTTTCAAAATTTGAAAAAAAAGTTGAAATCGAACTTATTTTAGATAAATTTAATTTATTGGACCCGCGAAGTGGTATAACGTCAAATAACGTCTTATATTTTACCCTGCTCCACTTTGACATTTTTTGACTGGAAATAATTACACTCTTGCTTCCAGGGAAGACATATATTTGGCGATCCTTACAAATTAACAAATTAACGAAGAAATGTCAAAATCGATTAAATCGGGTTTTACTTTGCGAATAGCACTTTAAATATTGGCTTCCAAGTAGTCTTTAGCTCCCGGTATGTCTGCATAAACCAATACCTTTAGGTTCTCCCCATGGGAAAATAGTCGAGAAGTGTCAAACTATACAATCTCGCAGAGCTACCTGATTTACCATATTTTAGAAGAAACAATAAAAAAAGTCCGCTAACTAACTGCTTTGGGGCCAAATAAGCTAAAGTAGGATACATCTTGTGGTCTTGTTTGTATGAAATTATATTTCTGCAAAGTCAACGACTCCGTGGACAAGCAGAACCTCAGTCCCTGAGAATGGCGACGAATTCACATGAGTTTCTTTCAGCACAATTCAGTAAACCAAAGCCAGAAATTTCACTTCGCAACCTTGCTTAGCATCGTCGGTGTTTTTGTTCGTTTTTTTAGAGTAGATCGTTTTGGTACTTTGCGAAACACAGGAAGATCCCCGCCCTAATATCTCAGATCACTCAGATTTGAAGTTACTTGGGTACGAACTAGTGTCACTATTATTTTCTCATCGTGGTCCCGGCATTTAAGAACGTACTTATGTAGCTAACCAAACTCCACCACTATGTAATTCCTATTCCAATCCGGAATTCAATTTCGTGTGGTTAGAATTCCATCTCCGTAAGGAAATTATCCACTACTGCTTTATTTACTGAAGCTATACTATAACAAGTTCAATGCCCTATCTGATTCCAAGAATTGTATCTCTGATTCCTCATACCGGGCGGTTCCAATATCTGGATAATTTTCGCTCCCAAAAACAAGTTGATCCAGATTGTAGATGAGCTCACGCGAATACATGACGTTGATAGTCATAGCGTCAACACCCTGGACTTGTTTTCAATTTCTCGCTCTGATAAATACAGCGGGTGGCCGTGGTGTAGTGATATATGCATCGACTCCTCAAGCAGAGGGTCGCGGGTTCGAATCCCGTGCGAGTCAATCCTATGAAAAAATTGTTCATAGAATTTGTATGTAGTTAAATGAAAATCCCGTCGGAGTCAACTCTGACATGAAGGCATAACATTGATGTTAAAGTGGTTGCTGGCTGGGCTAAATGTAACGAACTAACAACTAGCACATACTAAGACCCACTGTTTGAGGATGCACTTGATCGTCCCGTCCAGTTTGACAACCACCTCTGGGAAAAACATCGAAACCTAATACACCTGAGTTTCAAACAAATATACCACCCGCCCGCGCCCTGGAGAAAAGCCAGTAAAAGAGGGTTCATATCCCTAACACTGTTGCTGTGTTTTCTTCTCTGAGTTCGTCGGACTATTGTGTCATATTAGTTTATTTCTCGTAAACTAACCACACAATTACAGGAAAGGTTTCTAAAAGAACCGTTTGGTAATACGAGATCGAATTTAACAGTTTTGTTAGGAATTTCAACGACGTAGATGAAGCTGCTGATATAATCAAGGACACTATTCTCTTTGGAATGAGATGATTTATTCCTCATAGGATGTGAGAAAAGGCGTAGTACGACTCGAGCTATAAGAGTTAGAGAAATACAATTTTTCGGCCCTTCAAGACCAACCAAGCCAGTAATAAATGCAACGTCTTTCTTAAACAAGCAAAGTTCGAACTCTACCGTCTGGTCAGATACTCCTATAAAGTCTATGCGTCTGCTAGATAGGATTCAAAACGGTGCGATAAAACTAATGATATTACTGCTTCAATTGACACCTTCGAAAACCGGCGTAATGTCTCCTTTCTTGCATTGTTTCGTCGCTATTTTAACCACCAGTAGCATTTCGCCCCTTCAGGCGTTTAACCGTAACACCCATTTCGCCATGAATGCTCATCAGTATACCCTCAAATCCAGTCGAGACTTATCGTGATATGTTCGTAAGCCACAGAGCTCACTAATGGAATGCCCCGCCGAGCTTTTTACATCCTAGCATTATAACTTGCAAACATTTAAGACCAACGTGCGCTTTCCTTATCTCTCTTTCTTTCCTCCACCCTCCACCCATGAGGTCGTAATAGATGTTTGTTTTTCAGTAGCATATTTATAAACAGGTTAGTGAGCTTGCTAGGACAATGCGCAAACAAAAAAAAAAAAAAAACAATCAAACGTGAAATTTTAAAATAAATTTCTACGACACGCAATCTCTGTTGGTTGTTGTGGGTTTTTATAGTCTTTTCTTTCTGTCGGAACAGAGCATTCAGCCCTTCAGTGATAAAGAGCTTACAAGTCCTTTATCCACCCAATCAGTGCCCGGTACTATAGCCTGATGGGATCGTGACCCAGTACTTACAGAAGTAGTCCTCTACGGTGTCGTCATCAATTTAACAGCAAGCGTCACAGGATATTGGGTGAAGTCTGCCAGCAGCTCGGAGAGTTATCGTAGATGGGATAGTTATGCTCATATAAAACCCGAGTATCAATAAAAGCCTTAACTGAAGACGCAGACTCTAAGGATGAATCGGGTCCTAGAAAACTATTGTGTTCAGTGAAGCTATGCATAAGGGCTTTCAGCAAGGTCTTAAGTGCAGCTTGACAGGCACTAGCTCCATGTAGTGTGGTGAACGCTGGCAGTAACGCATATTCGTGAAAGCGATAAAAATGGTCTTTTTACAGCGGGGACCATCAGAAACACCCTCTTTGGTGACAAGCCTCGAAGGCTTCCTTACTCTATCAGAACATGTTTAGTCCAGATAAGTTTATTATCCAGGATGACACACAAATAATTAGCTTCTTTGGAGGATAGGATGGTGATGCGATGAAGCATTGGATGAGTCAGATAAGTCAGCTTTCTCCTTTTTACAAAGAGAACAACCTCAGTTTTGAGAAGATTGACTGACTGACCATTTTTAATGAACGAAAGCGTCTATTACGTCTAATAGAGAGACCTGACCTTTGGAGCAGACACTCGCTGTATATAATTCAATAGGCAGTGTAGCATATGCATGAGCATACTCCTACATGTCAGAGCATTAATCAGTCAGTCGAACCATAGTAGTTAAGACAGAACGTCGTCTTGCGGATAACCCCTATCTAGACCCTCTATCACATATAAACCCCAGTCAACATAAGCGATCAGGGTCCTATTCTACAGCATTGCTTCCATTCATGAAACGTATAAGCCATTCTGTCTTGCCGATTTACGATTTCTGTACAGAGTGGCGCTGTCGAAAGCACACTCAGTGTCGACGTCAATGCCCAGCGTAACTCCTTTTTCTCGAGTGCTGCTTGAATTTTAACCACCAAATTTCAAAGTGTATGGTATTCTCGTAGAAACTTTAGCATTGATGGGAATATTGCAAAACAGGTTTGCGCACATGGAGTTCAACCATACTCTCCTAGTAGGTCTAAGACTCTCGGTGAGTGTGTAGTCATCTTTTCCGATTTTAGGTATAAAACCTAGTCTAACTGTTCGGTAGGCATTTGGTGTGAATGCCAGTTCCAGGCTAGCAGTGAAGATTCTCTTTCGAATTAGGTACCAGAAACTTTGTTTTACAGGTAGCTGATTTCATAATAAAGGATTTCAGAAGTCGGCAATCGCTCTGTAGTGCTGAAGATAATAAATGCTACCACATACGACGTTAAGGTCAATAATAGGTGGTCAGCGTCGACTTGAAGTTCGTAACTCTTTCCAGGATTTGTTTCAGTCCGCAAATTCTGTCAATATTTGATATGTCTCGCCGAAAGGCAAGCCTATTCATTTGTTCATTTGTTCGAATAACGCATTATTATCAAAAGACCTCTTTAATAATTCAAATGCGAATCAATTACCTTATCAGGAGATTAGTCAACTTCCAGAATTTCCCTGCACGTTGTATGACAGGAAATTAAATGTTTGTCCACATTCGATCCTTGAAATATCTAGGATCGTAGCAGACATTTTGTTCATTTATCTACTTCTGTGCATCTTTTTACAACTTTATTTAACAGTAATCGTCATAATTTAAGATGCCCTAGTATCTTATATCTTTTGAGCCATCGTAACTCTTATAGTGTTTATGGGAAATGTGCTCTTGTGTATGAATTCCTAAAACCTACTGTGCCATTGAGTTAATACAGTTCTTCTTAAGCAAAGTTCAAGGTTAATAGAACTTCGAAAGGTATGCACGTTAAGTCGGTTGTGAAAGCCTGTAAATGTAAGGAGTTAACGTTTCTTATGAAAACAACATTTGTGGTCCTCTTATCATAATCTCATTAGGTAATCGTTTCATTTCATTTGAACGGATATTGTTCAAATATAAGTAAGAGGTATAGTGCTCAAAGTATTATATAAATCCTTTTAATATGCCAACATTTTCGGAATACGAATATATTCAAAAAATATGTCTTCGAGCTGTTTGCTGGACTATATTTGATTTCATATTTTATCAGACTTACAAAGGGGGCTTATCTATATGTATTTTTATGGCAAAGAGGACATGTGACGCTACTGCCATTATCACATTAGTTATAATCACAATTTTATAAAACCAGAGGCAGGACATAGTTTTAGGATTAAGTCTGGTACAAAAAGTTTTGTTTTCGAAGAGGATCAGCTCCTCTTAATCCAAAATCTTTTTTTGTTTGTTTGGCAACAGTGTTACAGGCACTTTTGTTAACACTCTTGTTGGATTGTAATTTTGAGCAGACGCATTTTATACTTATTAGAGTACTTATAGGCATATTTAGTCGCTTATGCAGTCTATTATGCAGCACTTTGCATTGCGATTGTCATGTTTATAATCTTTTGCGGTATTCCAATTCTTCTTAAAGACCATATACAGTTAGCATTAGTCAGCCATTTAAGGTGTTGAATTCAATGCATTATTCTAGTTATTATGACTTGCGTACTATTTATGATATCAATGCCTGAGCGATTTGGCCGAAAATCTAATTGTTGCTTACGAAGTTGTGACTTTATTGGGTCCATAATGCGACTAAGTATCATATTATTTTGTTAAAAACGTTGCTCAGCACCGATACTAATGCTATTCCTCTCCAAATGCTGCACTCAGAAAGGTTAGCTTTTTTTGGTACTTTCAAATCGATTCTTTCCATTCTGAGGGGACTTATGAAAAGAGGATATAGCATATTAGCTGTGCATTCGATATTAGCCTTTGAACACTCAGCTGGGATGTTGTCGATGCCAGATTTTTTTTGACAGATCACGCGTGACTCCTATCAAATTGCTTTGTCATTTTTGTTCAGTATCGTTTGGCAAGTCATAAGGGTCTCCAAATGGTTTAGCTCTATTACGAAAATCAGCGTTCTGCGAGAAATGTTTTTAGTGCGATTCGAGGAATTTACTGTGCGCATAATCGACCTACTGAAACCACTATTGCTAATACCATTCGCAAATTTAAGTCCCAGCTTACATCAGTGGATGACACTCGACCGGTTAGACCACATCCAGCACTTAGTGATGAGACTTTAGCAGCTATAACTGAGAGTTTACTCGAAGGCCGTGACGAAGCAGTTAAGCTTGGCGTATTCGACAACTTGGCGTATTTTACGTGAGGATATCGGCATAAAAGCGTACAAAATTCAACATGTGCAAGAATTAAAGCCAGGCGACTTGAATTTGCGTCATATTTTCATTGAATGGGCTTTGGAAAAACTCAATGAAAATCCAGTGTTTTACTGTGAAATTTTGTTCAGTGATGAAGTCAATTTCTGACTCAATGGATACGTTTATAAACAAAATTGCCGTATTTAGGCTGATGACCAACCTGAAAAGTACCAAGAGCTACCATTACATCCATTAAAAACAACAGTATGGTGTGGCTTATGGGGTGGTGTTATCATTGGTCCATATTTCTACAAAAAGGAGGCAAATTAACGACATGTTAATGGACTATGTGCTTCCTAGAATTCAAGCACATATTCTCGGTGAGGTCTAGTTTCAACAAGACGGCGCTACGAGCCATACAACGCGTAAAACAATAGACTTGTTGAGCAATCATTTTGGTGAGCATTTAATTTCACGTTTTGCTACGGTAAATTGGCCGTCTAGATCGTGCGATATCACACCTTTGGACTATTTTCTCTAGACATATGTTAAGTATCAGGTCTTCAAGAATAAGCCAGCTACGATTGACGCATTGGAAGACAACATTACTCGTGTTATCTGAGTCGCCCAAAATTGGACCTTTCGAATAAACCGCCTCTGACTTAGTTGTGGTCAACATTTACATGAAATAATTCTCAAAGCCTAAATGCCATGAATTGTTTTTTTAACCAATAATAAAAATTTTAAGTTCACTTTCAAATTTATGTATTTTATTTTATATTATAAATCAAACCTTACAATGAATCACCCAATATAATATGCGCGCGCTCAAGGGTATCCTTAAAATGTTTGTATACAGCGCAGGTGAAGGTAAATCAGCACAGATGCAAACGTTGGTTTTAAATGTTTGAAAGCTATAATGACTAGGAAATACAGAGCTAGGAAGGGCATTCCATAAGCGAGTTGTGCGGCTTAGGAACGAATCACGATATATTAGAGTACGGTCGGATGTGGGACTGAGGGTATTCTCATGAGCATTCATAGAGAGAAGGATGTTACGGTTTCAAGTTTGTAAGGGCGGAAGCTACTGGCGATTTCAAGGGAGCACTGCTGGTGGAAATAGTAATAAAACAGAGTGAGTCATTTGACATTACGTCAGTGTTCAAGGGTGTCCATTGCTTGGGTTATATTATTATTGTATCACCTATGAGTTTTATCGCATGGTTTTGAATCCTATCTAATAGGTGCAGAGTACTCCAATTTTGGTCGTATAAATTCGTTATGTTTTGAGGCCAGATCAGAGGGGGTAAAGTATTCCTTACATTGCTTGAGAAATCCTAGACATTTCGCAACATTTTGTGGTAATTTCAACGTAAGTTATCACTGACACACGTATGGAAAATTTAATGTTTTTTGGTTTCGATGATGCAAGTGCCATTCATGGACAATTTTACTCTGTTAGTGGTTTCCCAATTAATGAGTTTAATATAAGCTGCCGTTTCCATTCTACAGCCAAAGATCAGGGACGTGAATCAGGGAACGAATATGAAAATCAGAGAGTACTGTCGTCAGCAAAGGAATATATTGTATTAGAAGTAACACACAAGATATCGTTGATGAAAATTAAAAAGAGTGTAGGAGGCAGAACGAAGCCCTGGGCACACCAGCATCTACCATATTTTGTGAAAATCAGACTTGTAACGACAAAGAGACAAAGCACAATCTGAGAATGTTGAACTGGCAGTGAGTAGCAAGCAGATTGGCCTTGTCCAATGAACTGACAGCTGGAACGTCTTTGTAAATGAGCGTTGGGATGGAGGATGAGGCAGAATTTCTAATATATTTGACGATCGACCAACAATTTTTACTAATTTTGGAACATTGTAGTACTTTTTGCTTCAGCTTTTGGTCGTATTGAAATTGTATATGAAAGACGTTGCAGTTATCCTGGTTCGCTAAAACTGTTTTTGGTTTTCCTCTGTCGGATTGACATTTCTCTAACCCTGACAGCCTCTTTGCACCGAGTCGTACAATGTCTTTTCTTCTGGCTTGATATTCTTCATCCGATGAGTGATAAAGGATTTCATTCCAAAGAGAATAGTGTATGTGATCATGTCAGCAGCGGCATCCATGTCGTTATTAAGGAAACATAACGACCGGTTAAAATTCTTAAAATTGGCTTTTTCGTATTGCCTTACGGCTCCTTTAGAAATCTTTTCTCTAACTGATGTAACACAATGGTCCAAAAAGCACATCAACGGTGTACTCAACTGGCTGAGCAATTTAAAACAAGGCCAGGGTGTTGGCGGGATGACAATCAACCTCTGGTATTCGTGTGGGCTCATTTACAAGCTAGATCAAGTTGTTTTCAGCGGCGAAGGTGTCAACATACTAGGTGGAGTGAAAAGTAACCTCTTTGACGGCCAGAATGCGCTGCTACTGCAAAAAGGGGCATTATACCTTGAAGTCCGTTCATATTTAGGCAGACATGCCAAACTTCAGTGCGATACTGTCTTTAGTTTTGTTTTTACAGCTGATTGTTGTTGACGTGTTTGGCATCATGTAGAGTATGGACAAAAACGATTTTCGTTCTCCCATAAAACATTATTTTTTGAGAGGCAAAACGCCGAAGGAAATAAAAGAAAAGTTGGATAAATATTATGAGGCTAATGCTCCGTCAGATTACACCGTCAAATATTGGTTTCGAGAGCTTTGTGGTGGCCGCAAGTCAACTACCGATCAAGTCCGCAGCGGCAGGCCATCCGATGCGGTTACAGAGGAAAATACTCACTCCTGACCAAAAACACGAACGCGAGAGCACTTCGAAAGAGTGTTTGGACATGCTGATGCGGAATCGGGCGGACTTTTGGCGTCGATTGATAACTGTTGAACACCAGAGAACAGAATGAGTGCCCGGCAATGGACTGAAGCCGGCACGAGTACTCCGAAGCGGGCGAGGGAGGCTCGATGGATCGGAAAGGTTATGGCATCGGTTTTCTGGGATTGTCATGGCATACTTTTCGTGGACTACCTCGAAAAAGGAAAACCATCAACAGCGAGTATTACTGTGCATTATTGGAGCTATTGAAGGCCAAAATCGCTGCAAAACCGCCTCACATGAAGCGAAAAAAATTTTGTTTTTGCAAGACAATGCACCGGCGCACAAGATCATCGCAACCATGGCTAAAATCAATGACTTACGGCTCCAATTGCTGTCGCATCCACCGTATTCGCCCGATTTGGCTCCCTCAGACTATTATCTCTTCCCGAACTTCAAAAGATGGCTCATCAATAAAAAATTCAGCTCACGCGAGGAAATCATCTACGCCACGGAGGAGTATTTTGCAGAACTTCCGGAAAATTACTTTTCGGACGGGATCAAGAAGTTGAAAATCGCTAGAATAAGTGTATGAAACTAAAAGGGGACTATAGTGGATATAATAAAAAAACATTTAAAAAAAAATTTTTTTTTTCATTCCCAAGGAGGTTACTTTTCACCACATCTAGTACTGTCCTTCGGATGTTATCTGTCCAGAATGTGGAAGCCACCCAGAATTGTGTATATTTAAATCGTCCGTAATCACGATTTCAGTACGAGGTTACAGAGAATTGCTGTGCAGTTTGAGGCTTCTGTGTATAATTTGCTTACGTAGATGGAATTACGGTAAGGAGTTTGGTAAGCTACATCACTTTGCACGTAAATGGCGGGACCGCTGTAATAGAAGAATAACGGCAATAGTTCGTAGCCAGGTATCTTTAGATCAGAGTGATCTGAAAGTTGTGGGCGGGAATTTACCTGTATTTCACTAAGTGCCAAAGCAGATGGTCTGTATTTACAGACGTAGACGTATGTAGGAAAATGATTTCTTTTATCTAGCGAATATTGGCTACAACCACTCTAAATTCCCGAATCATTACATAAAACACACAAAAAACACAGACACCGACGATACAGCTGTGAAATAAAAATTCAGAGTAGGTGTTATGCCTTTACAGCAATAGGAAAGGGCGTAAAATAAAATTCATATTCCCGCCGTATCTTTAATTGTTCTTCTTCCATAGTAATAAGGTTTCCGATGCTGTAGCTCAAAGGCACAGTTCAATTGTTTTTGGATAGCTCTCTGGTGATATTAAATTCTTCTCGTAGATCGCTTTAGATGATGCTGTTTCCGCTTCGTTAGCCAACTTTTCGTAAAGTGTCCTTTTATCTGCTTTCGTTTCTCTTTTCATTTGTTTAGTTAATGTTGCTGTCTTTCATCGTAGTATATAGCCACATCTTCGGTTTACTTGTCCCAGTAGCTTTACCTTTTTTGACTTTCTGGCTTGTTCTTTGGCTTCAATTTCACTTTTCTCTGTTGAAGTTTATGACTTTTGGAATTCAGTCGCGCTGTTATAATTCTTTCAGATGCTGCATACCATTCGAGCTAAGCTGGTCTAATTTTTCGGCTGAAATATATCCCAGTCTCGTTGATATGTGTTTCGTCTACATTACTCATGCCAGAATATATCACCAAATCACCATCTGCAGTACGCTTTTCACCGGTGGTGTTCCATCTCATTTAGTTTATTCCTATTACGTCAGTGCAGCCTTTTGCACTCAGATATCAACTGTGCTAGCTTTCCTGATTGGTAGAGCGTCCTCACGTTCCACTGAGCAAATCGAGTCCGTGTTCGTAAGCCTATGTTCGTCATCAAAAAGTTCTGCCGATTTCTTTCTCTGGTTGTATTGTTAATAAGGGTTGTTCTCGAGAATCATAGGATATCAGCCTTTAATTCTCAGAGTTTGGTAGAATGGCTGCTACCTTCAGCGTGTATTTCTTGGATATATGGAATCCAAACTTGCCACAATCGTCGCTTTGTCTGTAGTCATTTCCTAATATAGCACGATGTTGGCATGGCTATCGCTCTATATATCAGGTGGCCAGATCCTCTTCGATTGAAACATTCGCACAAATAGAAAAATTTAATTCTTCAATGCATGCGTGAAATATATTTTGTTATATAGATTGGAAATTTAATGATAACAAATGATGAGCTTTGGAGGCAAACTAGCTAAACATCTATAAACACTGAAATCCAAATGAGAAAATGTGGTTGGATAGGGCATACGATGACATCTCACACGCAGCGTGAACGTGGAACCCTCAATGAACCCGACGTAGAGGCAGACCTACGAAAACGTGGAGGAGAACGATCTTTACTGAAACTTACAAATCGTTTAATGAGCTTAGACAATTCTTACAGAGTGAGATAGATGGAAATCATTTGTTGTATCCTTAAGCTCCTAATGGGGTATGGAATAAAATAAAAAATAATAAGTAGGTATACTGAAGGATACAACAAAATTATATATTATCGTCATTGCATTTTGTGGTAAAAGAAGCGATGTGCTTCTCTGTAGGGAGCCCTGGCAACAGAAAGCGGGCAACTATAAACTACGAAGTCAGCCTGCTTAGCATAGAAGTTCGGTGCAATGTCAAATAACTCAAAAAAATTAACTCAACGTTTTTCAAACGCCAGCATCAAGCCCCACTTTAACATTGGTGTTCAATTGTTTATTTAGAAAGAGTTATTCGGCCGAGGGTAGCACCAAACTTTTTGTGGTCACCAGCATTTGGAAAAAAAGATGCGTTCGGTATGCCAGTATCCAGTATGTTAAGTATCTTTCTTTTCTTTCTAATTTCTACATATCATCTTGAAAAAATGTCCGCGGTGGACCTGGGCCTCAACCAACAAACATATTCAGGCAGCTTGATCTTTAGGTAGCTGCCTCCAGTTTCCTATGCTAAGTTGGTTGGGGTCCCTTCCTATTTGGGTGTGCTTTTGAGGCCCAATATTCCTCAAAGACTTTTCGGACCGAAGCATTGATGTCCGCTCTACATGACCCAGCCACCTTAGATCACACGAAGAATTTTAATCTCAAAGCAGCCAAGAGCACCCTCATCTATTTTTGATGTAGTCTATGGCTTTGTATCATATAACAGGACTTGAATTATTAAGGTCTTATATAGGGTCACTTTTGTTGTTCGAGATACGGCTGTGCTCTACCTTCTAAACCTATAGAAGCAACGACTGGCAAGAGTTATTCTTCGTTTCATTTCAGCGCTGGTGTCATTGTCTGAATGACAAGTGTTATATACTTAATAGGTGCGTTGCACGTACCCTTTAGATGTATTGTATGTTACTGAATTTAGTCACAGTGTAATAAACTTAAATGAATTGAACTCAAAGTAACCTGAATCTGACATGACCTAAGCAAAAAGGGCTCTCTCTTTCCAATGTAATCCCTAGCAATCGTGTTTGACTTACAAGAATATACTGCATATACTAAGTAGACAAAGTTCTTAACTACCACAAAGTTATATCTATCGAGATGTATATGCATTAACCGTTAAGTCCATCTTCGCCGCTTTGATTTCAATGCTCGCGAAAGCGTCACTAAAATCACGCTGCTTTCTTCCGCTTATGTCAATATCATCGGCGTATGAAAGCAATTGACCTTGCTTTTCAAAGATTGTGTCTCTTGGGTTAGCGCGTAAGTTTTGCACTATCCTTTCAAGAATGATGTTAAAGAAATCGTATAACAGCGCATCGCCTTGTCTAAATACTTTCTTCACATCAAAGGTCTCGTTGAGTACTTTACCGACCTTGATGGAGCATGCTGCACAAGCGGACAGGGATGCCAAAATTAGGTATTGCTCTGTATAGCTCGTCTCTAAAGATGCTGTCATACACAGCCTTAAAATCGATGAACAGGTGATGTGTATCGATTCTTCAAGATCTGCCGTAGTGTGAATATTTGGACGATGGTGGAATTGCCTGGCCTAAAGACACACTGATATGTTTGTTGGACTTAAAGTTAAGGTTTATTCTGCCTGCTTAATACCTTTCCAAACGTTAAGAAATGGACGTTTCATTCATAGGGGTTCTGACTTTCAGTCAATATTCATTACGAAAGAACGACAGCAAGTTACCGACTAAAACTTATCCAACAGATATGCCAAGTATGTTAGGTTACGGGCTAGAAAGTACAATAGGTACATCAATATTAGAATCAGTTGCAAGTTCTCGGCCTTATTGATGTGTAGGAATCCTCTAGAACAAAATAATATCGATACACTTTAAGGAGAAGACCGGCAAGTTCTTTTTTGCCCACATTAATTCAGAAAGAAGCAGGAAGTAGAGGAAACTGTTCATAATTTAAACTGTGCTCTTAGCAAAAGTTTTAAAGTGACCTGCTGCCACATAAAGGACAACTCCCACTTGCGTTCCGTGTTGGAACCCAGATTTGCTGCGACTACGCGCTTAAGAACAATTAAGCAAGTCCCTTCAGACTAATTTGGAAGACGACATCAATTATTACAGATCGAAGGTAAAAAAATGTACCTAGAAGAAGTAAACGGCGAATTCCAAAGCTTTTCTCTTTTCAAAACGAAAAGATCGAAGTAAGCCTTTCCCAGGTAACCTGATAAAAATCGGTTCATAGACAGCTCCAATCACTAAAGCTGCAAGCGAACTGAACAACGCCACCCGCTGTCGCCAGTGTCTTTCTCTGATGTATTCAAGTGGCCTTGATGGGATGTATTATCATACAAAAAGGTATAGAACAGCTGGTAGTGACTTTGAAGAGAATCTTTACTACTAACTTGGCACTGGAATACGTACCGACTCACTGGTGAACAGTAGGGAAAAAGGAAGAAGAAAAAGGCTTCAGAATATGACTTCCTGGAGATATTTGTTAAGTTTCATATGCGCAAAAATGATTTGCGAATGCAACCTTTGTCCAAGTTGCAATATACCTACCAACGCAGAAGATTGCGATTCAAAATTTCGTAGGTAGAATTGTAGGCGAGCCCCGCAAAAAGAAGTTCGCGTAAAGCATTTTCACCGACACTAATGGTACTTTCAGTAACGCGTCTTTTGACAGCAGATGTACAACAATTTCATAAGAATAGATGCGCTTTGTCGTAAAGATACAAAAAAAAAAAAAAAAAAAAAAAAAAAAATACGAAATCTATTCTGGCAACTCTGTTTCAGTGTACCTCAGCTCGAGTGAGATATGATTTGATCAAGAATTTGAGACTTTGGCAAGTTTTTAGATTGATTGATGATTTCTTCTTGAAAATATAAACGTGTACGTCTCTTGCTTTGAGAAAAATCAACACCTAACTCTGACTTCAGCTAAAAGGAAAGTTTTGTATCTCTCTTTGGGCAAACTGAGTTGGTGTAGATGTACTCGTATTTGTCATGTTATCACAAAAGGGAATAAGTAAATTCCTTAATTTCAAAGTCTAATCGAAGTTACCCTCTCTTTTCTGAGTCCGGGCTTTTGCTATCACTTCGCTTGTTGGGTTGTGTTTTTTTTTTTTTTTAGAAGTTTCTCCTTAAATTGAAAGTAGGGTCCTGCTTTTCTTGTCTCTGTACCCCTTTTGGATAGCTGCGCTCTCAGTATTCTTAAACATGGAATGAAATGCATAATATTGGAAAGTTTTTCCTTAAGGTGGTATTCGTAGTGGCTCCCTGTACCTGTACCTGGATCTGAAATAACTGCATGAATGTCCTTAAGATGATTTGCGAAAGGAAACTTTCGGCATAGAAAAACGTGGAAAACTAGTGAAAACTAGGGAAAACTTTCTCCTTTGGAATATCGAATTCGCTTGAAGCAAAATAAGGTGCATCGCTGTTAAGTCCTTCAAGAGGGACATTTTGATTCCGCATGCTTTCACGATGAAATATGGTACTTACATACAAAATATTTGTAATTTGGCAAAAAGAAAAAGACTTGAACGAGTAAAGACTTAAGGACACATCGGGATTTGACTTAAAGTTGTTGAAGGAAAAGGATTGAAGTCAGAATTTGTTCTAGACCAGAAAATATTTTCTGGAAAAGTAACATTTTAGAACTGTCAATAGGCATATAACATATGTAATCCTAAACAAAATGATGTTAAGTTTCTTCGAGAAAAATCTCGTTTTGCTAAAGCTAAAGGATTGAAGCCTCAAATTGTTAAAGATTACGGCGAATGCGGATGATATGGTCCTCATGACACTGGTAAATTCTTTCTTGTAATTTATAATATGTCGATTTTTGTCAGCTGGGAAATAGGCTGCGAGAAATAGGGCTTTTCGTTACTCAAAAAACGAAAAATCCCGCAGTTTGACTCAAATTTCACAACAGCACTCCAATTAAAGGAAAGCGCAAAACTGCTAGGTACCCTAATGAAAAACTAAAACTTAATGTTAAAGAGTGAGTGAAGAAAACATCGACTACAATCCACCAACAAAACTATCAATCGAGTAGCAAATGTGAGGAGAATTATATAAATTGGAACATTGGCAATAGAAACAATGCAGGATATCTTTTATCTGCCGCCCATAGATCCTTAAGCTACCGGGAATAGTCAGTTCAGCGTCCTTCATATTCAAAGATTGAGATAGTGACCAACGCAGCCATTTCGCCAATCATCTGAATCCAAGGTATTTACCTTAAAAGATCCTTCTAAGCAGAGATATCTGCTATTACACAGACGTCTAAACTTTCAGCCATATTCCACGAAGCCGTAGCCACTAGTATAGGCTATAAGTCATCGCTGCTGTCGAAGTAAAACAACGCTTCTAGGAAAAGAAATTCTTCTAGTCTGCGCCAACTATTGGGGCATCAGTTTTCCCAACACTGCCTTTACGCCTCAACTTAATTAACTGATTGGCCCTCATTAGAGCCATTTCTGACTTGAAAAACCTTTCATCAAGCCATTTGCTTTGGCATCTCAGGTAAATTTCTCCGGCGGCATGTATTGTACAACACGGCGTAGACGAATCACTAGTTTTGTGGATAAAAGCAATGCTGGTGAATAGGGCATTGATTCCGGATGCTGACCGTAATCAACATGTGGTGGCGGGTGTAAGTAGGAGTTGCCCGTAAGGCGGCGTTCTGTCTCCACTGCTATGGTGCATGTTGGTCGACCCACCACTGCTTAATGCACAAACATACGCGGATGATGTAGCTGTACTGTCTGTTGGATCGTGTTTATTGACTATCTGCTCCAAAGCTTAGGCAGCGCTAGAGCTGGTTGACAACTGGTGCACTAGTAATGGGCTTTCAATCAATCTTCTCAAAATCGAGGTTATTCTCTTTACGAGAAGAAGGAATCTGCCTGGTCTGACTCATATAGTGCTTGTAGACATCATCATCCAAGTCTCCACAGAAGCTAAATATGTATTTGGGTGTTATCCCGGATAACAAACTTCGATGGACTAAACATGTTGTGTCGAAAGCATTGAACTTGCTGTCGACTTTCTGGCAGTGCAAAGGGTCCTTTGGATCTACATGGCTACGATAATGCCATTTATATCATAAACGTCGGTTGTCTGATGGAATAAGCTCTCACAAAAATGCTCGATTGCTGCTTTTACCAGACAGACAAACGAACGGTTTGTCTCGGATGCATGGAGGCTTTTCCCAGCACTCCTGGCTCCCCTATAGACGCTTTGGTGAACCTGCCTCCGCTTGATATTCATATCATTGGCTGCACCCTCGAAGCCATCTTCCGTCTAAAAAAGAGGTATTTGGTACAACATGCACTGGAGCTTTGATGACCTTACGCGTTGGCTGTCTTATGACTCCGATTTTATGGACATGCCATCCTATGCAATGATACCAGAACTCCTGTTGCGGAAATTGACTTTCTTTGTGCCCAGGGCTGGCTTCGACCAGAATCTGAGCAGAGAAAGGAATACACCAGGATGTGGCGCTGGTGTATTTCTGGAGGACGACAACGTTAGATATCACTTCACGTTAGGAAAGCTTGCATATCTATTCCATGCAGAAATTTATACAATCCTCATGGCAGCGAACTATATTGCGGAGAATCGGTGGAGGAGGCGAAGTATTTGTATCTGTAGCAACAGCCAAGCTGCGCTAAGAGCCTTTTTGAACCCTCATTCGACTTCCAAGCTAGTTCAAGAAAGCAAGAGATCATTAAACGCAGTCGGGTGGCTAAATTCAGTGACCTTTGTGTGGATCCCAGGTCACAATGGGAACACGGAAAATGAAATCGCCGATAAACTTGCTAGTCATGGTTCAGAGGATAGTTTTTCAGGATTCGAACATACGTTGTGTCTACCTGCGTCCTGGGTTAAGGCTTCCATTGACAGTTGGGTAACATATAAGCACAACTGCAGATGACACAACTCCCCGGGATGCAGGCAGACCAAGTGAATGCATCCCGACTACTCTAGGAGGTCAGCGGCCTTTCTGCTGTCCATCAGCAGGAAAGACTGCAGGTTGGTTACTGGCGTCGTGACAAAGCATTACACTTTTTTCAACATCCTGCTATGCTTGCTGCGAAAGTGATGACATAACCGCGGAGTAATATCTCTGTGAATGTTCGGCTTATGATCGCATCAGTCTGTTGGTACTCGGTACTGACGTCGTGGATGCTGATACTGTAAGCACCTTATCACTGAAGCGGTTACCTATCTTTCTTCGTAAGACTCATAGATTTCATTGAAAGAAACTTTACAAAGAGTACTATTAAAAAAAAACTAGATATTGCTTTGTATAGCTCGTCTATATAGATAGACGAACCAACCAGGTTGTGGACGAAGCAGCGCAAACCCTTCCATGCAGAGCCACTTAGTATGCGCCACACTCGTCGTCAAACCAGAGGTTTCGTTTGCGCTGCCGAGTGTAACCCAGCACATCAGAGGCGGCATTTCTGATAGCTTTTTGGCAATGTTGCCACTGGTCTTTGATACTTGATGATGGCGGCGTAGGACCTCTTAAGAGATAAAGAAGGACTCGATCGAAAATGATTTGATGACAATTTTGCGATTGTAGCCGTTCAACGTCGAACTTCCTAACAATATTAGCTGACCTTTGCGATGTTTCCAAATAAGGTGATGGTCCTAGTCGGGCATACATAATACTGTAGTTGTGCCTTGCGTCGATCGCAACGTGGTCAATTTGGTTGACGGTTGATTAAGCCGTGCTGTCCCTTGTGAATATTGTAGTGTTGGAAGTGCTTGCTAGCTACGATAATATTTCCCCCGCCGCAAAGTCGATTAGCCTGAATTCGTTTTCGGAGGTGATGCTGTGTAGGTTATACCTTCCGACAATAGTACTCGTACCCTCTTTTTTTTCTTTCCATATAAGATTTAGATTAAAATCGTCGAGGACAATTTTAATATCATAACTAGGACACTGCACGTAGTTTTTGTCTAAGAGCTCGTATAATCCATCCTTGGTGTCCTCATCTTTCTACTCTATAGGGGCGTGCGCCCATATAACGCTAATATTGGCGCTCATTAACATGCCGAAGGTAAAAGAATTTTTGCCTAAGTCTGCCTTTAAGAAAAATCCTCTTCCCTTCCACTGCTTTTGCCGTCGATAACAATCGCCGTATTAGATGTCGTAGTTTTTCATCCTCTCTTTGTCTGGCTCATCTCATTGCATTTTTGGGATGGCGGTAATATCTACTTTCCAGCAGTACAAGGCCTTTCAGGACTGCGGTCTATTAAATGATGAAGCTTATAAATCTTCAGGCCATAAAAATCTTGAAACATGAAAACATCTCAACGATCGGTGATTTGATGACATGAAGTGGAAACTAATATAACTTTAGGAACTTTGTCTTGGGTGATTGCAAGCCTGAAATCTACAAAATAAATGTTGATGTGCCCCAGGCCACTGTTCGGTCTCCGACGCTCTTTTTAATTTTCATCAATGATCTCTTGTCATTCATATCCAATATAATACTTTGCTGATGTTAGTATTTTCATATTCATTTCTGGACTTACGTTCTTATTTTATTGCTATTTTCACTACCAGTGGTCCATCAAAATTTCCAGTACCATTCCGTCCTTTCAAACAAAAACTGTAGCTCCCATCAAGTTCAGCAGTATACAAGTTTACTCAAACCCACTGCCGTACAACTCGCATTATAACTTCCAAACATTCAAAACCAACGTGCATCGCTATATTCGTTCCTTTTCTTCCTAATTCTCCTTCGTATTTCAGTGCGCGCGTATATGTATGGAACGCATGCATGAGTTGGCACTGATACGAAAGTAGCTGATTAGATATTTGGACAACTTCTTTTACAATACTTGCATGGAAAAAGCGGAGAAGAATATATTTCCTCTCACTTAAGCTTCAAAATTTAGTTTTATACACATCAAGCTTCAAAACTCGTAGTAATTGATTTTTTTTCCGTTACCGATTTCACGATGAAACACTTTCTGTAAAAGATTTAACATATTTAAAAAAAAAAAAAAAAAAAAAAAACATAAAATTTAGGTTCTTCTTAAACTCTTTCAACTCCGGCCTCATTTGTCCTCTTTCTGTTAAGTATTTTAAATAATAGCTTCGTAAATTTATGGGCAGGAAGGTGGACATGTTATTCAGTGTATATACTTAGATACCCTAAAACCAAATAGTAATACCAATGAATACTATATGAGTTCCAAGAAGGCGTTACAACTTGTTTATCAATTCGCATTAATAATTTATTGTCGGCTTTTTTAACAGCTTTACCCTTTCATTCGTTACCCGTGTAGATTTGGATCGTAGATAAGTTGTTTCCTGTGATAATAATAGTCATTGGGGATTTCGCTGAGAATATTCAATTGAGTTTAATAATACCCTTGACTTCACAGAGGGTTGCTGCTTACTTGCTGTCCTAAAAGACCATTCAAATTCGGAAAACTGATTTTTAAATTACAACTATAGAGAAAGAGCAGTTTGAAGGTGTAACATCTCTTAAAATAACATAGTTTATAGGTTTTACTCATTAATTATTTAACAATCGGAAGCGGTCATACTTTCAGTCAAAAAATGTATTTAGTCCTTCCCTTTACCAAATGTATGAATAAGTCTTTTTTTCCGGTTTAACTAAGAGATGGCGCCAGCGAAAAGTAGGTAGCATATTAATTTGACACTCACGTCATTTTTTTCGTATGACATTTAACTACACACAAGTTGAGTCCGCCAAAAACTAGCATCTTTGTTTTATGTTTCAGTGATCATGTCGAATTTTGTGCCTGAAAAAGAACATTTGCGGCATGCATTGCTTTTCTTTTGCTGGTAGAAAAATATGGTGAATACGCTTCATTATTTAGAATATGTGAGACATGGTTTCCATAATTTAAAAGTGGTGATTTCATTGTGAAAAATAGTGAGCGCTATAGACCACAAAATGCGAAGACAAGCAATTGCAGGAGTTATTGGATGATGGCCCAACTCAAACTCAACGGCAATTAGCAGACTTTTACGAGCAATAGGAAAGATCAATAAACTCGCTAAAATGGCCCCATACGATTTGAATGAATGTCAAATGGAAAATCGCAAAGAAATCATTTTTGCATCGAATTGTGACGGGTGACGAAAAATGGTTTTATTTTGAAAACCCGAAGCGAAAAAATCGAAGATTTCACCTGGCGAAGCCGGGCCTTCAACACCAAGGCCAAATTGCTTCGACAAAAAGACCATGCTCTGTGTCTGGTGGGATCAGTGCGGTATTGTGTATTATGAACTCTTGAAGCTCGGCGAGAACGTTGGTAAACAACTCTATCGCCAATAAGTGATTAATTTAAAGCACAAATTAATCGAAAGACGACCAGAATGGGCCAGAAGACATGGCAAAGTAATTTTGTTACACGACAACGCGCTGTCTCACATAGCACAACTAGTGAAAGGTGAGAGACACTATAAAATCGCTTGGATGAGACGTCCTTCTGCACCCGCCGTACTCCCCAAACGATCAATGGGGCACGCACTTCAGCGATTTCGAAGAAATTGGAAAATGGCTCGACGAATGGTTTCCCGCAAAACACAAGCAGTTTTTCTGGCATGCTATTCATAAATTAACTGAAAGATGGGCGAAATGTGAATAAGCCGATGGTCAATATTTTGAATAAAAAAAAATTTTTTTCCCTAGAAAATTACGTATTTTTTTTTACCAAAAAAACCTGGCAGAAGTCTATTTCAATTATAGATTTTTGATTGACCAATAAAGTATGGCATCATTGTCAAATCTACTAATAATGTTGACGGACACAAATCTGTCATGTTAGTGAATAGTGAAATTTTTAAGCCAATTTAAAGTTCCTGTTCCGGCAAACGCTTTAAATTTTGTGGATAAAGGATATGAAGAAATATATAAACATGTACGTACATATGTATCTGCTTTCAATGTTGCCTGTGGGCAGCCATTCATTAACCGGTCATCGAACCATGCATTGACTATTGTTCGTTTATAATATAATTAAATGTTAGCTCATCGATTGGGGTTCATCGCAGCCGTCGGGACTTATGTCAAAATTTCTGAGATGTGTTCTTGATAAAAAGGATACACACACAAACTCATAGAATCAACGCCTGGATCGATACTACATACATTGTGGGTCACATTCTAAGAATTTAATCTTAAACTGAGCGGCTTCTTACTCTGAAAAGTGTCAAGAAACATTGTCGGACTGTCATGCCTTACAAGGTTATCGTTATTTCTTGATGAGTGTTCAGTCTGTGGAAAGATAATCAGCTAAACCAGCTATGAATGAAAGTAAGGATAAGTTTTTTTTTTTTGCGCCGCTACTTGAATTTTTCCCTTATTGGTGGTCATTCAGATTGATTAAATCGGGGGTGGTGGACCTTTTTAGGTATTTATGGAACAACAGCTAAAAAGGCTATAAGTACGTAGCATTTTGACTCAAAGAATACACGTTTTTTTCGGGTTGGAAATAATTATTTTGAAATTAAAGAACCAAACTGCGTGAACAATACGTTCTCTTATCGTTGAATTTTTCTGTTAAAAGCGCTGCTAATGATTTGGTAAAGGCTGTGCCACGTTTAGTAACCGTATCGGCGCTATAGTTCCTCTGAATGCCCCTAAATATTTCACAAGCCGGCAGATTCTTTAAAAGAGTTAGACCAGCAGGAGTTAAAATCAATTGCTAGAAACAAATGATTGGTTTTTTTTTCGGAGAGAAGATGAAAATTATTAAAACCCGACATAATCACTCAAACATAAGAAACAATCTCTTAAGCTTATGAAAGCGACTGACTTCCAAAAATATTCAGTGATCACAGATGAAGTGGCACTAGACCGATGACGAAACTAACTTAGTGCTCAGTTTTTTCAAAAATCCATGAGCCCGATTTCGACTTGTGTACGTGGACCCCATGGTAAGACTCCATTTAAAGATAGCACACATTTGGCAGCAGAGTGCTGCCTTTCTAGGTGATAGATTCACTGACGATTCGTATTAATCTGATGCATTAGACCATCTTTTTTTATACGTGATGGTAAAAAGCGTCAACCAAAAACTATTTTCTTCAACCAATTGAATCAAGAAAATCAAGAGATAGCAGATTCAATAATATGAAGGTATCAAGAGATGCTGAGAATCTTTTGAAAAATGAAACGCACGTATGTTTCTTGGTATAAGTGAAGTGAGCGTTTTTTTGTAAAAATAAAATACTAATTTTTAATGGGAAAGTAAAAAATATTTTATTCAAAGTATTGGCCATTGCTAACTACATATTTTTCCCATCTTTCAGGCAATTTATGAATTCCACGCCAATAAAACTGTTCGTCTTTTGAAGCAAACCAAAAAGTCACCCAATTTTCGACTTCTCGTAGGATTCGGAGTGCTGCCCAGATAAAGCGTGTCCCATCGATGAAAACAAATGGTAATCGGAAGGAGCCAAATCTGGTGAATACGGCGGTTGCTTTGGTTGTATCCTGAACCAGTTTTGCTTTGTGTGCAGATGCATTGTCATGGAGCAAAATTACATTGCCATGTCTTGTGGCCCATTCAGTCGTTTTTCGGTCAATTTATGGTTCAAATTCATCATTTGTTGTCGGTAGCGATCTGTATTAACAGTTTCATCAGGTTTTAGGAGCTCGTGGTACACTTTTCTGGTCCCACCAGACACACAG
Organism: Volucella inanis; assembly: GCA_907269105.1. Taxonomy (NCBI): domain Eukaryota; kingdom Metazoa; phylum Arthropoda; class Insecta; order Diptera; family Syrphidae; genus Volucella; species Volucella inanis. The sequence continues at coordinate 129,658,942 of OU026154.1, forward strand.
CGTTGTCTTCTTGCCGTATTGATCTGGTTTTGCAGTCGAAGTTGATAGTTGTCCCGGATTAGCTCATGATTTTTTCCATATTCTAAGATTCTAAAAATAAATCCATTTTTTATTGCCAGTAACATTTCGATGCAAAACAGATATTTTATCGTATCTTTGAAGCAAAATTTCACAAATGGTTTTTCGGTTTTCCATCTGTCTTTCATTCAATTCATGTGGCACCCATTTTTCAGACTTTTGGATCTTTCCCATAGCTTTAAACGGTCAGAAATTGTTTGCTGTGCAACATTTAACATTTCTGAAATTTGTTTCTGACTGAAATTGTCATCTTCATCCAATATTGTTTGCAATTCGGCGTCTTCAAATTTTTTTGGTGGTCTTCCAAGTTTTTCATTTTTCATATCAAAATCGTTATCTCTGAACCGTTGAAATCATCTTTTGCATGTTGGTTCTGATAGACCATGATCACCATATACCTCGGCAAGCATTCGATGCGACTCTTTAGCACTTTTCTTCAAATGAAAACAAAAAATTTTCTGGTACAAAATTCGACATTTTTAACACGATGAAAATCAGCCAAAAGCTCTCTGCACTTAGCGCGGTTTTGAACTAATTACGTTCAGTTCTGGTCACAAATAAGATTAAGATCCTATTCCACTAGTCTGCTTTTGCCACGTTGCCTCTCCGGAAAGGACTTTTAGAGATTCCAGGTCAAAGCTGTAGTATTCATTCGCTCAAAATGTCTAAACTACTATATTATAGCCATTGAATTCTACAGTTCGTTCTGACAAATTATTTTCAAAGAAATCCGAAATCACTCAAAGCAATCAAGAATATTTTCGTCAGCTTTAGATAAAGTCCATGGTTCCACACCGTACAGTAAAACTGGGACGATATGGTCTTATATAGCGCTTCCTTCGTTGCCCGTAAAAGGAATTTATTTCGCATCAATGTCGTCAGCGTGTGCTACCAATTGTACAGACTTTTGAAGTATTGCACCTGTGTTATGGATCTGTAAGTTTCGCACAATTTCTACCAGTATGACGCTGATGAAACAATATGAAATCGCGTTACCTTGTAGAAATTGTTTTTTGACCTCAACTGCTTCGGTAGTATCATTACCGACTTTTATAAAGTAGCTCACGAGCATTCAGCATTGACGTGTTATATAGTCGGCAAGTTTGCCAAGCCTGGGCGTGATTTGATTTAAAAGAGACTAATTTCCCTATAGCTGTCTCAATACCAACTCAATCCTACAGACTTATCGGTTTTTGGTTTAGTTAAGTTTAAAGCTGAGCTCAGATAGACACCGTGCTTAAGTTGATTGTTAAAACGTGCTTTCCGAGCATTTGGTCATGAATACATTTTCAAAAAGTAAATGCCATGAATTGTTCCATTAACCGATGACAAAAATATTGAGTTCACTTTCAAATTTATGTGTTTTATTTTACATTATAAATCAAACCTCATTCTAAACATCAGTCTAGCCAGGTGTCTACGGATCCAATGTCTGAGATAGTTGGCCATATTGACTGAATGGAATATACAACTATAAAGAATGTTCAAGTCTTACCCTGTGGGACCTCAGCTCGTGCAGCACTCTTGAGGCATCTGCAGAGATTCATCCAGGAGTGGATAGATAAGTCTGTTTGAGGGCCAGGATCGCTCCGGAGTGTGCCTTCTCTTAAGTAGGCAAGGAAGTTGTCCGCATTACCTCTTGAGTGTTTTGCACAATAATGGCTTTGCGAGAAGGTGCATTATGATGGTGCAAAATCCATAAATTGTGTTTCCACAAACCTGAACGTTTTCGGCTGATACTCTCACGGAAATGCTTCACGACGCCTTAATAATATTCCTTCACCGTTTGCTCCTCTGTAAGGAATTCGAAGTGAACCACACCGCTGTAATCAGGGAAAACTGTCAACATAACCTTAATTTTTGAGTGACTTGGTCGTGGTTTCTTAGTGTTCGGTTCATTTTCAAACGCCATTTGAAGGACTGTTGGCTAGTTTGTATGTCCTTCACGTAAACTGATGTCTCGCCGCCAGTTATTATGCGTTTTATGAATGTGAGAGCTGTTAATTTTGAATTACTTTATCTTTAAAATTTAACAAAAGAGTGATTGTTTCAATTTTCTTAACTTCAACATGTCACAACATTTTGACATTTTTAGACTTATCTCACAGTTGGAGAATTTACGTAGAGAGTTGGAGACCTTTCTAACTATGTAGATTGGGCTCCAATAGTTCCAGTGGAAGCTGATGATGATGTTTTTGAGCAACGTTAAGCTATTTTCGAAACAGTCCAAGTTTTCAGTGAGAATATAATGACCGGATTTTGAAGATATGATCACCTCTCAAGCCGAATTAAATCCATACCATTTTCAGTTAGTACCAACCTTCAAAAGATACGTGTATAAATTTGACAGCTGTCGGACCATTAGTTCTCGAGATATAGCGTTGTGAGTGAAACAACTTTTTTTATTGTGAAAAAAATGGATTCAAAGCAATTTCGTGTGTTGATTTATCATTGCTTTTTGATGGGAAAAAATGATGCCGATGCAAAGCTTAATAAGTGTTACCCGGACTCTGCACTATCGGAACGAACCATTCGCAAGTGGATTGAAAAATTTAAAAGTGGTCATACAAGCACCGAAGATGATGCACGCAGTGGACGTCCAAAAGAAGCTGTTTCAGATGAAAACATCAAAAAAGTCAACAAAATGATTACCGTGAAGTGAAGTTGATTGAGATAGCTGAGGCTCTGAAGATATCAAAAGAGCGTGTTGGATATATCATACACGAATATTTGAACTTGCGAAAGCTCTGTTCAAAATGGGTGCCGCGTTTGCTCACAGTCGACCAAAAACAACAACGTGTTGATGATTCAGAGGAGGGTTTAAGGCTGTTCAACCGCAAAAAAGCCGAAATTTTGCGTCGATATGTGATAATGGATGAAACTTAGCTACATCACTTCACACCAGAGCCAAGTCGGCAGTCAGCTGAGTGGCGATCAACCGACGAACCTCGTCCAAAACGACCAAAAACTGAACAGTCGGCTGGCAAGGTTATGGCATCCGTATTTTGGGATACGCATAGAATAATTTTCATCGACTATCTCCAAAAGGGGCAAACTATCAACAGCGACTATTACATTGCGTTGTTGGAGCGTTTGAAGGACGAAATCGCTGAAAAACGGCCGCATTTGAAGAAAAAGAAAGTGCTGTTTCAACAAGTCGATGAAAACGATGGCAAAATTGAATGAATTCGGGTACGAATTGCATCCCTACCCACCGTATTCTCCAGATTTGGCCCCAAGCGACTATTTCCTGTTCGTAGACCTCAAAAGAATGCTAGCCGGAAAGAGATTTAAGACCGATGAAGAAGTAATCGCCGAAACAGAGGCCTATTTTGAGGCTAAACCTAAATCGTACTACAAAACTGGTATCGAAAGATTGAAAAATCGTTTCAATCAGTGTATTGCCTTCGAAGGCAACTATATTGATAAATAAAGTTGAATTTTGGAAAAATTTTGTGTTTTACTATAAAACGGCACTGACTTTTCAGCCCATGTGTTAACTCCTTAAGACCCATACGACGGTTTTTTAGTACTAACTTCTTGATTTTGTCGATCGTAGCGATTGAAGATCGACCAGAAGGGGCAAATCAACTTCTACTTCTCGGCATTCTTTGAATTCCTTTTACCATTCATATGCCAGTGTTTTTGACGATTCGCCGTGGGTATTCCGCAAACATTTTCAACGATTCAGCAGACGAGATTTTATTTCAAAACACAAAATTTGTAGCAAACTCTTTGTTCAACTAGTTTTTGCATTGTAAAAACTGCAACGCACTCATTATTATTGTCCACAACAACTGCAATCTTAACAAACTAATTAGAACATCCCACTCAAATTTCATGTTGTAATTGAGTACAGACTACACAGTTACAGAATAAAAATGATGGTGAATCTTTTACGCGCGTAGTTTTTACGATACTTTCTTACATAGAAGAGTACTTCGTGCAGTTTTGGGTTCTGAAAGCCAATGAAAGGAAAGTATTCTAGGAAAGGCTAGTCCATAGAAGACGTTTTCCTTAGTCCCTATTCTCGATCCTACCCTACTCTTCATCCCTTTTCGTATGACTTTAGTTCGGGATGATAAGAGTCCTTAAAGCTATTTTGATCTTACGATCACTGCGTTAATATTGTTGCTGCTTGTTATTGCTAATGGCAACGTTTTAACCAAGCTTTTGGTGGTGTGTGTCCCTTTTTGATGATGTTGTGTACTTTATTTTGCCCTAAATTTAAGGACGATACCCCAAAATCACTTGACTACTCGCAGTTCGTCTAAAACTTTTCGTGACGTTGAAAGTTTTGGGTTATTCATTCTTGACCTTAATAGATCAGTGAGAATTTAATCATCCTTTACTACTAGACGAATTTGTCCGACATGGCTCGTTTCTTAGTAACGTGTTATACGAGGTGTGTTCAAAAAGTAAGGTTTTCCAATAGAGACTTGGCAACTTTGGATATAATTTGTGAACGCAATTTTTCACTAAACATCAAACTGTCACTGTCAATTTATTCAATAAACTCAACATTTTCATCAATGTAAAGTACACTAACGATCAACGTCTGCAAATCATAAAAATTTTCTACAGATATTCGGAGTCGGTGACTGCAACTTTAAGAGTGTTAACTCCAACTTTCGGTCGTAATTCTTGTCCTAGTAGATAGGCAATAACAAGTTTAGTGCAGAACTTTGAGTCTACATATTCGTTGTGTGATGTTGCCGTGTCAGTGAGACAACGGGTTGGTCGAAGTGTCGAAAATATCGCTGCCGTTCAGACGTCTGTAGCAAACGATCCAAATCAGTCAATTCCGCGCTCTCAAGAATTGGGCATCGCTTATACCACATTATGGCGTATTTTGCGTAAGGATCTTGGTTTACACCCATACAAGATCAAGCTGACTCAAGAATTGATGCCGATGGAACATTTGAAGCGATGTACGTTCTCCGATTGGGTTCTGGAGAAGATGCGCCAAGTTGATGAATTTCATCGCAAAATCATCTTCAGTGACGAAGCTCGCTTTTCGCTCAATGGGTTCGTCAATAAGCAAAATATGCGTTATTGGTCGAGTGAAAACCCACATGTGCTTCATGAACCACTAAAAATAACTGTTTGGTGCGGTTTGCGTGCCGGCGGTCGTATTGGGCCATATTTTTTTGTCGACGATAACGATCGTCACGTTACTGTGAATGATCAGCGTTATCGCGCCATGATCATCGATTATTTTGGCCCGAATTAGAAGATATGGACTTGGACGACATGTGGTTTCAACAGTATGGTGCCACAAGCCACACAAAACACGCTACAATCGATTTATTGAAGAGTAAGTATGGTGAGCGTGTTATCTCAAGACATGGGCCACTTGACTATTTTCTGTGGGGCTACGTTAAGTCATTAGTTTACGCTAACACGCCGACGACGTTGGAAGAGCTCAGAGCCAACATTGAACGCGAAATAGCGGCCGTTTCGGCCGAAATGTGTGGCCGAGTCGTTGAAAATTGGGTCCAACGAATCGACCGCTGCAAACATGCCCGCGGTGGTCATATGAACGAAATCGAGTTCCATTCATAAATGTTTTGATTGTACTTCAAGCCAATAATAAAGTTTTTGAAATATCTCAAATGGTTTGCCTTTTATTTAAAAAAAAATTGTCAGATCGTTATTAGAAAACCCTATATTTATAAAAAAATATTTATTTATTTATCAATATTAACGTTGTCCCCCATAATACACTTTTGCCAACGGTTTTTCCAATCCTCGAAGCACTTCTCATAAGCACTTTTTTGTATAGCATTTAGCTCTTCCAGTGATGCCGATTTTATTTAATCAATTATTGCAAATCTCCGTCCGTTGGGACAATTGGGCTTTGGTTTTGACGTCATAAACGAATACCCATGATAGGTTACCAGATATGACCCTTTCGAGCAAGTCTCGATCATCATTGACATCATTCAAGAGCTTCTGAGTGGTGCACATGCGACGGTTCTTCTTTATAAAATTAAGAAGTTTCGGAACACACTTCTCATGTCCAAAGCTCACAAAAAAATTGCTTGACACGAGCCGACCGATATGCCAATATCCTCAGCAATTTCTCTTATGGTAATTCGGCGATGTTACCAGTCACATGTCAAAAGTCACCTTACTATATACAAGAAATAGATGATAAGTGTCAGTCTGAAATTTCTGGGTCCTTTTCAAGATCTGCCATTGTGTGAATATTTGATGGAGATTAGCCTTTCTTGAACTGAAACCGCGCTGATATGGTGATATGCACCAACCAGGCTGTGCAATGATTCCAGAGAAGATCTTCTTTATATGAATACCTGAATTTTTTCTAAAGGGTTAGCATATCGTTGGCTAATTTGAATTCTGTTTACTACTCAAAATTGTGGTTTGTTATATCTTAGCAGCTTAGCCACAAAAGGATTTTGATGTGGTAAGTTTGTAATAGAGTCGCAAAGCTTACTACCTTTGGTATCAAACTCTTTTACAAAAAAGTCTGGACATACTTTGTGTATGTTTCAAACTCATGCAATGCAAATATGAACTTGATACGATTTCCGAGTTCAGGGGTTCAAATTCATATCCGGCGTTCTTCTGTTTTTGAACTGTTAAAAACCACAAACTCAGCGTGAAAGATTTTTAACATGAGATGCTGTTGTTTGAGTTTACAGCGAAGCCTAAGTACACAGAGTCTTTTACAACCTCAAAGTTACTACTACTCGTTTTGGAATACGATCCAATCAAATTATGTTGACAGCACATTGTTCGCCGTTTAATTAAAACTTTTGGCGCCTTCTTCGATACTAATTGCTAGCTGTTTCACTTCTAAAATATCTATGCAATCAGCGTGTGCGAATAGTTATACAGGCGTTAGAAATAATATCCTTTCAAGAGGGATGTAAAGGCGTTAGATTATGGTGCATCACCTAGTTAAATCCATTTTTACATCAAGAACTCCACCGTTTGGTGGAAAGTCAAAGTGTGATGTGCATTTGGGTCGCATGTAAGGATAAGCCTCGGCTTCGGTTCCTTTTCATATAATCACTTTTATCATTACGTTTGAGGAAATTATTTTTATGTTTGTTAAATCCAACCGATGTTGCTGTGTTGTTGATGTCTTCCAATTCACGTTGTAAACTGATTAATCAATTTGGACTTCGATAGATTTTCAAACTTTCGCCCGTTTAGTGCAAACAATTCTGCAGTGGTTTATGTTAACAACACGAGAATTTTGCGTTAAGCATCATTTAATGTCTTTTTATCCTGCGTGTGGTTAACACACCTCATGACTTATTTAACGTCCATGCTAGGGTTATCACTATCGGTGATAATGTGTCGGTTTTTAGGATAAAAAAAGCCCATTTTGTGTTCATATTATTTTCCGTTTTGGTAGATGGCTTGTTAGAGCTAAGAACAAGCTCAAGCTCCGATCATTTTGTTAAATAACTCTTCGTGGTCATTGCTAGAGCCGGACACTGAAAGTGGGTAAGTTGTGTCTATCACAAGACAGGTTAGCTATCAGTGAAGATAGTGATGTTTTGGGTCGATTGAAGCAAGTTTTTTAGTAGAAGGCAAGCCCCTCTATTCTCAAAAAGCTCTGCCTAAAAGACGATGACATAGTTTGGTCGATGAAAAGACATCGATACTTCGCAATTTATGTTAAGTTTTTGGACATAAATTGCTCAGTCCGTTTACTGAGATTTTTCTATTGCAGATTAGTGTTTTCAAAACCGTACTGTGTCCGAAACGACAACTGATCAAGTAGACAATTCTTTGTAGCGGACTACGCTACACAGGTTTTAATTTAGTAAATAAACTGATAAGCAGCAGATTAAGAGCAACAGTTAAGGCGTTAGAGGGACATGTTCTCATTGCACCGGTGTGCTGACACAAGCTGAGCTTGTTTTTAATCCTTACGATGTTGTATTTCCAACAAGGGACTAGACACCAAGCGTTTCCGCCGGCGTAGATATAAATTATTCGCATTACGGCTGCGTACATACATCCATAATGTTATCCCTGGTTGAAGACCCGATTTCTTGATCAAAGTTTTATTAGGTCTAGAATTTAAATTGTGCACTCTATTTATTAGGATATCCAAGGTATATTTATTAAATAAATAGCAACGGTATCAGCTGGAGAATTTTTGGACCCGGGCCAACAGACGTTACAGCAGAAAAAGGCCGTACGCAACGTATATCAAGTAATCTCTTCACTCACAGGTCTAACAAGAATCTGAATTGACTGCTTTGCTCTTTGTTGATGTCACCTTAAGCTTAGATTCACCAAACGAAATTCTCTATGTCTCGACTTGAGGGCAAAATAGCACATACATATATACATATGTATGGACCTACTTGTCACCAATTATTTGAAAAAAAAGATAGATCGTGCAATTTCAAACATATTGCAGAACTAATCTGGTGCTTTAATAAAAATGTGTTAACAATCAGAAGCTACATAAAGTCAGAGCTTTCTAAATGTGAGTTCATACCATATGTACATACATATATCCATTCTAAATTCGAAATTCGAAATCCACTACACAAACGAATAGCATAGCCACAAAGTCGAGTATATTTACAAAATATTTCAGTAGCAAGACATTGAAATATCCATTTCTGTACCGTGTGCTACTTATCATCACACTAACATGACTCTTATATTCTGCACATAGGTACATTTAGCACAACATTGTACTATCTAAGCAATAAATAAACCCCAGGGTCAATACTCATTCATGCATGCAAATGTACGAATACGAATACAAATTTATCCTTGCACATAAATTACCCTGTATCAAGTCGATTTGTCAAAATATTTTCCACCAAATAAACAGCTCCTTGCTCCAGAGGGATAAATATGATTGATTCGGACACATGTATTCCACAATCAAAATATGTGACCTAGTTCTCCTGACTTGCACTTCAGTGTTCACTCTGTTCACTCACTGACTATCTTTCAAAATGCATCTATTATTCAAATCAGAGATATATTATTCCAATTTTTCCACAGACATCTCCAATTAAATAAGATTAAGTTGAAATATCTACTCAAGTTGCTAATTTGACATGTCAAATACGTTCAATTCCTATATCGAGTATCGCACACTTTTCCTACTTAACTCCACATCACATCATAAACTTTTAATAAATAACCACATATCAAATATATACTTCAAAGCACGAATACTCAAACCTCATGGATTTAAAATTCACAGTTAAAAGATCATTTCATTCGAGGGGGTCATGAGAGCAGATACTACTAATTCATAATTCATTGCGATAAAATTAATAAAAACATCCTGAATGTGTAAAGAGCCTCAATGTCGTCAACGTTGTCTTTGCCGTTCCAAGCAATTCTAAATATACTCGTAAATCTACCACTCGTATGTCTACCTTAAATTCACTATTAAACAACTAATACGACAGTCAAGACCCAATTTAGCCGGTTGAAAACCACCCTTTAAAACTCCCGCCACAGCCGCATCCAGTCCCATTACTCATCCAAAATTGTTAAAGTAAATATAAAATGATTTAAAGAGCCCCATCCCCTGACACAAAAAAAATATATATATATATATATCTATACATATGTATCTAGATACACACATTCACAATATGATTTACAACATGTTGCATGGAGAGTCAGTCTCCTTTAAATTTTCCCCAAAACATCTCACCACCCTAGAGCACTTGTCGTTGTTTCTGCCCTTCTAGGCTGGGGAAAAGAAAACTTCAGGCTGGAAATGATGATGATGATGATGTTGGAGTATCTTTTGAGCATGTGCGTTCGCTGTTGAATTTTCTGAGTATTCTCGTGCTCGAGCTAGAACAATTCCCCCTTTTTCGTTAGCATTTGGTGTATTCGGGTTCGTATTCGTATTCGTATGCATACTCGTATTCGTATTCTTATTCGGCCAGGTTTGTTTACGAACGTGCTGGCCGCAAAGGAGTCTCGGATAAAAATGTTGAACAACAGGGATGTTTAGTTTTAGTCGAACTGTTGCGGAATGAATGTCGTGTAGGCTGTGTCGGTTGTTACGATTAATGTATACCTCCGAATATCGTACATTTAAAAAAAATATATAAAAAAAAAAATAAAAAATCATTGCTGTTTTGCGGTTACGAATACAAGTATTTGTGCGTGTTTACTTAAAAAAAAAAATTAAATTGCTGCATCCATGAGATAAAAGTGAATTTAAAGTTTTTTGTTCCATAAGAAAAATTAATAAAAAAAATAAAAAAATAAAATATAAGCGCCAGAAGCAAAAGAAAAAGAAAATTGAATCTGAATAGAGAAAAGATATACAAAAGATAAAAAAAAGAAAAAAAAAAAAAAACAAGTGCAAATATAGTGAGCAAGTGCAATAGTGATGTGCAACATGTTGGAGTATCTATCATGCTGTTCTCGTTCTGTGGTTATCTACTTCTAAACTATTTATAGGATTTTCGCGGATAATTCCCTGTGTAAGTGCTGAAACACATCCTGGTAGAATATGTTAGGCAAAATCAAATCAACATCCGGATTTTTTATTTTTTTACCTTTATTTGTCAGGTGCTTAAGCCAATTTTTAGTTGGAATTTTAAATTGTGCTCTTCTTAAAGTTTGAAAAGAATTTAAGCAATTTCTATTTTTCTTTTGGACTTAACATTGTGTCCTTCGAAGTATCTCGAACTTAAAAAATAAAAAAAAAAAAATAAAAATAAAATAAAAAAGAGGAAATTGTTTGAAGTTTGAGAAAGGTGGTTATTTTTGGTCTTTTGGCCAATAATATTTTATTTTGTAGCTGGATGGACAACAAACAAAAAAAAAAAAAAAAAAAAATCAGTTTGCAGAAATTTTGCACTCAACCTTTCGACCATATAGGTTGGAACAATTTAACCAGTTTGAATGCCAAACTATTATAAATTTTTATTTTTACTTCTTCTTATATTGTGTAATAATAATAATTAAATTAAGTACACAAACACAAACCTTCTTAAGCAAACTGGATATTTTTCTAATTTGTGATGCGGCTTCTACCTAAATTTAGGGTGAAGGTTTTTGCTTTTTCGGTTCGTGAATGAGCGCAATTAAAATTAAATATTTTTCCAAACTTTCACAAGACAATTGTGTTCGTGTACGTGTTCGTGTTAATTTCTTGAATTTGGTTAAATCGGATTCAGGAAAGCGGACTTCAACCTCTAGCCATAATTTAATCGATCATTCTTCGTTTTGTTGTCAAATAATTACATTTAGTAAATTAAAGAATTTATTCTTCTAACAAATACCGGGCCTAGATTTATTTTGATGAAACTTATGTATGGAGAATTTATCTCTTATAAAGCTAATTTGTTTAAGATAGTAAACAACTACCAGTAGATACTGAACAATGCAAAATTTCTGGATTTTTTTTTGGGCTTCAAATGCCTTAAATATGTCTTTCGAAACGGATAATACTTTTTAACCGAATACAGTGGAAGTCCCCCTGAGCTGACACCCACGGTTCTAGTGCTGCTGTCTGGTCCCACGGGAGATATCCGCCTACGGGAAATATCCAAGAAATAGAACAAGTTGTGCGAAAAAATATGTATATGTAGAACAAACCACAAAGCAACTTAAATTAATGATTATCACTGTCAACAAATGGTATATGTATATGTGGACAGCCACGGCACCATCGTTTTTTGTTCAGATAAGAGTGTCCGTTTTAGAGGAAAAATAAAATTGAAAACGGATATTTCAAAAAGAACACAAAATTATTATCTTTAATTCGCTTAAGGTATATGCATATAAGACAGTGTCTAAGTATATGCATAAACTAACATACTCGTACATACATATTAGGTGTGTAATTAAATTATCGCTTATACAACAATATCGTTCCACAGTGATGGTTTCGTTGGGTTTGAACAGTTGTTAATAAGTAACACCGACCTGGCCCCACCAAATACAGAGCATAACCTTTGCAGAGTGACCGGGAAGTCCCTATGACTTTCTGCTCTTTGAGTTGATGTAATAAATCCGTTTTTCATCACACTTCACGATGTGATGAAGAAAACGCTTCTCTTTTTGCCGCTGGAGCAATTGGTCACAGGCGAAAGAACGATGCTTAACATCGTTTAGCTTCAAATCATAAGGAACCCAAGTTCCTTGTTTTAAATCATTCCAAATGCATGAAAATTGCTTGGTGGGTAACTCCTAATGCTGAAGTTAGCTCTTCTTGCGTTCATCGATCCTCCAATTCAGTGTATTCGAAGGATTTGGACCTTTGTTTACGTGGACTGAACGCGTCAACATCGAAATCACCGTCTTTGAAGAGACAGCACCAATCACGTCACGTTTTTTCACTTAAAGCAGCATCTTCGTAAACTTTTTGGAGCCCTCGATGCGCTTCAGCCGCCCCATTTTTTTCGAATGAAAGAAGAAAATCAAATCAGGACGAATTTTGAAAACAGATCAATGGTAAGTCGTCCTCTGGGGTGAAGTCCTCTGTTAAGATGGTTTGATTGCGTAGAAACCCTGAATTTTTGAAGCTGTTTGTTAATTGTGTCTGGAGAAACTTTGTTCCAGGCTGCAACAGCCGAATAAACGGCATCTAGCGCAATAATTGCAGATGAAAGCTATCCTTCATTAAAAACGTTATTAATTTTAGCTAGTAGTTGATTTAGGACATGCTCGAGATAAAATAGTTTAACATTTTTGATGATGCCCTGGTTCAAGGGTTGAAAAACAGATGTAGTGTTTCCTGGAAAAAATATCAAAGTGATGTTACTTAAAGTTTAAAATAAGATGTGAAGTTGCGTTGTCCAGAAAAAAATAAAATATTTCTGTGTAGGTTTGAAGCAGTTTAACCATTTCGTCGTTATAAAACTTGTCATCTAAGCTTGTTTATAAGGAAATCATTTCACTGGCAGATTTTCTTTTGGTTTGTTTATAGCGTGCGGATTCCCCAATCGCAACCAATGGTTCAACTTCTCCAAGCAGATGCACGCAATGTGATATCGTTAATCTTTTCAGAGAAGTTTTCCCCTCTTAACAGGACTCACCTCTTATTTAAAATGTCATAAAAGGGAGAACTTTAAAAAAGATTCCGCCAGCAACGGTGTGTGGATTCACATCAGCATCTTCCTCAGATATTGCTCTGTACGAAATCTTGTGTCGCTTAATGTTGTGTTAGCAGGTAAAAAAAACTATGGTTACATTTATTAAAATTAATTCTCTAAGAATATATCACGCGTCATTCACGTATTTTTGTTGGATTTCCAAGTAGCCGGTACTTCTGTGATAGAAATATTTTTGAAAGCTCGACAGCACGCCTCTTAACCAATAACCAACAACATTTCTTTTTCCTCAGCCATTCTTCCATTTAAGAAAACAGTGAGTCTTTCCTACGAGCCCTCCAGTACCTCTATGTGAATAAAACATTTGTAACTCGAACCATGGCTCGTTACCGTGATACTGGCAGCGTTGCAAAACGCCATGGAGGTGGTCATAAAAAAACAGCAGCATCGGCAGAAATGGTTCGGAATGTGAAGGCGCGAATTGAGCGAAATCCGCGTCGAAGTGGAAGAAAAATGGCTCGTGAGCTCAACATATCATTGGAACGGATGCAATACATACTGAAAAATGAATTTCCAAAAAGCACACGATCTTGCACCGCAACAGAAAAAAGTTAGATTCGAAAGAGCGAAGGAGTTGCTACGCTTGCACGAAAGTTGTGAGTTGCCGAATTTGGTTTTTTCCGATGAGTCGCCATTTGTTATCGAGCAATATGTCAACAAACAAAATGACCGAGTTTACTTGCTAGAGAGGTCCTTCGAAAATTTACATCTTCGGACGGCCACTAGAAAGCAGGCAGCACCGATGGTAATGGTTTGGATCGCTATAAACGCTGATGGTCGCTCTCCGCTCGTATTTTTGGACCGTGACGTCGTGGTATCCACGTATACCGTGAAACTGTCTTAGAGGCAGTATTGAAGCCTTCTGCAAACAATCGTTTCGATCGGAGACCGCGAACATTTCAACAAGACTCGGCACCTTCTCACAAAGCGCGCGTCAACCAAGATTGGTCAAAAAACAATGTTCCACACTTCATTTCTTCGACACATTGGATTGCAAATTCTCCGGATGCAAATCCGTTGGATTTCTCTGTCTGAGGTATTTTGAAGACAAAGGTTGGCACTAAAAAATACCAAAGTTTGGACCATCTCAAACAAGCACTTCACCGGGAATCGGCCAAAATACCGCAGAGCCACTTTCGTGCAGGGTGCGATGCTTTCTTCGGCTGTTTAAAAGCCTATTCACGCCAAAGGTGGACATATTGAAAACTACTGATACAATTTGAAAATTGATATATTTTCCAACGTTTTTTGCTTTGGCACAATAAAATTTATAAAAAAAATTATAGCATTTTAAAAAGTTGCAGTTCGAGTCAGTCACCCTGTATATTTTCTGGGTTTTAAGGCCAACGTTTTGTCGGGCTATGCACACAAAAAGAAACCGCTCTTGTCCGCGTTATAAATCCTTCTAGCTTGTCAAACTAAAAGAAGCATAAAAAGAAGATTTTCCTTGAGCCGGTTGACATTCTTTGGAATTACATCTGAAGTTTCACCAGATATGCACTGGAACCTTATGTTGTATCGTTTGTACCATTTATTTTTGAGCCCGAAAATCCAGGATATTCTGCGGCTTAGTGATAGGAATATCCCTGCTTCTTGCTTTTACTAACCAATCGTAGCACAACTTATCAATTTGAGAGCCTTGTGGAGTAAAACAAATTTTCTTTTGGTGAACATTTATTCCGGTTTGCCATTTGACTGTGATGGCATCTTTATTTTTAGAAATTTGTGCAGCTTGCGTTTTCCCAATATTAAATCTTTAAAAATTTAAACAAACAAACAATTGATGTACGCAACCTATAAAATACTTTACTAGTTCACCCACTGACAGCTTTTCTATCTCTTGCACGTTATTAATTTAATTTTTTTCTTTTAAAGAGGGTAAATTTCGCGGTACCGTTCTGGTGTCTGCAACAACCAACTAGTGAATGATTTAAAAAATAACCAAACTGATCATCAGAAAGCAAACACAAAAAATGCAATGCTTTATTGCTCCCAACAACAAATTAGCGCCGTAGCTGTTTCTATTGTATAAGAATAAGCGCTGCGCTTTACTTCACTGTACATATGAAAGCTTCAAGGAGTGCCATTTGAACATTTTCTGAATAGTACATGTGAATCTGGAAATCCGCTTTATTTCTTTTTGGGTTTATATGTATCATTTATCATTTCTGGTTTTTAACCGCAAAAAAACGATTGAGCCACAGCTCAACCACACCGTTTGCCAGCGATAGTACGATATTGTCTTCAGGTACCGCACACCTAGTACGTTGTTTAATTCCCTATATAAACCGGTTTTAAATTACCGTCCGCGATCTGTTTTGATTTGCAAATGTACATTGGAATTCATACTTTTATAAGCTCCTTCTGTCTGATGTACGATGAAATTAATGAAATTTTGGTTTTTAGTGGGTAGTCTTGAAAGATGTGCCGGCCACTGGCTACACTGGTATCCTGACCAGAGACTTAAGTCTGGGACCATGGGTGTCAATTGCTCTGAAATTTCGATGTTAGCCTAAGGTTTTTTTAGGTAATCCTCCTTGTGTGACCGGATTCGTCGGATTACTCGCAAATATATGGCATCACGACTCTAACATAGGCTGAGTTTTCAGATAGGCCTTCTTCTTTACCAATGGGGAAGCTCATGCCTACATGGCACACTGTGGGTTGAATCTTACAAGACAGGTTGTCACGTAAAGAAAATGACTTGATTTGTCTTGATGTCCTTCTGCTAATTCCGACCTTAGCCACGCAGCTATTAAATGTATTTACAACAACTACGGCTGTATACATGGATGTGAAGCATTTTCAACGCTACATTCGCCACAACTAATGGAAAATTTATTGTCACATAAAGAGTTAAACCTGAAAGAAGGGCAGTTCTTCTTTTCCTGTAGATTGAAGTAAAGCTTCTGCCCATTAGCTGATTTGCCAATACACTGAAAATTCCCAGAGTGTGAAAATTCTCATAAATCAATCTGGCTCTAACTTACTCGTACTTTCCATGTTAATAAAATAAATAACTGGCGCGACAGCCTTGTGTGGGCCAAGGTCTAGCTTCTCTCACTTATTTGTGCTTTGAGCATTTTTACACTCCTGAACAGGGCATATTGTTTATTGCCGGTTTCGAACGGCTCTCCTGAGGAGCTTTTTCATAGGCAGAATTTTACTTTCGAAGGCTTGCCATTGCCCGACAAAACAATGATGACGATTTTGAAAAATTTGCTGTTGTGCTCCTACCGGGATTCGAACCCCGGTAGGTGACGTGACAGCTAGTAATTCAACCATCACGCTATCTCCACCACCTTTCTATGTGATCAGTTCAAATCATATAGTAACTCGCTCTAAGTATTACGTAGAACTGCGAATGGGCTGAAGTATGAAACCTGCCTTAGCTGGTACCTATCATCGGCTGTGGTGCCGGATGTCGACATTAAATAGGCTGATCTTTTCTTTGATGTCTTCAAGTCACTGGGTACCGTAGCACATATACTAAAGTAACCTCCTTTACTGCCAGAATGCATTGCTACTGCAAAAAAGGTTATGGTGCCTTGAAGTCCGTTCATATTTAGGCAAACATGCCAAATTTCAGTACGATACTGTCTTTAGTTTTGTTTTGACAGCTGATTGTTGTTAACTTGTTTAGCATCATGATGACTATGGACAAAAACTATTTTCGTTCTCTCATAAAACATTATTTTTTGAGAGGCAAAACGGCGAAGGAAACAAAAGAAAAGTTGGATAAATATTATGGGGCTAATGCTCCATCAGATTACACCGTCAAATATTAGTTTCGAGAGTTTCGTGGTGGCCGCAACTCCAAGGATAATGTCAAAAAAATAGATAAAATGGTGTTGGCTGACCGGAAAGTTTAGGTGCGCGAACTAGCAAATACGGCCGCTGGGTGCCGCGCATACTTACTCCCGACCAAAAACACGAACGCGAGAGCACTTCGAAAGAGTGTTTGGACTTGTTGATATGGAATCGGGCGGACTTTTGGCGTCAATTGGTAACTGTTGAACACCAGCGAGCAGAATGAGTGCCCGGCAATGGACTGAAGCCGGCACGAGTGCTCCGAAGCGGTCGAGGGAGGCTCGATGGGTCGGAAAGGCTATGGCGTCGGTTTTCTGGGATTGTTATGGCATACTCTTCGTGGACTACCTCGAAAAAAGAAAAACCATCAACAGCGAGTATTACTGTGCATTATTGGAGCGATTGAAGGCCGAAATTGCTGCAAAACGGCCTCACATGAAGCGAAAAATTTTGTTTTTGCAAGACAATGCACCGGCGCACAAGAGCATCGCAACCACGGCTAAAATCAAGAACTCCAATTGCTGCCGCATATACCGTATTCACCCGATTTGGCTCCCTTGGACTATTATCTCTTCCCAAACCTCAAAAGATGGCTCATCAATAAAAAATTCAGCTCACGCGAGGAAATCATCGACGCCACGGAAGAGTATTTTGCAGACCTTCTGGAAAGTTACTTTTCGGACGGGATCAAGAAGTTGGAAAATCGCTAAAATAAGTTTATCAAACTAAAAGAGGACTATATTGAATAAAATAAAAAAGCATTTAAAAAAATTTGTTTTTTTATTCCCAGGGAGGTTACTTTTCACCCCACCTAGTATATCTAGCTATGCTGAAAAGTGATATAGACCATTTGTTGCTAGCACTGAACAAAATGTTCATTTTCATGAAAGAAAGCTTTAGCAAGATGAGGGTGCATACCCATCAACAAGGAAAATATTGCAAAATTGAGCTTAATAAGTTGAAGTTAATAAAAGCGAGTTTGCTTGCATTGGACATTTTCGTCAATATATGCGTGATTTTGGCAACCCCTTGGCCACGGTCTTAGCCGCCAATAGATGGGAAAATACATTGGTGGTAGTGGACCAACCAAATCTACATAGATGTGCTGAAACTGTTCGTAAGGCTCTTCAAATTGTTGTAGTGATGCTTTGTTATGCCTTTGTACTTTCAAGCGCTAAGATAACCTCCCAAGATTTGCCAAACCATATACTCGTATGGTTTCGAGAACAAGTTTTCGATATTTTTTTAGTAACGATTGGACGTATATACATACCTGACACATCGCAAATTAAATTGATGTCCCCAGGTTCTTGACAACTTTTAGAGTGAGCCAAATATTGCTATTTTTCAACAACGATTGCTGCCAACCACATCAAGCGAATTCGAGAAATTTTTGGAACAGAACGGGTTTTCGAAGCGTTTCGAAAAACTGAAAAATAGGTCCCGTCACTATTACTCACCACATGAGCCGCAAAAGAAATGTGGACCCTCGAGCAACTGAGATTCTTCAGCACAACGTGGCGAGATGTGCAGTCTTCGCTGGTATTCCAACGCCAGGGTCACATCAAGTGTATGCCTTAAATATTGAGGACACCATTAGCGATGGCAAGAAAGTAATTACGATTTTTAGAAATATGATGAATTGAGCTATGTTTAATGTTCCTCACTTTTTTCAATGTAATGGGATTTTTTCCTTTGAAATTTGATAGATGGCACTTTAAACTTATTTTAGAAGCATAGCGAGCTCTTCTTTTTTTTCTGACTCGCCAATTGCGAAGTAAGGCACTTTGACCTAAAAGATCTTTTGTACCATTTAATCAGAACTGTATTAAGGTTCATTGAAGCCGAATAGTTCTCTGGAATGGAATATCTTCCATCTAATTTGGATTAGGGCTAGACATTCACGTAATGTGTGCACTCCGGAGAGTTGACTAAGAACATTTTCTGCATATTGGATACTGCATAAAGGAAATGTCATGTAAACACAGTTTCTAGGAATCATATAAAGCAAATCTAAATAGAGAGCTTGCTAAATTCGAAGCCATATATGTTTCATCAAATAATGATGTTCTATGGGGAATTGTGAAAGAGCCTCCGTACGGCACCTGTCAACAAGACCCAAGAGGAAATTTAGCAAACGAAAACGGTTCAATGATGAATACGTGCGTGCTATGAAAACATTGTTTGCATTTTTCATATTTATTAAGATTAAAAGGAATTAACGTAATCTACGCGACTGCAAAAAAAATATAAAAAAAAAAAAAATAAAAAAAAAACATTAAAATCTTTTGCTCTAATAAATTATTATTATAAATATTAATGGAAAAATAAATCCCACCGCTTCAAGTTTTTAAACGCAGAGCTCAAGTAGCCTGATTTTTAATATTCACCGTTCATGATAGGCGACGGAAGTGAAAGTTATCATCGAGAACTCCAAGAACTGCAAAGATCTAGAAAATGACCGTATTCCCTTCGAATTATGTAAAAATTGCACATCTAATCTGCTCTTACCAGAAAATTTAATCGACTATTTGAAACTGCAAATGCTTCTGAGTATGAGAATTGAGAAATTTATGGAGGTATTTTGTTTTAGATTACATCCACCAATATGTTTGCCGGAGTACGAGTCCACGGAGTGACTCGATTGAAAGTCACTTTGTTGGTGAAAAGAACAATATCCATTAGAATTTCAAGCTGGCTTTAGACGAAATAATTCGACTATTGGTTAAATATTCTCGCTTGTTAATGCCTCTTTCGTAGATTTTGAAGCAGAATTTGTAGTGTAGCGCGTGAGGGTTTTTTTTGACAAACATTGTTGTTTGTAAGTGTTGATTACAACTACATTTTAAGTGAGGCATGTGGAGAATCCAATTTTGAATCTTGCTAAGAACATGTGTAATATTGTTTTCCAAGGCTGCAATTGTTGCTGGCTTATCGGCATGGATGAGTGACTTGAAGAATCCAAATAAAAATTAGTCTAAAGGCATCAAATCTCATAATCTTGCCGACCAATTCATCAGTCCACAATGAGACATAAATTGCTTACCAAACTGATTTCTTAATTGGTCCATGGATTCGCAGCTGTGTGGCATGTAGCGCCATCCTTCTGGTACCATATGTCGAGCAGGTTCAGTTTATGCATTTTGGACAAAAAAGTTCGAAATCATTGTTCTCAAGGATATCTTTGAAAAAATACGTGCTAATGATTTAGCTGGACCATAGGTCAAAGTCCCGGACGTATGAACAAATCACCGTTTTCATTAACACTGGCGGATACAGCAGCAATATTTTCTTGTGTACCCACCATACGCATACGGGTAGGTAGCTTGATGTTCAATTGGTAGCGAAATTTGATCACTATGGCTTAAGTTGCTTGCTCAGTGGCGATGGTGGCCGTCTCTAAAATGATAGTGTATTGACTTCCCAATCGGATGGTTTGGGACTTTGTTTCAGGGAACTAAAATCTCGTGTGATGAATGGTTGCCTACATACAACATTAATTTAATTTAAACTAATAATTTAGTCTTCCAATTAAAATAACCACTGAGCCCAAAAATCTTTCTTTCTCTCTCTGTCTCATTTTCCTAAAAACTAAAAACGTGCTCAGCCACTTTAATTGCAGTCATATCCACTTGAGTGTTAAGTTCTAGAAAAATAAAATAAATATGACTATGACAAACGTACAAAGATCGAAGTGCGCGAAAAAATCTTTTTACATAGCACTAAATTGGATAATAAAATTCAATAATTTGCAAGTATTGTACGGGTGTAAGTCTTTCCCTGATGAAATGACAATGCTAACTGACCATGTTTGACTTTGACACATGTCACGAATCGCACGTGAGCTGTCAGAAATAAAACATTGAAAAACCAAACATCAAAAACGCATTGAAGTCAAAAGAGACGAATGAATGAAAAGAATTCTTCAATTTCCGGAGCTCAAAAGGCAAAGCGTTAAATAGCCTGGGCACGACGGAGGTATAAGAATTTTAAAAACTATAAGTACATTGCGTTAGAACAGAAGCTAGGTGTCTTTCAGTTCTTGCGAAGTATATGAAGGGTGTTTTGGTCGCGATATTGAACATATCCGTTTCTAAGAAAAAAATATTTTTTAAGACTTTGTTGAAATAAAGATGTTTTAATGACAACATTTTGGAGCTAAGAAAAAGCGGAAAACTGTACTCAATGCGCTGTTTTCCCATATTATCCTTAAGATGTGTTTTTGAG
The DNA here is from genome assembly GCA_907269105.1 of Volucella inanis. Taxonomy (NCBI): domain Eukaryota; kingdom Metazoa; phylum Arthropoda; class Insecta; order Diptera; family Syrphidae; genus Volucella; species Volucella inanis. Next base: position 129,680,160 of record OU026154.1, read on the forward strand.
CAACAGGTAAAGGTTGAATACAACAACAATTTCAGATTGCATTAGTTCATAGTAAACAGTTTATAATAAATAATGAGAGGAAAGTGGTCTAAAGTGATATAAAATTGTTGCTTAAGTAGATTCTTTTCAAGTAACAAGGTGTAGGCACTTCAATTCATTTCACTATCAAATGTAGGGCCTAGATACTTGAATACTGTGACTTCTTTAATGTCAAAAAACAAATTAATTGCACGTTCACAGCTAGACTGAAGAATATCACTTTAGTTTTACTGCTTGTCACTAACTTTTGAGCAACTAAAATATTTTCTAAGCTTTTCTAGATCATGATTTATGTCGGCATAGTTTACGCAATAAAATCGGCAGTAAAGTCTTTAAAGTTTCAGTTAAAGATGGAATTGATAAAATGTGAAAACAAAACAGGGCCAAGTACAGATAGTTGTGGAACTCCAACCCAAATGTCACTTACAATACACTGAGTACCTATCCTCTTAACCCTATTACTGCCACGTCATTTAACTTACGTAAACTGCCAGGGTGTGATTTGGAGACACTAATACAAAATACATAGAAAATTCATATATTTTATTAAAAAAAAAAAAAAGAAATTCCATACAAATAATTTAGCGGTTATTACACATTTTTGACAAACAACACTTGTCTGTGAATGCTCGTTACACACGGGTTTCTGGCAAACACCACAGAATTGCTTAGAAGATCGTCCTTTTTCATAATGGCAGCAGTAATAGCGTCGTCTTTTATTTGATTGTATTGCCGATACAATTGGAGCTGGGTTTGTTGATGAGTTTCCCAATAGATCGTCTATCGCAGCAACATTCGACTATGACAAAAATAGCTTACTTCGATGCTGTATATTTAGAATGACTAAGACTTTGGTGACAATTGACTTTTGCTCCAATACCACACACGTCAACGATATTATAAAATTGTGCGAGAGGCCATCTACGCGGTTTACGTTTTACAGTAAAAGCATGACACATTTGATTTAGCTTGTTTACTCCTCCCTTTGTGCGGTTGTAGTACAAATTTATTTCGGATTTATTTTTATTTTGGGTATGTATTTCATTGGTATGATGCATCGTTGATAGAAGCACAACGGCTCTGTTTTTCTTGGGTACGTAGCTAACGATTGTCATATTTTGACGAAAGCTAAACACGTTACTTGCAACCTCCCTTGTTTTATGAGGTAAAATGTTTGCTTGAATGCATCTTTTATTTTTTCGCAATGTGCCGATACATGTTAGTCCCTAGTTAGTTAGCTCAAAGCTAGTAAGATAATTGTCAAACGTCACATTCCTGTTCGTCCTTCCAAAAGATTCACATAGCATCTCAACAACTTGAGTAGAAAGATTTATTGCGCGGCTAAACGAGGTACGGAGTATCATATAGCGGATAACTGGTGCTGGAATATCAAATCCACCAAAAATTTCATTCCATATTTATCCAGTTTAGAAGGAATATATTGACGGAATGATACCCAACCTCTAAATGGCACTAGTTATTCATCTATTGTCAAGTTACTACCCGGCATGTAATGTTTCCGCAATTCTCTGTTTATAATATTCCAAATATCTCTAATTGGAGCGAATTTATCTTGCGCCTTGCGAGTTGATCGTGTGAACTTGTCATTAAAACGCAAATGATGCAATAGTGTAACGAATCTATTCTTCGACATACAAGCCCAATAAATTAGACTCCCAAATAAAGAATCCCAAAATTCTTCATAGGACGTGCCACCTTGTCTGCGTAGTCCACCATCGATCAATAGTCCTATGAACGCTCGAATTTCCACCATATCGGTCATTTTTCATTTGTTGCCCACTGTATTGATTCCGTCCAAGTTAGTGTATTTCGCAATAAGTTCTACTACTTCGTCAGAGAAAAATAGCGAAAATGCATCCAAAGGATGATAGATATGTTTTCAGGGGGTAATACAACTTAATTTACTTTACCTCGGATAATGTTACGAGCTGAAGGTCGGCCTTGACGGTTTAGATGTATTAAAGACCACTTGGTTCCATCTTTTCTATATTAATGAATAATTCAGCAGTATTGTTACCACCTTCACGACTTTCACTCTCTTCAGTAGATTCGTTGCTTCTTATTTCATTCCTCTGATTCAGATGCAGTCACCACAATATCTGTTTAACTATCTGAGATGTCAGATTTAACAAAACCTTCAGCATTTTCTTCTACTATAATACATGGGCTGCCGTGCCGTTTCTAAGAGAGGGCACCACTTGAATTGAATCCATACCATTTTCAGATAGTACCAAACTTCAAAAGATATGTGTATAAATTTGACAGCTATCGGACGATTAGTTCTCGAGATATAGCGTTGTGAAAGAAGCAACTTTTGTTATTGTGAAAAAAATGGATTCAAAGCAATTTCGTGTGTTGATTTATCATTGCTTTTTGATGGGAAAAAATGATGCTGATGCAAAGCAATGGCTTGATAAGTGTTACCCGGACTCAGCACTAGCGGAACGAACCATTCGCAAGTAGATTGAAAAATTTAAAAGTGGTCATACAAGCACCAAAGATGATGCACGCAGTGGACGTCCAAAAGAGGCTGTTTCAGATGAAAACATCAAAAAAGTCCATAAAATGATTAAGAATGACCGTAAAGTGAAGATGATCGAGATATCTGAGGCTCTGAAGATACCAAAAGAGTGTGTTGGATATATCACACACGAATATTTGGACATGCGAAAGCTCTGTTCAAAGTGGGTGCCGCGTTTGCTCACAGTCGACCAAAAACAACAACGTGTTGATGATTCAGAGGAGTGTTTACAGCTGTTGTGACAATGTGTGAAATGGATGAAACTTGGCTCCATCACTTCACACCAGAGTCAAGTCGGCAGTCAGCTGAGTGGCGGGCAGGCGACGACCTCGTCCAAAACGACCAAAAACTCAACAGTCGGCTGGCAAGATTATAGCATCCGTGTTTTGGGATACACATGGAATAATTTTCATTGACTATCTCCAAAAGGCGCAGACTATCAACAGCGACTATTACATTGCGTTGTTGGAGCGTTTGAAGGACGAAATCGCAGAAAAATAGCCGCATTTGAAAAAAATGTCTGTAAATCGTCTGTAGCAAACGATCCAAATCAGTCAATTCCACGGCGTTCTCAAGAATTTGCGTATTGCGTATTTGCGTAAGGATGTTGGTTCACACCCATACAAGATCATCAACGCAAAATATGCGTTGTTGGTCGGGTGAAAACCCACATGTGCTTCATGAATCACCACTTCATCCACAAAAAATAACAGTTTGGTGCGGTTCGCATGCCGGCGGCGTCATTGGGCCATATTTTTTGTCAACGATAACGATCGTCGATATGGACTTGGACGACATGTGGTTTCAACAGGATGGTGCCACAAGCCACACAGCACACGCTACAATCGATTTTTTGAAGAGTAAGTATGGTGAGCGTGTTATCTCAGGACATGGGCCAGTCGATTGGCCGCCTCGTTCGTGCAATTTAACGCGGCTTGACTCTTTTCTGTGGAGCTACGTTAAGTCATTGGCTTATGCCAACACGCCGACGACATTGGAAGAGTTGAGAGCCAACATTGAACGCGAAATAGCGGCTGTTTCGGCAGAAATGTGTGGTCGAGTCGTTGAAAATTGGATCCAACGACTCGACCGCTGCAAACGTGCTCGCGGTGGCTATATGAACGAAGTCGAGTTCCATTCATAAATGTTTTGATGTTACTTCAAGCCAATAATAAAGTTTTTGAAATATCTCAAATGGTTTGCCTTTTATTTAAAAAAAAAGTTGTCAAGTCGTTATTAGAAAACCCTATATTAGTTTGAAATTAAATAGTGATTCACAGTCACAGCGTGGCAGGAATAGGGTTAAGCCAGCTTTTTCTAATTTTGGTAACAATAAAATGATCAACAGCATCAAATGCTACCGAAGCTATCATTGTCATTATATCAATGAATAGAGCTGCGCAAATATTTTTCTTATTTAACCCATCATAAACGGAGGTGGAAAAACCTAATAAGACATTCCATTTAGATTTTCCAAATCGAAATCCAACAACACAACAAAAAAGGAATAGTATTCAAGAAATTGCGTAGTTCTGTTTTTAATAACTTTTTCAAAACTGTTAGAAAAGGGGGAGAACCGAAATAAGTCTCTAATTGTTCACATTTCAAGAGTTACATCTCTTAGTGAAGCGATAAAGTATTCTTTTCATGTGCATCGTATGGTAAGCAAATTTACTTTTCTTTTAGCTTGGGTTTATGAATTAAAGTAGAGAAAATTTAGCTCTGCTCTTTTTTTGCTGTAAGGTTCGAAGTCTTAATTTCACTAAAAAAATCGTCACTTTTCAGCCAACGGAAAGGTACAAAAAAAAGAAGTAAAAATTGGTACCTAACCTCTTAAAACCAGTGAATAAGCTACGGGATATGAAAATTGCAATATCGTTGACTAACAGAGACCATATGAATTCATAATTTTTACATCGACCAAGCAAATTCCTCTCCTTGAAACTGGTTCGAATATCTACGAGTTTTAATATGGAAAAGACAAAAGCCATGTGACGGTCCATCAAGTACTAAGAATCGATAATAACATAAAAAGAAACCATGTTATGGCTTGATCAAGAGGAATGATCCTATTCGATATTGAAAAAGGATTTGATACAGTGTGGCATAAAGTGCTCGCAAACAAAATGATAAATTTAAACTCTCCCCTATTTCAATAAAAATTGTTGAAAGCTTCGTCTTTATTCGATGTTTTGTATAGGGTTTAGGTTATGGCGGACAACAGAGTCGATCTGTTAAAAAATCACCAACAGGCATAACGCTTTTACTACTAAATAAGCATGATCCAATGCACCTTTATAAAAGACCACATGCAACGTAGTTCTACTGAAGCTATCAGGGTTGGGATATGAAGTTTTGCCTCATCATTCCTACTCACCAGACTTGTCTCCTGCCGACTTCCAGCTTTTTAGAAGACAATCACCTTCAAAAAAGTTGAAGGTGATGGAACCAGATGTCATAAAACAAGACTTTGAGGAATTCTTGACGCGGAAGGATAGGAATTTCCTTAAAAGAGGAAAAATCTCCTTTAGTGGAGATTTGGAAAAAGATAAATTATGTAAATGGATGTTATTTTATGGATTGAGTTTAGTGAATTTTTAAAATCAAATTTTTTTGTTGCGAGAAAATTGCCAATTCCATATGAAGCCACTTTTTATGAGTATATGGTATGGTGAAAGAGTAAATCAAGTTTTTTCTACTTTGTCTGGTTATAGACTAAATTGTAGACAGTAAGCTTTCGTTTATTATTCGAGATGGTATCTATCTATTGTATCTATAACCTATGACGGATTGCCATAGTCAGCTTTTGTGATAAATATGATGACTTCAGGTGTAAATAAACAGCTTATGAACAGAAACCGGTGGTAATAAAAAAAAAAAAAACGAAAACAAATTCTTGGCGCTATAATCAGCTTGAACCAAGGCCTTGTTTCTCCTACCCAAAGTTTCTCCTACCATATCTCATAGGAGGACTTTTTCATGGTACATTCGCCATTGTGTTCCATCCTTTTAATAGGATAGGATAGGATAGGACAAAAATAGATTACATTTTTGAATGCCCGAAATTTGAATCCAAAGCCAACGCCACAACCACCACCACAGGGAGTAATATGGTAATAAAATTCTACTAAACTTTAGTATATACTCGTACATACACGTATGTGGGTATGTTGATGTTGAGCACTTATTCCAAAGTGATTTGCCCTGGTATCGTTAGATATTCATATTGATCCATTTCCGGGAAAACACTGGAAGCGGTAGAGCTACAAAATTGTTTTTTGGATGATTTTTTTTTTTTTTTTAACCTCTTCTTCCTATTACAGTCCACAATTTTATCAAATATTGTGCGTGTCATTTTATTTTAAAATGCAACACGGTGGTTTCTGCAAAAGAAAATTGTTCGTGTACTTATTGTTATAATAAATAAATAAAATTTTATTTTCAATTTTTTTAAAAGGTTTCTAGTTTTTATTTTTATTTTAATCGATAGAGGAAGGGTTGTCCTTATTTATACAAAGCAATATCAAATAAATATCCTCCAAAGGCTTTGTTCTACTTCTAAGCAGTTTTGAAATTTTTTTGTTCATATCATGCATATTTGCAAATCTATTTGATCGATAAGAGCAAAGATGCTAGCTTTGGATAATTAAGTGAGATGACTCTCGTCCAATCCTTTAATTTCCGGCCTTTATAATTCATTGTCCGTGACTTGATAGTGCAATTTATTCAACTTTTCATTTCCGAAGAAATAAGATTCAATGATGATAGAGTAACACGGTATGAAAACTAAGGTTCACTACAATCATTCTTGTATATATTTTTTAAGCCTCATGAGCTTTAGCGAGATGCTTCATCACCTTAAATGATTTTCCGGATTATTTATTGATAAATTTGATGTATTTCTAACACCTAATTGGTCTGGAGGTTTATTTGTTTGCGTCAGTTGATCCTTATTAAAGATTTCGAACTGAAAAGGGTCCTTTGAATCTACACGGCTACGATAAGGCCAATTATATCCTATGCGTCGGTTGGCTGATGGAATAAGCTCTCGCGAAAATACATTATTGTTGCTTTCACTTAGCTCCAAAGAACGGTTTGTCTTGGATGCATTGGGGCTTTCTCCTTCACTGCTCCGCTCTAAATGCGTTTGTGAATCACCCTTCACTTGATATTCATATCATGAGCGGGACTCTCAAAGCCTCTCCCGTTTAAATGGACGTGGTATGACTTTGATGACCTTGCGCGTTAGCTGTCTTATGACTCCGGTCTTGTTGACATGTCGTCCGATGTAATGATACCGGAAATCCTGTTGCAGAAATTGACTTTCCTTGTGCTCAGGGCTGGCTTCAACCAGAATCTGAGCCAAGAAAGGAATGCAGTCGGGTTTTCACGGATGGCTCTAAAACCAATATAGGATGTGGCGCTGGTGTCTTTCTGGAGAACGACAACGTTAGATTTCACTTCACGTTAGGAAAGCTTGCATCTGTCTTCCAAGCAGAAGTTTACGCAATCCTGATGGTAACTATATTGCGGAGAAACGGTGGAGGGGACGAAGCATTTGCATCCGTAGCAACAGCCAAGCTGGGTTTAGAGCCTTACGGAATCCTTTTACGACTTCTAAGCTAGATCAAGAGTGCATGAGTTCACTGAACGCAGTCGGAAGGTTAAATTCAGTGACCTTGTCTGGGTCCCAGGCCACAATGGGATCATGGGAAATGAAATCGCCGACGAACTTGTCAGGCACAGTTGGGTCTGCTTGCGTCCTCGATTAATGCTTCCATTGACAGTTGGGTCTCATACGAGCACAGTGGCAGATGGCACAGCTCCGCGGGATGTAGGCAGACCAAACGAATGCTTCCTGAAGTCTCTAGGAAATCAGCGGCCTTTCTGCTGTCTCTCAGCAGGAAGTTGCTGCGCTGATTATAAGCGATGCAACATCCTGCGATGCTTGCTGCGAAAGTGGAGACAACACTGCGGAGCACTATCTCTGTGAATATCGGACTTACGCTCTCATCGGGCTGCAGGTATTTGGCACTGATGTATTGGTGCTGGTACTTTAGGCATAAGACTGTAAGACTGAAAGATTGCAATCAAAAGGAACTTTAAAAGTAGCTCAATGGACTATTACGTTGTCTGAGTTCTCTGTTTCAACGTTAAAAAAAGAAAATAACAAAACAAAAAAAGTATTTCGTAAAAGATAAGTTGCGCCTTAAAGAGTTCCAAGCTGTAACTGTATCTATCGCAGCTTACTTACTTACTTATCAGAATGGGAACACTAAGAGGGTCAAAGCCTAAACAACTTTAGCGGGCGTGCTGTTTCCAGTTGGAAAAACCAAGTTGCATTATATACGCCATCGCTTGATTTTTAAACCGGAGGTTTGTTCTTCCTTTTCTTCTCGAACCTGGTGGCTTACATTCAAAGACCCTCTTATCGTCATCCGCTCGATTTGTCCATACCAAGGAAGTCGACGGACTTATTCCTTCCGTAATATATCTACATTTTTGTACAGCTTATAGAACTCGCCGTTGTGACTTCTTCTCTCTACGACCTCCTTACAAACAGGCCCAAATATTCAACGAATGATTTTTCTTTCAAAACAGCGTAAAACTTATTCCACTGTCTTACATATGGTCCAACTTTCGGCTCCGTAAAGCAGAGCATGACTTTGACTATTTGTGTTAGGAGTTTTGACCAAACTTGTTTCGACAGAACGAATTAACAGCGGTTGCTTGGGTTACTCATCATCGAGTCTGCACCATGATGTCGTTTATAGATGTAACATTTGCCCCGATGTACTTTGACTACCTCAAAGCTGTATCTGTCGATACTCACATTTTGTACTAGGTAATGTGTGACGGAAAGGCTTATAGTCGACAGCATATATTTCGTTTTTTTCCTCATTCACTTTAAGACCACGTGGGATTCTATTGCAACTAAACGCCAACAACTATTTCTTACGTCAGTCTACAGCCCACCAGGTCATAAACTCAACTGCGAACAATACCAAAATTTATTACTAAACATAAACACAGATTTTTAACAACGTACACGTTCGAGTTCCCAGCTGACCACTACAAAAGGACATGAGTTATTAAAAGCGATACAAAAAGAGGAGGGATATACTTTTATTTGCACTGGTAAGCCAACATATTGGCCTATAGGTAAGGATAAAAGGGAAAGACTTGAGTTCGAATCACTCCCTAATATATCTGACCCTTAGGGAAGGTGTTGTTAAAGCAGATTCAAACTTACATCCTACAAACAAGTTCAAAGATTGGCAGCAATTTAGGGCTTTATTAGGTGAAAGTTTAGTTTTTAACAAATTGTTGTCTGATGAAACCGAATTGGAAAATGTGGTACACACATTCACTTAAGAAATACATGGAGAAGTACTCGTACGTCTCCAGTAATCAAAAAGTTACAAAATTTTAATATTCGAGAGCAGAAAAAAGAAAAGTTAGGGAGAAAACGGTAACGTATGGCAATCAATCCGATAAAAACTGTTGATCTCTTTGGAAGTCTACCAAATACTTGATACGTCCAACACTACAAAATCCACCTTTTTTAGTAAGAAATAGTTGGGCAAATAGTTTAACAATAATAAAAAGGCCGGCACTAAATGAGACTCATCAATCGTAGAAATATAGCCAGAAGTAGAACAGTCGGATGAAAAAATTGTTATTGTCATGTCGAAGAAAATTAGCCTAATCATCAAAGATAATGTCAAACAAACAAAAAAAAAAAAAAAAAATAAATAAATAAAAAAAATCACCTGGATGCGACTGAATATTGCCGAAATCCTACAGAAACTCCCAAAAAGGGCTTTTCTCAATTTTAAAAAGTGCATGCTTTAACTTGAAATATGTTCCCCATAACTGGTCACTGGAAAGTAGCAGACGTAATCATGATCCCCAAATCAAGAAAGACCCCCATGAAGCATCATCTTGCAGACAAATCTTTCTTCTGCCTATTATATCAGAATTTGTTGAAAAATTTTTCTTAAAGAGACTAAGTCCATTTATAACCGGGCGAAATATGAGTCCAAAACATCAATTTGTTTTCAGAGATAGACATTATACCCTAAAAAGAAGTCAATCGTATTACTTACGTCATCTAAAAAGCTCTGGAGGGTAAAATGGTATGCTCAAACGTCGGAAAGGCATTTGACAAAGTTTGGCATATGGATCCCTTTCAAAAAATTAAAACACTTTTTCCGAGAGAATATATACATAGATGTGGTAAGGTCGTATCTGTCAAATAGATAGTTCAAAAGTAAACAAGACAACCTCTATTCTGAACTCAAAGGAAGTATCCTAGGTCCTGTGTTATGCCAACTTATACCAACACCTTCAAACTGTATATTTGCTGATGACACTGCTGTTACGAAAAACGAACGAGACTTTAAAAAAAAAAAAAATCCATTTCGCTACATGGTGTTCAAGTTCTCTATTCTAACACAGCTAAATATCTAGGGATGAATTAAAAAAATTTTCGCCTCAATCAACACATAATAAACTTTTAATTCAACTATAGGGGTGTACTGCCCAAACAAATATTTCCATAATCCAGCGATTTCTAAACGAAGTCCCTTACTTAAGGCATTTTCGCTTATAAGACGTGCTTATGTGTACCAACACAGGAAAAAAAAAAAAAAATCAATAATCGAATGTACGTTGTCTGTGAAATTTCACTTTACTTTTTGAACACATCTCCTACATCTTGGTCTAGTAGATGCACAACTACGTTATCTACCGCTGTTTTCATGATGAAAATGCAACTTTATTGTGAAAAAATGGTTACATGATACTGCTGCTGATCAGCCAGACTATGCGCCATCGAACGGAACAAGTAATAGTCGGACGGTGCAATGTCTGGGGAATATGGCGGGTGGGGTAGGACTTCCCATTTGAGCGTTTCCAGGTAGGTTTTAACGGGCTTGGCAACGTAAGGCCTTGCACTGTCATGCTGTAGAATCACTTTTTCGTACCTCTGTTAGTACTGTGGACTTTTTTGGCACAATTAAAGTCGATACCGTTTCCCAGTGATAGTTTCGTTGGGTTTCAATAGTTCCCAATAAATAAAACCGACCTGGTCCCACGAAATACACAGCATAAACTTCGCAGCGTGAATATTCGGCCGTAATAATGACGTAAAAGCATGATCGGGCAGTCCCCATGACTTTTTTCTCTTTAAGTTGCTGAAATGAATCCATTTTTTATCGCCCGTCACGATGCGATGAGAAAACCCTTCCTTTTTTGCAGTTGGAGTAGTTGTTCACAGGCGAAAAAATGACGCACAACGTTTCTTAGCTTCAAATCATGTTCCTTGTTTTTGAATCATTCCTAACGCATGCAATTGCTTGAAAATTGCTTGACGAGTAACTCCTAAAATCCAGTCCAGCGTCTTCGAAGGACTTTGGCCTTCCTTCACGGTCTTTGAAGCGACAAAACTAATCACGGCACGTTGTTTCACTTAGAGCAGCATCTCCATAAACTTTTTGGAGCTTTCAGTGCGCTTCAGCCGCCGTTTTTGCGAATAAAAAAAGAAAATCAACATTTCCCGCAAATGACGAATATTTGGCATAAAATCAGACATTTTCACACAATGAAAAGTATATGATGTCAAACCGTTTGTTTACCGTATGCCTAAGCTTGGTTCATGACGTTTTGGATATGTCAAAATAGACCAACACTTACTGCTGGAGCCATCTATTGACAAACAGCAAGAACTTAGAATTTGCGCATCTAATAACATAAAACTAGAAACCGTAGAAGGGACGCATTTCATAAAGCTCAGATACTCGTAACATGTCAATGACAAAGCTGGAAAACTAAGTAATATCGTTAGGTCTGTCTATATTCAAGCGATCAAACCACGCGATTTATATAATTAAATGTTTTGTGGACAAATTTTATAAAATTTGTAAGCTGGTGCTACAGTCTGGTGGGAGCCTCAAACAACAAGCGTCTTCAGCCAGCTGTCTCCAGTTTCGAGCGCTATTTAAATGTGCATTAATGTATAATACTGCTCATTAGTTTTACTACTAGTAGTATCCGGAAATGTTAAAAATTTTATAACGTATAAATTAAAATAAAAAAATCGATGAAATGTTTTTCGTGATATGCCTAACTCCTGACATCGACATGAAAAGGTAAACCTGGGTTTTCCGCCACATTTAAGGCTATAAAAGAAGGAATATTCTCAGTTGTTCTTACTTGTTCCGAAAGCTCAAAACTCGGTACCTATTTAACAAAATCCTTAACCTCGACCGAGAAATCTTTGTACTTTTCGAACTGTTTTAGCGAAATCTTTATCATTTTTGTAGCGAATCGTATGAATTTCAATGTGTTTTTGAAAAAAAAATTAATTTTTTATTGGAACATTCTGTTGCTGACCTTCTGGCCTCGAATTACTCTCTTCGTGTCGATGAAATATGAAAAATAAAAGAGAATCAGTATCCAGAAATCATGCACATCTAAAAATTTTAAGCGCAACAATTTGTTGATAAGTAAGCAGTGCTCATAGTCAAATAATATGTACAAATTGTGCGCAATACTATGCGAAAATGATCAGTTTCTCATGCCATTAGGCTCTTCCATGTCAGAGATCAAAGTTACATTTATGTCAACAAGCGGCACATGTGATGCAATCAACTTCTTTTAAAACCGCACTTAGAATGTGTAAGCAGTTCTAATATAATGTTATCCAGCTGCACAGTAAGCCATTATAATGCTGACGCGGATAAAGTGTTTAATTCTTTGCAGATCATAAGTTGTAATGAATGTTGCCAATGTGAAATAAATATCCAGGTCATACCAATTGAACTCTCTATTTAGTTCCTTTAAAAGTTTGGGTGAATGTTCATTTGTACTATGCAATGATGCAAGTGTTTCCATATTTCTTTGTTCGCCTTAGTAGCAGATTTTCCTTCTCTTGTGCCAAGAAAGTACACCATACGAACATTGATTTCGTTTTATAGATCGTAAAGCCGAATATATTTTACAGAGATTATACCAGACTCTGCTTGTATTACGCCCGGAGTCTAGCAACCGTATCCTTTTTCACATTAACAAATTGTTGGTGCAATTTTGGACAAAAAACTGTGATAAGTCAAAAGTTCTGTGTAGAGATGGCATTCAAAGTTTTGTAGGTGATTATCCTTATTCTTAACCAATGTCAATGATGTTTAATTTGACGTGAGTGACTTTAACGCAAGGCTAGGTAAGAACATCTTTGGTAGAATATTTGCTTCGGGGTGAAATGTTGTCGTAGCTAGCATGCAGATTCCACATCTCGACATTCATAAGAGAATCCGGTAATATTTTGATTAATCTTCTACCATCGACGAAAGTCGCACCTCCCGCAATATGGATTCTAATAATGACAGAGTTTTAAGCGCCACTGAAAAGTAGAAATACTCTGCGGAAGTTTGACAATGGAAGGCACTTGCAAGAAATTCCCAAGTACCTCGCGGATCAAGTGTCACTAAAACCTCGATCGACGTCCTAAGCTACCAGCATCATTCCCCAAATTTAGGTTTTTGGAAGAAGTTCTTAACAAGCTTTTACAGATACAAAAAGCATAGAGAGCGTCACTAGAGAGGAAAGCGGGAGAGGCTCGTGAGCTCTAAGATCATAAGCACCGGCTTCTTTGGGAAAAGGGAAAATAGCACGAAATGCGTGAGATCGAAAAAATTTTGTTATAAAAAGAAAAACGAATATGCCTGGTGCCTTCTTTAAATTCATACTCATAATCCGTTAAGGCTTCGGGTTGCAACCTGGAGGAGGGTTTTCCTTTACATTCACAAAGCAACTTCTTTTATGTGAGCTTCTGCTTCTGTTCGAAGTATTGACGACACCGTTGACTCCATCTAGCGAATTTGCTCGATGTCGAGTTAATAGTGCTACTATTCTTGTCCCTTTGTAATACTCGCCCCTAAATTTCACGGAATGCTCATACATCCATAGGAGCAAGAATAAGCCTTGCCATCGTCTGCTGCCTCCCCGAATAAAAATTCGAAACTGTGTTGGAGGCACATGTTCCACCCTTGGTATGAATCGAGATCGATTTAAGACCTCTTGATGTTCTTAGGGTCTCAGCACCCAGTACTTATTGTAACTCTACATAGGGCTAAACCAACTCTTTCCGCGGTTTTAGGCTTAAACCACAGCCACTATGAGGCTGTGGGGATATGAGGATAGGGGGGCCTATCTCAAAAAGTAAGGGGGTCCTCTGACTACAATTTCACCGTGATTTAATTCTTGGCAGGCACATGCCATGCACATGATAGGCACATGTGTACTTACTTTTGTGTTGACGAATGAAGTTTTCAAAAATTTTGTTGTTTTCTTTGATGGCTTCCAGATAGGCTACGAAAAGGCTTAGACCAATTGCTGGTAAGTCTGGTAAGGGAATCTTCGCTGCCAGCCAGACATACGAGTAAATACCGAAAACCTGGCGAACAGCGAAAGTAGTTGAAGATCGGAAAAGATGACTATACGCTCGCCAAGAGCTTCAGAATGGTTGTGCCCCACGTGCGCAAATATGCTTTTCGAATGCCTTCACAGTCTAAGACGCAACTTGCCTATCAACGGGGAAGATCCTGTAAGATTGCATTTTAAAATCTGATTAAGTGAATTGAAGGCGCACTCGGCAAAATACGCGCTGGGCATTTTCATCGACATTGCGTGCATGTGTCCTAGGCCAAACAACAAGATAATAATAATTTTGTGTATTGAATAGAACCATGATTGCGGATGCTGACTGTGGCCAATATGTGATGGCGGGGCTTAACAGGGTTTGCCCGCCAGGCGGCGTTCTATCTCCACTGCCATAATGCATGTTGGTAGATTCACTGGTCTATGCACTTAATAGTTCCGACGTCTATACCCAAGCTTACGCAGATGATGTAGATTTGCTGTCTGCTGGATCGTATTACGCGACTTTAAAGCGCAGGCAGTCATCGACGTGATCGACGATTCGTACACTAGGAAAGGGCTTTCAGTCAATGCTTCCAATACTGATTGGCCTAACACATCTACGGCATAACCATTGAATTCTCCAAAGTGGCTAAGTATTGAAATGTCATTTCGGATAACGTACACGTCACGGGGCCCTCGCCTTATCATCAAATTGCGTAACAGAAAGCCAGGACAAAGCATATACAGGTCTTATCGTAACGATTTTTTGAACTTAACGTCGCTAAAGGTCGCCACGATTTGTCCAGTTACAACCTGCCGGTTATAGGTCCTGTTGAGTGGCAATTCGTAGCCGAATTCATTCAATTTTGCCATCGTTTTCATCGACTTGTGACACGGTGCATTGTCTTGATGAAACAGCACTTTCTTTTTCTTCATATGCGGCCGTTTTTTTCTGCGATTTCGTCCTTCAAACGCTCCAACAACGCAATGTTATAGTCGCTGTTGATAGTCTGCCCCTTTTGGAGATAGTCGATGAAAATTCTTCCATGTGTATCCCAAAATACGGATGCCATAATTTTGCCAGCCGACTGTTGAGTTTTTGGTCGTTTTGGACGAGGTTCATCGCCTGCTCGTCACTCAGCTGACTGCCGACTTGACTCTAGTGTGAAGTGATGGAGCCAAGTTTCATCCATTGTCACATACCGACCCAAAAATTTGGCTTTATTGCGGTTGAATAGCCTTAAACGCTCCTTTGAATCATCAACACGTTGTTGTTTTTGGTCGACTGTGAGCAAACGCGGCACCCACTTTGAACAGAGCTTTCGCATGTCGAAATATTCGTTTATGATATATCCAACACGCTCTTTTGATATCTTCAGAGCCTCAACTATCTCCATCAACTTCACTTTACGGTCATTCGTAATCATTTTGTGGACTTTTTTGATGTTTTCATCTGAAACAGCCCCTTTTGGACGTCCACTGCGTGCATCATCTTCGGTGCTTGTATGACCACTTTTAAATTTTTCAATCCACTTGCGAATGGTTCGTTCGGCTGGTGCAGAGTCCGGGTAACACTTATCAAGCCATTTCTTTGCATCGGCTGCATTTTTTCCCATCAAAAAGAAATGATAAATCAACACACGAAATTGCTTTGAATCCATTTTTTTTCACAATTACAAAAGTTGCTTCACTCACAACGCTATATCTCGAGAACTAATGGTCCGACAACTATCAAATTTATACACGTATCTTTTGAAGGTTGGTTGTATTACATGTCACGCTGAAAACCTCTAAGGCATTGTTGCCCTTCTAAGAGTATAAGGAGCTTGTCGTTGAGGACAGTCCTTTGATTCTAGATAGCTATGATAATTCGTCACTGTTGCTTTACCAGACTTAAAAGAAAGATCTGACGCCCGACTCGGCATTAGCCGCACTGGTGAATCTCTCTGACGTTAATGTTTATATTTTGGGCTGCATGCTTAAAGTCATCTTCCGTTTAAAGAGAAGTGGTCTTTGGAACAACATGCATTGGATATTTGATGATCTTGCACTGATTTTGGTCTTAGGGACATGCCGCCTAATGCAATGAGAGAAGAATTACTGTTCCGGAAAGAATATGAGATGGACTTTTTCTGTGACTAAAAATGATTTCGGTCAGAATCTCAGTCAGAAAAGTAATATAGTCGCGTCTTCATGCATGAGTACAGTAGACTGTTTCTTTGTCTGTTTGTTCCGATAGAAATGGAACTTCACCGTCACAACACTGACGGTGACTGCAGTCAGTGTCTTCACCATAGAAGCATACATTTTAGGACAAAGATATCATGTTTAAAAAGAAAGACAAAACAAGGCAGCGCAAGGCCCAACATTTTTTTTTTTTTTTTGTGAAAATATGCCAGTGAAACACTCCCCAAGATCTCTGACATTTCATCTTAGGAATCATAAATAGCTTCTCACTACCTGATAAACAGTTTTTGTCCAAACCAAAAACCTGTTAAGGCATCCTATGACATACCTTTCATTCAAAGCGTTTCAGAATAATATATTCAATTTATGAAGGCAATAAACCAAATGACACATTCCGACAAAAATTCCATTAGTCAGAAGTTTTTATAAATGTTTCGCATTAAAAAAAAAAATAAATAAGAACATCTTCCTCCTACCATTGCCTACGCAAAAACCGGCATGTTTTCCCTATTAAATGCTTTCCAGCAAGTTTAAATTATTCAAATACTCGTATATAATTACCACCGCTGAGACATTTCTAATTAAACTAAAATGTAGTTCAACTTTGTACCACTTGACCTACTTAAACCAAAAACAAAAAGAAATAAAATAAAAACAAGAAAAAAAAAAGCCATCACGTATTTACGAGTCTCTGGTGGTATCATCATTCAAAAGATTGCCTCCTTCTGCAGAGTCAACTTTGTTAGCCCCATTCCTCGGTGGATTTTCCGAGCAAAAAATTGAAATGAAAATTCCCTTAAGCAATTTTTTACATTGAATAACTTACAAACGGCCCAAAGTTGAATGTAGTTTTAGTATCATACATGTCGCTATTATTTTATAAAAAAATTACCGTCCTTACCATAAAACACTTTCGAGTAATTAGACTGTAACTGACATTTCTCTCGCACCCTTGAAGGCACTTTTGTGTTGTTTACTGGGTGAATTCCTTAACAAATGTGGAAATCAATTTCCCAAATTGAAAACAGGATTTGTTTGTCACCTTTTAAAAAAAAAAAAAAAAAAAAAAAAAAAATAACCAAAGTGGAATAAAAGTTTCAATAATAAAAACAATCCAAAGGATTGTACATATACAAGGAAGTGGTTTTTGAACTTTTAAAAGAATTAAACTAGAGTACTAGCATCATCCGATACACGACTTTCATGGCCTGACAAACTCAATCGCTTCAGATTCCAGAGTTGTTTTGTTTGTTTGCTTGTTGTTGTTTTTTTTTTTTTTTTTTTTTAATTAAATTTCTTTTGTGTACCAATCATCCTAATTACTTTCACCCCATTGCGCAATGGGATATTCCCAAAATACTCGTAGCAACTCGTGTACTTAAACTTCACTGACATATCGCAAATTTGAAAATTTCTTCCTTTAAAGCAGCCCGCTGTGCGCTGTGCGTTGCCACCTTGAAGTTGGTCCTACCCTATCTGCCGGTTGTACCCTACTACCGACAGGAAGGTTCCTTGAAACTTTCACAAAACTGTTGAAAGAAGGAAATTAACTTCAGTTCCGAATAAACGAGTCTTGGGAGGAACTTCATCTGCAGCCAAAGAAAGTTGACAACTTCTTCTCCCTCAACTCGTGTGTCTTCATCTAAAGTCGTCACTACATACGTCAACACAGGTGGTGGTTGATTGTTGCCTCATCCTAGTTATATACACAATTCTTGCGTTTCACCAATTAAGGGATGATGATGAATTAATATCATAGCTTTCTGACTCTCTGTTTTTCTTTATCGCACTCGATTAAGAAATCAATCATTCAGTTAAAGTAGCGATAATTATCTAACCTCGTGCAGCAGGAACTGCTCTTGTAGCTGATAGTAACAAGTGGCCAAACTTCTCTAGCAGACCAAAGTAGTGGAAGACACTGTATCAGGCAGGAAGTGGTAGCTTCAGCAAATTAAACGGTTGGGATGGTAGATTGCGTGTTGTTTTCAAAGTACGTTCGAGTAGACCAAGACATATGTGTCTACAGCACGCATACGAGTGAGTAGCCACACGTCTATTCGTATATTGTATATGTAGGCATACTCGTAGTATCAGAGAGTTGAAGTTTTACCTGCGAACTGAATCGAAATGCTACATGACACATGGAGATGTTGTTATCGCGACAACACAACACACGGCATACCGAGGTCAACGTTTAATTTAAGCAACGACTCGTACATCAACAAAATGAAAACGAAGAGATTAAGGTTTCGATTTAATTCGATGAATTGGTTTGGGAAAGTCACGAGTGTTGGGATTGTCCACATTGTCAGGATTGTCAGTATTGCCAGGATTGGATTGGAAGCTACATTTTGGAAGGATGTCCCATCAATCAGCGACGATTAAAAATGGAATTTCCAATCAACTGAGCAGACAGCCTAATGATCTGGAATCGTTTTCAGGTGATTTAACCTATAGTGGTTGGTTAGTCCAACCAAACTTACAGAACCCCTACACAATCTGGACATGAATTGGCATGGATTTTAGGATCAATTCATTGATGGAATGGTGTTCCTACACAGTTTAGTTGAAGAACGAGTATCTCACGAATTGAGCTTTTTTGTCGGGTGCGTTCGTGGGGATGTTTTTATTTTTTATTTTTTTTTTTGCTTTCAATTTAGTTGAGATGATTTATTTTCAATTGCCTATGGCATGAAGGGCATTTTTCGAGAGAAAAATGGTAAGCTTTAGAGAAAATGAATAGAAGAGATAGAGCGGATTCTTTGAATCAACGTTCTTTAATCAAAGATTACCCACGTCTATTTGTATACGCTAAAAATAGTCTACCATCCTTAGAGGATCAAACAGAGTACAATTTTAAAATTTTATATTTTTGAAGTTCAATGGCCTTAAATCACCCACACAAGTGGTACAATAACGTTAAATACGTCATTCAGAAGCCCTATTCTACGGTAAAAACATATCTGAGAGTCAAATTAAACTGAAAATAAGAAAATATTTTTACACAGTTGCATGTATATGTTTTATAAAAAGAAATTCATACACTTTCCACGTACGACCAGCCATAAGATGGGAGGTCTCCGGCTCAAATATTGTATATTCTCAGCTAATATTTCTTACTTACTTAACCAACCGGCATCTCCAGCTAGTATGAATTTTCGCTAGCTGCCTGCAGCGTCGCACTCCAAGTCCCTCGGGCTTGGAATCGAAGACCATTCAGCCGGAGCTATGGTGTCTATTCGGTCAACATGGCCCATCCATCTCAGACGTTGGACTCATAGTCGCTTGACTAACCAGTAAAGTTCGTGGTTGAATGCCCTACTCCATTCTCCATCAATACAAATGGCACATACAATCACGTGCGGTATCCTTATGTCGAGCTTCTGCGCCACAGAATAGGATCGGGACGAAAGGCTCTTACACAGAGGCAGGTTTGTCTTACAAAAGAAGGCTCTGATACACAATTGTCTTCTGACCTCAAAGAAAAAGTGATTGGTTTAAGGAACTCTGTGTCTTAATTCAGCGCCGATGTCATTACTCTTTGTAACTGTAGATGAAGTCTTTAACTTTCTGCGTTCTCTTCTGATGACAGCATGTAATTTAATTTGCCTTTGTTTCCCGAAAATGCAAAAGTAATCTTTCCGTATTGTTATCGCAGATGAGGTCGCAAACTCTATTTCAATTTGTCAATGTAAATCTTTGCAAGTTCCATACTGGCTTCTGAAGTAATATCTCTCTATTTCCTCGTTCGCTTTTGGTGGTCTTTCTTTTTTTTTTTTGCTCGTAAAGCTTTAATCCTTGAACGCAGTGCCGCTTTATGTAGATATACTCGTATATGTTATGTATACATTGTAGGATTTTCAAAGTGAAACGTTCAGTTGCGGGAACCGTAAACTGGATACTTAAAAATGACAGCCCGTTAAAAATTCTTAAAATGGAATTCATTGTCGGACGTGATCCTACACAGGCTGTATCTGCCGATGACCCAACCTCGCGTTAAAAGGTTGCAATCATGGCACATATCGTACATATCTTATGTCCGAATTTGGCTCTGATTTGGATTTTTATGAGCCGTTGTCCAATATGCCCAAAAGCGCTTTTTACCGATTTCTTCTGCCATTCGGAGTTCTTAGATTGTAGTAGTATCTATTTAATAACGAGTTGTTCGGTAGCACGTGATAGCATGTGTTCCACCAAAATCTGTTGTCCTAGAGACGTTTACTGTGTTTGTCAATATTAAACCCGTTCGTATCCTAAGCGGTTCTCTCTGAAACAGTAGCCTTGGTGAAGTTCTGCGAGCTGCCGTTGGGCTATTCAGGTTTTTTGTGCCACCATATCCGCTCGACGATCGAGGATAGTTTGTCAGTATTATATTTTCGAAATCCTTAGATGTATTAATTAAAAGTGTGGGGCCTCACAAGCTAAAAAATATACACAAAAAAAAGTAAGACAATAGTCCCGGAGACCGTGCACAAAGACCTTAGTGAAACTCTTATTCGTGTCTGTGATGCTTTTGAACATAAATTTTATGTTGTCTTAGGTAATTATTTGCAACAAGTAAATGTGAAGAAAAAAAAGTTCTCATATACTTCATCAATTGGTCTGTTTTTTGGAGTAGTACAGTATGTTTTGCAAGTTTATAACACTGTGTTGGATAAGTTACTCTGCTACAAAAGCACATTTTGTATATCCATTTTAACGCCTGTCATTTAGATAATTTTTTACAAGACCTGAAAAAAGTTTTTTTTTCATAAAATGAACGCAATTCAGAGGTTCTTGTTCTTCTTGAGACATATAATGGAAATAAATTTTGTACGAGTTTAGAAAAAAGATTTTAAAAATTCCGAAAAATTGGCACAATGGCCACCTGTTTTTCTTTCTTGAACAGCTCATCACGTTGCACATCTGATCGAGAGCATCCACTAATCCTTTGGTACTTTTTTAAAACTCCACCATGTTTGTCTTATTTGAAATGGGACTGATAGTACCCACTTTGTTGCACGATGATAGAAGATAAGCTATTTTGCTTGGTTTTGGTTTACAAGAAAAAAGGGTTAACTAACGTCGTAGCAAAACATGAACGTACCGCATTTACGGCCCTTTTTGTTTTTTACCTTAGCTGGGATTTCTGTTTTGTTTGATCAAATAGTGCTTACTATGGTCAAACTGTATGGTTATTATCCTAACGATTATGCTAGGGGTATAGACGTGAACCAGTTGTCCATTGTAATACTCCTATTTGATCCATGAACAGTTTTCGTCAGTTCCTTAAAATATAACTCTCCAAGCTGAATTTTAGTGGTGTTTGCGCCTTTGCGGAAATATAGTAATCTACTTAGTTCCACTATATTCATTTTAAGCCCATATCTGGCTGGCCTCTTTAGAATATACATCCGAAAATTATATTGGGTATGTAATTTAATTCGTGCGGTTTTCTTTTTAAATTTGAACGTTTATTTAAGAAAAACATGTACAATAGTATTATTCAAACTACTGCCCATCTGAAGCTATGACCTTTTCCTATCTTTCTGGCAATTTTTGGATCCCATCCCAAAAGAACTGCGCCGGCTTGGCAACCAAGAATGAATTAAGCCACTTTTTGATATTCTGTTCTGATGTGAAACGTATTTCAGTGAGGCCGTTCTGCATCAACCGGAACAAATGGTAGTCAGAAGGGAAAAGGTCATGTCTATAAAGCGGGTAGGGTAAGACTTCCCATCTACTGTTTTCCAAATAGTTGTTAACCGGAATAGCAACGTGGGGCCGAGCGTTGTCATGATGGAAAATTATTGCCTCATGTCTGCTCGCATATTCCGGGTGTTTTTCGGCTACTGCTCTCTTCAAACGAATTAATTGTGTTCAGTAGCGTTGTCTATTGATGGTTTCACCCGGTTTTAGCAGCTCATAGTACAGCAAACCCATCTGATCCCAACAGAGCATTACCCAATTTCCTTGCTTTTGAATATATCCACCTGCTTTTAAACGTTTTTAAATGGCTGCTTGAGTGACAACCAAGGATTCTGCGATCTCTTCTTGTGTTTGGAAACAATCTTCATAGAGTAATACTTCCAATTCTTCATCTTCAAACTACTTTGGCTGCACAGGACGTTCATCGTCTTCCAAGCCAAAATCACCACTTTTAAATCGTGCAAACCACTTTTGGCACGTTCGCTCAGCTAGCTCATATTCACCATAAACTTCCACCAAAATACGATGACTTTCGGGAGCAGTTTTCAGTAATTAAGAAGAACTCCCCGCAAAAACACTTTTTCATGCACAAAATTCGACATATTTGAGTGAAAAAAAATTATTGTTCTTTACTCTTCAAATGAATGACATATACTGAAATGACGTACAATGACAGTAGCTTTCCAACGCATGTTCCAATGGAATAATAACAATGGAATAATATAAGTTACGCCATCTCTTAGCAAACCGCACGAATTAAGTTATAGACCCAATACTTACCTCTAAATGACAGAAGCTACTCGTCAATTGTAAGGTATAGACCAGGGCTAAAATTTTCTCTGCATTTCTGAACGAACATTACCCATTATTCCTGATGGGAGTTAATTTATCAATAATTGATTGAAGACGCAGATATTTATCTTCAAGCAAGATACAAGAAATTGAAATCTTGCCTTGGTGGTAATGCCTTTGTACTATGATCCACAATATGACCGGTCAAATAATTCATCCCCCTATAAATGCTGTTCTTTCTCAACAGCAGTCAACACTTATACTCCCAAAAGAGCGTATATTTCATTTACGGAAGTCTTCTGGCTTTGTGTCTTATCCGTATTTTTAAGCAAAATGGATTGACGTTGAGTTATTTCGACATTTGTTCACTGTACAATTTCATCTTTTGCTATAAATGTTTCGAAACATTCAAGTAGGTCAGTTATGTTTTTTACATTGACGTGTTGGTCCCCGACTTTTATGTACGATAATAAGCCCATAGAGATGTGTTGTACTATTGACAGACCATAATTCAGACAATTTTTCTCCACGAAGTATAACTTTAGTGCACGATATACGAGGTGTGTTCAAAAAGTAAGATGACTTTATATGTCTATAAGAAATATTTATTTGTTTATCAATATTAATGTTGTACCTTTCAAAGTAATTCCCCTCGGATATAATACACTTGTTCTAAAGGTTTTCCCTATCCTCCAAGCACTTCTCATAAGCACTTTTTTGTATAGCCTTGAGCTCTTCCAGCGATGTCGTTTTTATTTCCTCACCCGTTGCAAATCTCCGTCCTTTCATAGGTCTCTTCAGTTTTGGAAACAGGAAAAAGTCGCATGCGGCCAAATCAGCAGCTATTACCCTTTTGAGCAAGTCAGGATCATCATTAATGTCATTCAAGAGCTCCTGAGCGATACTCATGCAATGGTTCTTCTGTTCAAAATGAAGGAGTTTCGGAACAAACTTCGGCTGACACACATCTCATGCCAAAAACATCCGAAAAATTGCATGACACGAGCCGGCCGATATGCTAACATCCTTAACAACTTCTTGTTTTTAAAAACAATTTTCTTCACAGCTTCGACGTTATCATCTTTTGTTCAGAGAGAGGTTCGTCATTGGCATTTTCTCGGCCATCTTCGAATAGTATGTAACAGTTGCAAACTTTTACTTAGAATATACTCACCGTATGCCACTGTCAACATTTCAAGTATTTTAGAGCTTTTGATTCCATTTTTTACACAAAATTTGATGCAAATTCTTTGCTCTTTTTTAAAAAAAATACACGTCTAACCTTTCTATATGTCAAAAACAATCTAAGTATGCTATATACCTAAAGCTATGAACATATGTTCGGGACATGTGTACCAACACAGCAAAAAAAAAAAAAAAAATCGACAATCTAATGTACGTTTCCCGCGAAATTTCAAAATTCACTTTACTTTTTGAACTCGTACCTCCTGATCTGTGTACCTGGGTGACAACTTATTCCTCCTATCGTTCTGCTCATATAAACTGGTAATAGATCGGATCAGTTATAATTAAGGCTATTTATTTTATCATGTTTATCCTTTAGGCTGTGTTTATGAACTAATTTGCTTAGGCCTTCATAGCATTTTATGTGCTCATTTAAATAATCCTGTTCCGTCTGTGTTAAAGATTGAGATGGAAAAAGCGTGCTTTTATTTATATAGTATGACCAGAAACTAATTCAATTGGAGACAGTTGTGTGTATGGAATTGTTGTATGTTAGAACTGCTTCATCGGCAACTTCAGATATTGGATTTTCTTTGTTATGTGCTTTTATTATTCTAACTAATTCCGTCAGATTTGAATGGAATCGTTTGATAGGGAAATTTCCATTTGAACTTTTTTGGGCAAATGGTATGGTGTTTAATATTATAAAAGCAAAAAAAAAAAAAAATCTTTAAGTAAAGTCGATATGAATTCACTGCCATTATCGATTACAAGCTTTTTAGGGATATCGTGATTGTTTGATGGTTTTATTGACTTGATTACGTTTATACTATTCCAGGCAGGAAGTAAATAGGCGTTAGAAAACTTTGAAAATTTGTCTATTATTACGAACGGCCTGGATGGAGTTTCAGTGATTTGGAGCTTCAAGGACTCTTTTTTTTTATTGTATTTGAACATATGACAAATTATAGAGAAATTTATGGTTCGAGAAATTTTATTGTCTTTATAAAGAGTGATTCATCGTGAGGTTTGTATTATAATGTTAAATATAACACATAACTTTGAAAGCGAACTTAAAATTTTAATTATCGATTAAAAGAATAATTCATGACATTTACTTTTTAAAAACAATTTCATGTAAATGTTGGCCACGACTACGTCTGAGCTGGTCCATTCGGAAGGTCTAATTTTGGTCGACTCGTTCGAGCATAGCGACTGATATCACGCAGAAAACACGAGAAATGTTAGCTTCCAAAGCGTCAATCGTAGCTGGCTTATACCTAAAGACCTGAGACTACATATCCCCAGAGAAAATATTCCAAAGGTGTGATATCGCACGATCTAGGCGGCCAATTTACCGTAGCAGAACGTGAAATTAAGTGCTCACCAAAATGATTTCTCAACGAGTCCATTGTTTCACACTCTGTATAGCTTGTAGCGCCGTCTTGTTGAAACCAGAGTTCACCGAGTTCATGTGCTTGAATTTCAGGAAGTACATAGTCCTTTAGCATGACGCGATAACGGTTACCATTGACGAAAACATTCTGATTTGCCTTATTTTTGAAGAAATATGAACCAATGATTTCATCAGCCCATAAACCACACCATACCGTTGTTTTTAATGGATGTAATGGTAGTTCTTGGTACTCTTCGGGCTGCTCATTAGCCCAAATATGGCAATTTTTGCAGAGCCCATTCACTGAAAATTTGATGCAAATTCAAGTTGCCTGGCTTCAATTCTGGCACAAGGCGAATTTTGTACGCTTTTAGGCTGAGATGCCCACACGATAAATCGATTCGTCACGGTCATTGCGAATACTCTCAGCAGCTATAGCTGCTATAACCTCTTCACTACGTGCTGAATGTAACCTTACTAGTCAAGTATCATCCACTAATGTAAACTGGACGCGAATGGGATTGGCAATAGTGGTTTCAGTAGTTCAGTAGTTCCTCGAATCGCAAGAAAAACGTTTCTCACAGAACACTGATTTTCGTAATACAGCTGAACAATTTATAGACGCTGTTGTGGTATGAGTCTTTTCATGACGACTTGTTTCCTAATGATACTAAACAAAAATGACAAAGCAGTTTGATAGGAGTCACGCGTGATTTGTCAAAAAAAGCCTATTGAAAATAAAACCTTACGATCAATCACCTCTTATAAGGAAGGGTAACTTCTTTTTAAATGCCCGAACGTCTCTGTGATGATATATCGTATAATAATTCCTTATAAGCCCTTCCTGGTAATCTATCCCCACAATATCTTTCAAAAAGGTAGTACATCTTAGTTTAAACCCTTGCAGAGTCAGGCCTTTTTCGCTTGCGCTAACCAGACACTCGAGACGATCTCTGCCAAATTAGGCAAACATTTTACGAGTGAAGGCTATCAGAACAATGTTAATTTTGACTTTAAACTAAATACAAAGACACTAGCAGCTTGGACACCATTGAAAGCTGTAATAAACTGATTTTTAGGAAATCATTGAGCCGACAATTTTGAAATGTTAGTTGCAAAGTTATTAACAACTTATAAGGATTTAGGTTGCAGAATGTCATTGAAAATACATTTCTGCCATCACATTTTAATTTGGTTTTCCAAAAACTCATGGAGCGGTTGTGAGTGACGAACTTTTAAGTTTCAATGCCAATAAATGTTTTGTCACTTCTAATTTTGTATGTATAGTATTTTGACATTAATTCTCGTATCTATTACACGGAAACGGTACGTGTTACAAGATAATGATTGTTATATCCTTAAATTGAATTTTCTTTAATCATAATCTGATTAATTAACCCGTTTAGTGGACGTTTAGATATATGTATTTCATCATTTAAATTTTCAAGGTCTGAATGGATGGTAGCCAAGATTTAAGTGTCATCAAAATTATTCTCAATAGATAGTATATATAAGTTTTCCGCATGAAAATTAAGATCAGAACCGATGATATTCACTTTTATACGAGATAAATCATCGGCATTAGAGTCCATTTTTTTTGTAGGCGACTGAATAATCAAACTCTTCTTACCTAAACTTCCTCGTTAAAACATTAGAAATTCTGCCTCACCATTCATCCCAATGCTCATTTAAAATGACATTTCAGCTGTCAGCACTTTGGACAAGACCAATCTGCTTACTGCACATCTTGCGGCCAGTTCAACACTTTCAGATTCTGCTTTGCCTCTGCCTATACTTGAGTGCATCGAATTTTCAATGGAACGAATCCACTTTCGCACTCGTGTAGTAGCAAGAGTACTTAAAGATCTCAACTTACATGAATCTGCTGATGAACCATCAATTCATCAAATATCTCGAAACGTATGGTTTTCGTAGCAACAGGTCCACTTGTGATTTGATGGAATGTCTAACCGAAAAGTAAAACCGAAGCGTAAATAAATCTGGCGAAAGCAAGATAGTTGCACTTGATATTTCTGAAGCATTTGACAGTTTGGCAATAGGCTCTTTTTTTTCTTCTTTTTTGGAATCGATGATTCTCTTCTTCAATGAATTAGAAATTACCTTTCGAAACTTTCAATTCAAATGGTTTCAAGTCTGATATTCACAAAATAAATGCTGCCGTACTCCAGGGCTCCATTATATCTCCCTTTTTAATTTTTATTAATGATCCCTTATCTAAAACTTCTAATCCAATTTAATCCTTTGCTGATGACAGCACTCTCTGCTTTTCATATTCGTCCCCGCACTCTCGTCCCTGCTCTTCTGCTGTAGAACGAAAATGGAAGCGTATGTTTAGCTAATTAAATTCTGATATTAACAGCATAACCAATTGGGGAACTATCAACAGAGTGGTTGAGTGGCACTTGCATCGTCGAAACCGAAAAACTTTCCATTATCGGTATGTGTTAAGCTTATATAATTCCAATATTAACAGCATAGCTAATTGGGGAACCACTAACAGAGTAGAATTTAATGCTTTTAAAACACAATGCTGTCGACTGTCGTTAAAGCCAAATTTAAATACCAAGCCAATACCTTATAGCACTTGCATTGTCGAAAAACTTTCCATTCTGGTTATAAGTTTCAATGACAACTAACGTTAGAATGACCACATATTCGATGTCGTCAAAAATGCTGCGAAATATCTAGGTGTCCTCAAGCCAGTAAAGAAATATTTCACCGCCTCTGTTCTAGCTCCAATATATAAGGCATTCATGCGCCCAAAGTTAGAGTACAATGTCCACATCAGGACAGGTGCTCCTAAAACATCTTTGCACCTGTAAGATAGAATTCAAAGCATTCCGGCACTTCAAACCTTCAACCGTAACCGCTATGAATGCTTACATTAGCTGTACAACTCGCTTATGGAATGCCCTGCCGAGCTCTCTATTTCTTTTCGTTATAACTTGCAAACATTTAAGACCAATGCACATCGGTATTTCTCTTTTTTTCCTCCCTGATTCTTCTTTGCTAGCGCTGTGTATAAACATTTTAAGGGTACTCAAATCCCTTGAGCGCGCGCTAATTATAAAAAAAGGTTTGAATTAGGGTCTTTAAGGGAAAAAACCGACTGGTCAGTTCCGATTTTAAATTGCCTACCATAGAGATAAGGCCTAAAATACTTGGTCCCCCACACAATTGCCAATAACTCAAGCCGATCTATCGAATCCGATTGAACCTTGAGCGAACACAGCACCCAAAGCAACGTTACTGGCTTAAGATTATGTTAAGATTGAAAGGCTTAGTAAAATCTGGATAGTGCAAAATAGGCTCGTTGCAAAACAAAGCTTTACATGTTTTGAAACATTTAAATTTAAAATTTAGATCTATAAATTGTCCTTTTCGTAAGCACTCTCTCATAGGCTTAGATAGTTTCGCAAAACTGCTTATAAATTTGCGATAATAACCCAGCAATGCTAAAAAGGATCTTATTTGTTTTGCCATTTCAAGCAATGGAAAACTCTTCACAGTACCAAATGTGATAATATGGCCTGGGAGTGATATTTCTTTGCAAAAAAACTTTGATATTGATACTTGTGCTTTTAGATTAGAGTTTCTTAACCTTTAAAATACTTCTTTAAGTATGTTACTGCAACGATGTCGAAAAGATGATGATGTCATCCATATATTGTATACCAAACAAGATTTCCCTTGAAGACCTCTAAGCATATTATCGATCACACGCTGGAACGTGGATGGAGCATTTTTAAGGCCAAATGGCATGCTAACGAACTCATAATGCCCATTACCTACGAAAAATGCTGTCTTAGAAATATCCTCTGCTCTTACCTTAATTTGGTGAAATCCAGATGCGAGGTCAAGTGTATACGATTGTTAAAACAAACACATCTGCCAAGCTTATCTAAAATGTCATTAATATTAGAAAACTAAGAGCCATTTTTGTTTTCCGCTTGGATCTTTCTTCTTCGGAAAAATCTAAACAGGTGTTCAAGTATGAGTTAAAGTAAATGAGTATATAGCCCTTTGTCCTTATTGAATGTGACAATGTGACCATTGGATAGACCATCCCACTTAGGTCTATTGGCCCATTATGATGTCACGTGGATGTGTGATCCTTTTACTCATGGAACCAATTTGAGCTTATGATGAAGTGTAGGAGACAAGTCATTGTAGAAGAAAGCTCCTAAGTGAAGTTTTACAGCTTCTTCAGAAATCGTTTGTAAAGGCGTCAAGCTTTCTTGCATGCCTGATCTTGCATAACCCCTATGAATTCGCTGAGATGTTTCCTGTTTAGATGGATTAGAGAGATTTAGATCCAGCTTTGGCCAGATCTGTTTGGCCGCTAGAAATGATGGTGCAACAGTCCACCTATGCATCCAGCTTTAACATGAATCTGCACCTTGCGATTGGTATACCGATGCCACACTTTTCCGCTAAGTGGTAGAGTTGTTCCAATTTTGGCGAGTTCGTCGGCCCTAGTACTCCTTGGAATGTCTTTGTGGCCCGGCATCCAACAAAGATGAAGGTTGAACTGCTTTGCCATCTCCGTAAGAAATGATCGGTATTCAAAAGAGGTTTTACAATTTAATGAGACTGAGTCCAGGGATTTGATAGCGGCATGACTATCCGGAAAGATGCAGATATCCTTTGCAAATATCACGTTTTTCTTTAGCCAGGACAGAGCTTCTTTAATAGGCATTTTGAGCCGTTGAAAAAGTTTTGAATCAATTTTAGGGCGTATATGGAGTTTCAGTTTTCAGAAGAAACGATGAAAGACTAATAAGTCTGAGGTCCTTTCTGAGAATATGAGAATATTTTCAGGCTTTTAGAATGAAAACTACATTGATTTCGATTCATGATAGTGGAATATGTATTGATCAGTTCTACGTAGTTCTTCATGATATTCTGTAGCGTCGGCAGGATAATATCTGAGAAAGTTTGTAGCTCGGCAGGTATTATATCGTTCGGATCAGCAGACTTGTATGGTTTGAAGCTATGTAACGCCCAAAGCAGTTTATCACTTGTAATGAGACCATGCGTTTTGTTCACGGTTGCAGTAGTAATGTTTGGGTTACTACTGGCCTCGAATAGGGAGCTATCTGAATAGTACGTGTCCAGTACTAGGTTGAGTGATTCATCACTTGGGGGCATTATAGGATTTGTATAGAGGATTTGTTTTGAGTGTTTAACTTGATTCGAAAATAACATTTTTTGTTTGTAAGCTGACTTTCTATATTTATGAAAAAGTATTTAATAATTCAACAATATTAATATAGTCCCTTCAAAGTAGTCCCCTCAGATAATACACTTGTGCCAACGCTTTTTCCAATCCTCGAAGCACTACTCATAAGCACTTTTTGGTATAGCCTTGAGCTCTACCAGTGATGCCGTTTTATTTCCTCAATCGTTGCAAATCTCCGTCCTTTCATAGGTCTCTTCAGTTTTAGAAACAGGAAGACCCTTTTGAGCAAGTCAGGATCATCATTAATGTCATTCGAGAGCTCCTGAGCGATACTCATGCAATGGTTTTTCTGATCAAAATGAAGGAGTATCGGAACAAAATTCGGCTGCCACACATCTCATGCCCAAAACATTCGTAAAATTGCATGACACAAGCCGACAGATATGCCAACATCCTCAACAACTTCTCTTATGGTTTTTCGACGATTTTCCAAAACAATTTTCTTCAGAGGTTCGAGTTTTTCATCTTTTGTTGATGTGCTGGGGCGTCCAGAGCGAGATTCATCGTTGGCATCTTCTCGGATATCTTTGAAGAGCTTGTACCAGTTGTAATTTTTTTTTTTACTTAGAGCTCTTGATATCATTTTTTATACAAAATTTAACGCAAATTCTTTGCTCCATATTTTATAATTGAGAATCGCTTAGCATACCATCATACGTCTTACCTTTCTATCTGTTTAAAACAAACTAAGTATGCTATTTACTCGAAACTGTAAACGTATGTTCGAGACATGTGTATCAATATAGCAAACAAAAAAAAATCGATAATCGAATCTGCGTTGCCAGCGAAATTTCAAAAGTCACCTTAGTTTTTGAACACAGCTATACTCGTTTAGATACATATTCATTAACATTTTGTTGTACGCTGCAGTGACTGCTTTGGGAGTTTACTTGCCAACTAATGTTAAAAATCATAAAGTCAGCTTCAACAACTATCCCTATTTTGTCATTAATTTTAGATACCTACACTGAAGTGAAGATAAGCAATTTGACTTTTGACACCGTTGACTGAACTTTTTTGGGTTTATAAGTTTTCTTTGTATATTGGAACATTATTGGTAGGCAAATAAGAACTGATGAAGGACAAGCGTTCCGCCAGTGTTCATCGTTTAAACCAGTCTGTCCCAGAGACCATAAACGTGTTTGCATTAGTTTCACCATCTGATGTATTCATTTGTTTGTATGTAGGCACCTTGTTCAGATGATCCATCACAGCCCCACTTACTTTTCAGTGTAAGAATTCTTGGAAGACCAATTAATTCCTCCTCACTTTTCCTTTCCATAAGCCGCATTACATTACGATCCATCATATCTTTAAGTTTCATTTTACTTGATATGTATTACCTAGAACTGCCTCTTTTTTTGGCAAATGATGTAATTGTGTAGGATGGAAGAACATCTAAGTTCTTTTATAGAGTGATTCATCGTGAGATTTTCGTGTGATTTTCAATAGGATTTTCTTGACAGATCACGCATGACTTCTTTCAAATTGCTTTGTCATTTTTGTTCAGTATCGTTTGGCAAGTTATCGTAAAAAGACTGACATCACAACAGCGTCTCCAAATTGTTCAGCTATATTACGAAAATCAGCGTTCTGTGAGAAATGTTTTTCGTACGATTCGAGGAACTTACGGTGTGCATAATCGACCTACCGAAACCACCATTGCCAATACCATTCGCAAATTTGAGTTTCAGTTTACTGGATAATACTCGACCGGTTAGACTACATCCAACACGTAGTGAAGAGATTATAGGAGCTGTAGCTGAGAGTGTACGCGAAGACCGTAACGAATCGATTCGTCGTCGTTCTCAGCAGCTTGGCTTACTGTATTCGACAACTTGGCGTATTTTATGTAAAGATTTCGGCCTAAAAGCATACAAAATTCAACTTGAGCAAGAATTGAAGCCAGGCGACTTGAATTTGCGTCATATTTTCAGTGGAAAAACTCAATGAAAATCCGGTGTTTTATCGTGAAATTTTGTTCAGTGATGAAGCCCATTTCTGGCTCAATAGATACGTTATAAAAACAAAATTGCTATATTTGGGCTGATGAACAACACGAGGAGTACCAAGAGCTCAAGAAGACCGCTCTACAAGCTATACGTCATGTGAAACAATGGACTTGTTGAGAAATCATTTTGGTGAGCACTTAATTTTACGTTTTGCTACGGTAAATTGGCCGCCTAGATCGTGCGATATAATACCTTTGGACTATTTTCTCTGGGGATATGTAAAGTCTTCAGGATAAGCTAGCTACGCTTCAGAACTCGTGTTCTATAATATCATTTTAAAAAACTAGATGCCATGAATTGTTCTTTTAGCCAATAATAAAAATTTTAACTTCGCTTTTAATTTCTTGTATTTTATTTTATATTATAAATCAAACCTTACAATGAATCACCGTATATTTTTCTTTTGATAGACCCACATCTTTAAACGAAGCCAATGCATTGGCACTATCAAACGTGATAGGACACTTTGTGGAGCAGAAATGCTTTCTATTATTATTTTTAATTTTTTTTTTTTGACTCGCAGTGGATTTGCGGAAGAGACTGCTTTAGTTACATCAGCTTTCGTGTTCTCATGGTCCTTCTTACATTTACTTTGTTGTTAAGGCATTAGAAAGTTCTTCAGTGGATACGTTTTCGGTAGTATTTATTAGTTTTTGTGTTTTGGTGAACGTCGAGCACTCAGTTATTGATTTCGTTGACCTTTCTCTTGTTGAATTCAATGTATTTGGTAAATCACACGTGGCTTCTGTTCTTTCAGTATGGTGACCTTCTTCCAACCATTTTTTGTTCTTTTTAAATTTTCTTCTCTACTCTTGATGATAATTTATTTTTTTAAAATTTCGTACTCCTTTCCGCTTGACAAATTTTCATTGGACAATTGGTAGTCACTTTTTACGGCGCAGATGGTGTCTGTTAATCGAGACGTTGACAAAAATTTTTAATAAACTGTTGTAACAAAGGCCATTTTTACTTTTAAGCTAATATTTTTACAACCGTTCGCTTTAATGGTGTAAATCTTTTTTTACCGCGAATCGTAATCCCTGAATTAGTATTGTGTGACAATATCTTGGAACAAGATACACAATAAACTTTTATTAGTCATTATAAGAAAAATTAACATTGTACAACGCTGTACTTCTTCAATGAGAGATTTTGATTATTATTGGAGGTGGTATAGAAAATCCCATATCATTGCGGCCACAGGTGGACTTATTGTGATGTCCGCATTTGTTAGGAACTCGGCTACATCTTTGAGTCAGCTGGCAGCTATGCCCGCCGCTTCAAGATAGAATTTAGCTTAGTAACGTTGACGTGATTTGGTTAGACCATTGCATTCACATAATATATGCTCTGCAGTTTCTACGTCCTCGTTGCACAGTCTGCATGAATTATCCTGTGCTATACCCATGGTCATCAGGTGTTTTTTTTAACACGGCAATGTCCTGTGAGAAAACCTGCGGTCACTCAAATCTGACTTCAACTTAGTTGTAGTAGTTGTTTTGTTATTTGTGGCAAGAGTTTGACATAAAGGTTTTATCCTGTCTATTTCTTTCGATTTCTTTCCAGAAATGAAGCTTCTTTTCCTCTAGCTAGGTTTTTATACTTTCTTTTATGGTGTTTGTTGATAGCCCACAAAATGGTCCTGGTATCATGAATTGAGATGCGGGTCCTTTTCTGGCTAGTTCGTCTGCTTTTTATTGCCATCTTATCCACTATGTCCTGGCACCCAAATTAGATGGACTTTATTTGTGGTATCGAGTAGTTGTAGGAGTTGAAGGCAATCCCAGACCAGTTTTGATTTTGTTTCAAACGCGTTGATTGCATATAGAGCTGTTCTGCTGTCAGAGAAAATATAAATGTTTTTGTTTGTTATATTTCTGTTTAAATTCTCTCGAATGCACAGCTCTACTGCATGAATTTCAGCATGAGATACGGAGCTGCTTTTATCCCTACTGGCGTGAATGGATGCCTTAGTGCGAGGACCGTACATTGCGGCTCCAACTTCTTCATTTGTTCTGGACGCATCTATTAATTTTCTTTTCTCATGATTTCCAGATGAAGTGGTGGTATGTTTAGGATAACTTTCAGAGCAGCTGTTGGTGCGGATTTCATTGCCGACTAGTCTTCCCAGTTTGTTGTGACCTCTGCGATGCTTAATGCCACCAGACGGCGGCTGCATATATTACGTGACGATAGGGCTTGTAATTTTCCGTGAACATCCATAGTGTCATTGTCATTGTCAGCTAGGCATTCTCTGGTCCAAAGTGAGGTCCTGGCGTTGTCAATGGTCTTCAAAGTATGAGGGTTCCACGTAATTTTTTTTATCCAGTGCGACTCCTAGATATCTATTGTTTCACCGAAGAGAGAGTGGCATTTCTGATTCTTTCTCGCCTTCGTTTCTTGGTGAATTTAACGATGGTGCTTTTCTTGGGGTTGACTTTGAGGCCTACTTTGGTGCGCCATTTAGCCACTAGGTTCAAAGCCCTCTGGAGACGACTCGAGATTGTGTCTTCAAATTTGCCTCTGATTTGGATAGCAGTGTCGTCTGCATATCCTTAGACATAGAAGTCATCGTTGCTGAGGATAATCAGTAGTTCATTAACTACGATTAATCATAATAAATGTGATAGTACTCCTCCCTGAGACATCTTTTCGTAGCTATCACTCTGAGATTTTTGCTGCATACTGAGGTTTATATCCTCTATCATTCTATTTATCCATTTACATATGGTATCGTCAACACTCATGTTTTGAATGACTCTATGTATGTATATATCTAGAAGAATTCTGTGTTATCGATTCGCTCCTTCTTTATGGAGGAAACAACCAACCGTTGCCTCTTTATGTCTGAGAGATTTTTCAATTCTTGTGGTTATAGGCATTTTGATATTTGTGAAGGTGGTTTATTTGAAGTTCTCCGTCTCTGATATGTCTATCGAGGATTTTTTCCATGGATTTAAGGAAAAAGGAGGTAGTTTGGTAGTTCAGACAGTCTGCGTCCTTCCTTAGGTATATATTTAACAGCAGCCTCCCTTCACTTTTTTGGTATATATCCCCACGCGTAGCTGGCTCTGAATAAGTTAATTAGTACAGGTAGCTGCTGGGGGGTGCCCATCCTCACCGCGGGCTTTGAAAGGTAGAAACGAGTTGATTACCCAGATTATTCTGACTTCATGAAAAATTTCCTTTACTCAGTTCTAGTCCTCTTTGAGCGGCTTATTTATCCTCTGGGGAGGGTTTTCTTGGGCTTCTGCAAATATCGTCGAGTCTGGGAAGTATGTTTAGGCTAGGATCTGAAGAGTCTGTAGCCCGTTTTCGGCGTATGTACCGGCGGGTTTTTTTATTGACCCGATAGGATAAGTGTGCTGCTTAGAGTGTATTTTAGGAATGCGGGCACAACTTCTAATGTCATCGATTGTATGACAGAAGTTTCTCCACGATTCTCTACTTGCCCTTCTAATATTTTCTTGATTGCACATGGTGAGTGTTCTTCTGTATATTTCCCATTTACCATTTACCGGTTGAAGAGCTTTCTGGTGTTTGAGTTACATCTATCCAGGTTGTTCATGAGTTCCTAGCGGTATATATCAAAGTCTGTGGACTTGGGTTGTCTGAATTTTTCTTCTATATTAGTTCCTAGTTCAAGGTCAAATAAGGTGTGGAAGTTTCTTTTTTTATAAAATTAGTTCATAGAGTGAGATCTAGGACCTCTGTCCTTATGCTGTTTATAAAAGTGGGGCTGCTTCCCTGGTTTAGAATTTATTAATTGTTTGAATTAACAAATTCTAGTAGAGACTCATCCCGTTTGTTTATATTTGAGCTGCTTCAGATCGTGTGGTGGGCGTTTACATCGCAATCAACAATTAGTTGTAGGTTCTTCTTAACACGATGGCGGTCCTAGAAGTACCCGACTCAACAAAGAAAACACAAAAATTTTGGGAAAAATTTATTTATTTTGCAACATAATCGCCTTTCAGATTTATTCAAGTTCGATACCATTTTAATATTGTAGTAAGAACTGTCTTGCTCCTGCCGACATCACTTCCTCATCGTTGGAAAATCTTTGACCACCGAGCCATTTTTTCAAGTTTGGGAACAGAAAATAATCCGAGGGGGTTAAATCTGGCGAATAGGGTGCATGAGGTAGCAATTCAAACTTTAATTCATTAGTTTTGGCCATTGCAATAACGGATTTGTGAGCTGGTGCATTGTCTTGATAAAACAACACTTCCTTCTTAGCCAAGTGCTGCCGTTTTTGCTTGATTTCTTCGCTCAAACGTTGCAATAAGTTCGCATAACCCTGGCCGTTGATAGTTTTTCCTTTTTCAAGATAGTTAATGAAAACTATCCCATGAACATCCTAAAAAATCGACGACATGACCTTGCCTGCAGATGAAACGGTCTTCGCCTTCTTTGGAGCCGGTTCTCTCTTTTGAATCCATTGTTTTGATTATTCTTTTGTCTCGGATGTAAAGTGATGGATCCATGTTTCATCTCTTGTTATGAAATGGCGTATAAATTCTGCTTTGTTGCTGTGAAACTTCGCTTCACACTCAATTGAAACATCTTCACGACACTGTTTTTGCTCGAGTGTTAAATAATATGCGATGTACCGCACTTTTTGAAATGCCTACAATGTCTGCTAGCTCGCGCACTTTCCATCGACGATCATCCAGTACCGCTTTCGGATTTTCTTCACCATTTCTGGAGTCGTCACCTCATTTGGTCGACCTAGCGATGCTCGTCTTGGCAGCTCGTACGGCCTCGTTTAAAGTCAGCAACTCAAAATTTTTCTGTTGTAAACAAAGGAGCAGACTCACTCAGAGTAGAATCAAGTTCAGCTTTTATATTGGTTGGGCTGAGACCTTTCAAATAAAAGTGCTGTAGCACATAACGATGACCAATTTTCTCCATTTTCACAAATTCACTGACAACATTGATGGCTGCCAAACAAAAACTAAACAATGTGGAGCTTTCAAACTTGAAACATATGCTTTATAGACTGCGTATTTTTCAATACAGTGATATTTTCAAACAACTACCGCATTCGTAGTTCACCAGTCCCTTCAGTGGCAAGAAGCCCAAGTCCCTGGAGTCACCGAGCAGATTAGCTGAGCATATTATAGTCTCTGTCCTACCTGCATTGGTATACAGCTCAGCTTTTGCGCCTACCAGATCCTTGTTGGTGTGTTGGAAATTGGAAAGAGTTTTATTTTGTAATTGGGTAAGATACATACTCTAGTTTTACCAGAGATAGTGGAATCATATAATAAATCATCTGAGAGTCCTTTTACCTGGTTTTTGAGGATGTATGGTGCTTGGATAAAGGCGACATCTAGATGATCCTTGTCAAATCTGTGGCTGAGGACTGGCGAGAGGGCCTGAGCATGTTGTAGAATAACTTGAATGCACCTTAGTCCCTTTTTTGTTATTGGTTTGAGATAATGTTAGAGTTGCCAGTATTTGGAGACCACTCGTAGAGATGATACATGTCCATGCCGTTTGTAAAAGAGGGCACCACTAAAATTAAATCCATACCATTTTCAGTTAGTACCAACCTTCAAAAAATAAGTGTATGAATTTGACAGCTGTCGGACGATTAGTTCTGGAGATATAGCGTTGTGAGTGAAGCAACTTTTGTTATTATGAAAGAAATGGATTCAAAGCAATTTCGTGTGTTGATTTATTTATTTGATTTTTGATGGGAAAAAATGCAGCCGATGCAAAGAATTGGCTTGATAAGTGCACCCCGGACTTAAAGTGGTCATACAAGCACCGAAGATGATGCACGCAGTGGACGTCCAAAAGAGGCTGTTTCAGATGAAAACATCAAAAAAGTCCACAAAATGATTACAAATGACCGTAAAGTGAAGTTGTTCGAAATAGCTGAGGCTCTGAAGATATCAAAAGAGCGTGTTGGATATATCATACACGAATATTTGGACACGCGAAAGCTCTGTTCAAAGTGGGTGCCACGTTTGCTCACAGTCGACCAAAAACAACAACGTGTTGATGATTCAGAGGAGTGTTTAAGTCTGTTCAACCGGAACAAAGCCGAATTTTTATGTTGGTATGTGACAATGGATAAAACTTGGCTCCATCACTTCACACCAGAGTCAAGTCGGCAGTCAGCTGAGTGGCGAGCAGGCGACGAACCTCGTCCAAAACGGCCAAAAACTCAACAGACGGCTGGCAAGTTTATGGCATCCGTATTTTGGGATACACATGGAATAATTTTCATCGACTATCTCCAAAAGGGGCAGACTATCAACAGCGACTATAACATTGCGTTGTTGTAGCGTTTTGAGGACAAAATCACAGGAAAACGGCCGCATTTGAAGAAAAAGAAAGTGCTGTTTCATCAAGACAATGCACCGTGTCACAAGTCGATGAAAACGATGGCAAAATTGAATGAATTCGGCTACGAATTGCTTCTCCACCCACCGTATTCTCCAGATTTGGCCCCCAGCGACTATTTCCTGTTCGCAGACCTCAAAAAAATGCTCGCCGAGATTTCGAGATTTAAGATCGATGAAGAAGTAATCGCCGAAACAGAGGCCTATTTTTGGTATCGAAAGATTGAAAAATCATTTCACATAGTGTATCGCCCTCGAAGGACACTATATTGGTAAATAAAGTTGAATTTTGCAAAAATTTTGTGTTTTACTATAAAACGGCGCGGACTTTTCAGCCAAAGTGTTAGTGTCTTCTGATGTTCCGGCGTTGGAGCTATTATCTACATCCTTAGAGCCGTCTGTGCAACTTTTTGTTGTGGGCTGACATTCTGTTTGGACTTTTTGTGCTCCAAATTGTTTTAATAACCTTGCATCAAGCAGTTTTGGTTTTAAAAACATTGCATTAGATAAATTAAAAAAAGCTGCGTTCCTTCTTGATTTTAAGGGACACATCTGGTGTGAAATTTTGAAAGTTACGTTTGCCACGGGATGTCAGGGTCTACCAAAGTTATTGTTCGGGCTCTGTCGCCATCGTACACCATTATAACAAGATTCCGGCTTCTAATGTTGACCTTCAGGTGTACAGAAATGTTTGAATAGGTCTACTTTTTAGGGATTTTTCGTTTACCATATAACTACGTCACATGTTTCCGGAGCCAGACATGTCATGTGACCGTTATACTGAGTACTTCGTAAGTTATTTTAGTAAAAAGTGAGAGATCAACCTCTGTGCACATTCGTGCAGTCTACCGCGAATACGAATAATGATAATAATATGGTGATTGATCCAATTCATGGATATTGCATTATTCAGTTTGTTTCCGGGCCTATGATTGAAAATGCATTTGAAATAAATATACGTTTAGTGGCTGTGATGCTTCTTTTGGGTATCGGAATAAACGGAATTAATCATTTTTGCGGTTTTATGGATTTAGCAGTAAATTTTCTCCTCAAACTTTCGCTGGATGTTTCACGAATTTATAAAAAGAAGCGGAATCAGTTTAAAAATTTAATATGAAAAGAGCTGTTGAAGAAGAAAAGAAACAGACATTAGGGAAAGCAAATTCAGAGACAAATTTAAAAGTTTCGTGGACATACTTCAAGTTTTGGTGTAGTAATTCTGGCAGGAAAATTTTGTTAAAAAAATCTTCGATTTATGTGTAAAGTCTGACTTACTGTCACAGTTGTGTCTTTTGGAAAAATAAGGAAAAAGCGATCCTGAAGCTTACAAAGGCATAATCATAAAGGATCGGCTTTGAATGGTGTAAAAGACATGTTTGGTCGCTCGATTAGTAAATATGAGGTGAAATATTCGCGGTAAATTGGTGATGGTGATAGTGCCACATATGAAGAATTATCAGCTTTGAATCCATATGATTTTCCTGTAGAAAAACTAGAGTGATGTATACATGTTATAAAAAGAATGCGACCACGATGATGTAGTTTGAAAAAAGCCGACAAGATCATAGGAGGAAAAAGTAAAAAGATGCTAAAATTAACTGTCAGCTTAATTAATAAATTTCAAAAGTTCTACGATCATGAGACATCAGGATAATGTGGATGAAATGTATAAAGCCATCTGGTTTACATTTTATAATTTGGGTTCCACTGATAAGAATCCAAATCATGGAAACTGTTCAGAAGGCGCAGGGAGTTGGTGCTCTTATCACCGCGCGGAAGTTGAAAGAATGAACTTGACTAAGTTCAAGCACGATTATCTATCACTTGATCCAAATTTCCAAGAAGCTCTGAAGTCATTATACGAGGACTTATCTCGGGGTAAATTGCTTGATAGATGTAAAGGTAATAATATGCAGAATAATTACGAAACCTGCACTGCAAGGAAATCAAGCCGAATTTCCATTGGTGTGCATGGGACCCATTTACCTTCCCATACAACTGTTTACCAATGGTTCGCAGAGTTTTGCCGTGGCCGCACGTCGGTTTTTGATGAACCGCGCCAAGGTGGCCCAAAGACGATTACCACAAAGAAACCGTGGACAAAATTAATGATCTCGTATTGACGGACCGCCGAGTGAAATTTCACAAGTTGGCTGAGGTAACAGGCATTTAAACCGAACCTTTTGTCTATATTCTGTAAGAAATTTTGGGCATGAGCAAGCTGTCCGCGTGATGGGTGCCGCGTTTGCTCACATCGGAGAAAAAGTGCTGTTTAATCGAAATACGGAGGAGTTTCTGCGTCGTTTCTTGACCGTTGATGAGACATGAATTCATTGGTACACACCAGAGAAACGTACCAGAGTGAACGTACTGCAAAAAAGGCGAAGACTATGTCTTCGCCCGGAAAGGTTATGGTAACATTTTTTTGGGACGCGTGAGGTGTGATTCACGTTGACTATTTGGGGAAAGGAAAAACAATCAGAGGAGCATACTACGTCGATTCAACGCCGATTTAAAGAAGAAACCACCACGTTTCGTGAAGAAAAAAGTGTTCTTCCACTACGATAACGCACCGGCTCACACCACCATCATCAACACAGCCAAATTGGTCGAAT
Organism: Volucella inanis; assembly: GCA_907269105.1. Lineage (NCBI taxonomy): Eukaryota > Metazoa > Arthropoda > Insecta > Diptera > Syrphidae > Volucella > Volucella inanis. The sequence continues at coordinate 129,721,656 of OU026154.1, forward strand.
TGGATTAAGAATTGCTCCACCATTCTATGTATTCTCCGGATTTGGCACCCTGCGACTTCTTTTTGTTCCCAAACCTTAAAAGCAGTACGGTTCAAACGAGGAAGTTATCGCCGCCGCAGTTGTAAGTCGAAGCATTCATGCAATCGCTTTTAATTATGGAAGCACTTTATACGCTATCGGTTTCTCTCGACTGTATTTATTCGTTAAACTATGAGTATCACAGTGACTTTCCGGCGAGTTGCATTGCCGGAAAGAAACGCCAATGAATAACATCGAACCTGACCTTAAAGGCACCCTTGAATATTAGCAGTCAGTTACATCGGTGTCAGCGACCTGGCTTGAGAATGCTCATACTTCTGGACTTGCGCCTTCTTGAACCAGCAACTCATCTATTTAAATAAATGTAAATCACATTAAGTTAAACCTCTTTTTTACTGCCTACGTTCTCCCATTAGGACTTATAGAAAGGAGTCTGACCCGATCTTAATCAAAATGAATTTCGTTCTCAGTGATATAAAAGATAAGCCAACAGATGTTGTGGATGTTGCCTGTCAATTACTGTCATTAACTGAACCCAATGTGGCTGATCTTCTTGACAGATGCCATACAATCAATTTGGCAATATTTTAGTCATGGAGTCGTTTTTTAAGCAACAACGCATTTTTTTTTATTCAAATTTATTACGAAAATTGGCGATGTGTAAACGTAATATTTCGTAAAATTCGTGAATTTTTTGGTTAACATAATCGCTCTATTGAGTCTGGAGTTCGTGTAATATTGAAGCGTGTTGAAAAAAACATCACCACTGTAAGCGAAAGTGCTCAATACTCAATTCGTTCCCGAAGTCAACAACTGGCCCTCACTCATGGCACTTTACGGCGAATTTTAAAAGTTGATCTTCATTTGCAGAACAACAATTGAAGCCTTTCGACCATCTACGACGTCGCCTATTAGTTATCTGGATGTTCGGTCGCCAGGACAATTTGTCATCAAATTTGATCTTTTCCAATGAAGCCCATTTTTGGATGGATGGGTACAACAAAATGGTTGTTTCTGGGAACTGAAAACCCATACGAGATTCCCAAAAACTATGGCTAAGCGGGATCATTGGCCCATATTTTTTCGAAGACGAGGCTGGAGAGGCAGTTATGGTGAATGGAGAACGTTACTGCAACCTGATGACCGGCTATTTTTTTTTTTTTAATTGAATGAATTGGGTGTGGATGATCTCTGGTTTGAACAGGATGGTGCTACTGTCCACACAAGCCATCAATTGATCAATTTATTTCATACGAAGATTTCATTTGATGATCGCATTATTTCGGTTTGATGAGAAGTTGATTGGCGTCCACGGTAATGCGATTTGATACCTTTAAATTTCTTCCTGTGGGGTTTTTTGAAAATATATGTAAAGTCTCACCTAGCGACAATACAGGATCTCAAACATGACATCTAAACTGAAATTTCGGCTCTTGACCCACTTTTTCATCAAAAGTTCATCGATACAGAACTTACAACAGAAGTCGTGGTGTTTCATGAACAATATTGTGTTACAATCACAATTGCCATAATTTGGACTTGATTAATAAATAAAATTCTACATTGACCTTACAATAAATGTGTTTTTAATTTAATAAAAACTTCCACACTACTTTTTGGCTCATCTTTTACAATATTTCTTTGGTCGCTTACTTTAATGACTCATTTATTTGGATATCTCACACTTGATCTATGATTCTCCTAACAACGATAAGGCAGCAAAGTTGGAATATAGGGGGTTTAAAGTATTCATGTTGGTAAATATATTTGGAAGAGTAAAGAAGATGCGTTAAGACAGATAGAATATTATAAATTGCATAAATTCGAAGTTATTATGCCGATGTACTAAAAACGCTTATTTAAGGAACTCAAGCCTGATACTCCTAGCTAGTGACGTTTGTTTCCGCCAAAGCTGATACTGAGTCAGTTGTCAGATATCAACAGAGACCCTAAATACCTTTCTGATCAGGACCTTAAGCTGGCATTATAGATTTTCAATTCTTTACCCTATCTCGTTTGAAATTTGTATGTGAATGCAAATCGTTGATGCTATATGTGGCAATTTATGTCAAAAGGCATTTCTCGCCCTCAAGAGTTTGAAACAAAAGTCGTTTACGGTTTTCGTTATTTATTGATATTTAGACTACTTCTAAAGACTTTTAATAGCATCTAACACAATAATCGTTTATCTAAATAATGCATATACAAAATATATTATAAATATTTCTTACAACTCTTAATGTACGTACTCGTATTATAGATTTTAAATGAATAGCAACAATCTCACAAAATCCTTTTTTCCTTTCCTACAGGCACTCACATCCAACACTCACCTGGAAAATTTAACCTAACTAAACCAGAAGAAAATAAAACAAAAAAGTGAGGATAAATCAAAAAACAGAAAAATACTAAAAACAACGGACTACCACCACCGCAATCATGTTCACCTGGCACAGAAACAAATGCATGATACTCTTCGTGATATGCTGTCTCGTCTATTCCACAGAGTCTCGATATCGAGACAAAGAGCGCAAACGACCGGAAAAATCCGATCGCCTATATTCACAACCCGCCCAGCCCAGTACACAGGAACAAATTAATCTCTGCTCCCGCCGAAGAGATATGAAATTAATGTGCTACTGCACTCCGGACGAATCCGCCTACATGCCTGTTAATAAAGCCGAATGTTGGATATTCCAAAATGGTCTCAATCAAAACGACACCACCTGGCAACGTTTCTACCAACAAAAGAAATTGCGCCATTTGAAATTTCTCGTTCAAAACACTGGCTATTTGGACTACATCCCGACCAAATATCTCGAGATGCTCACAAATCTAACCACCCTTAGCATTGAGTACTCACAGATTCAAGTTGTTAAAGGATATGCGTTTGCTAGTCTGCCAAATCTCGAATTGATAACACTGACGAACAACCTCATCGAAATCATTGACAAGGATGCATTCGCTAATCACATCTTTTTGCGTGAACTCAATCTGATGCGAAACCAAGTGACCGAAATGGATCGATACGCATTCCGAAATCTACCCATACTGCAGAAGCTCTATCTGAGCTGGAATAATATTTCGAATCTGCACGAGGAGGTGTTCAGCGAATTAGGTAAATTGGAAGATCTCAGCTTGGAGCACAATTTGATTTCGGTACTCACCGGTGACATGTTCAAGGGGTTGGGCAATTTGAAAACTTTAAAATTGACGCACAACAATCTGAATTTCATTGGGGACACTGTTTTTGCGGAATTGTGGAGTTTGCAGGAGCTCGAGCTCGATGACAACCGAATCGAGGTGAGTGTTCAGTTTTTGTACCTTTTGAATTCCATATACGAGTATGTGTTTCGAGGTGATGTGAACATATACACATTTGTATCTTGGAATATGAGTAGGTATCCTGGTCGTTGTTGAGTTTGGAATGTGCATAGTATTCGTACATCTTTTGAAGAGAGGAAATATTCACTTTTGACAATGATGATGATAGTCAAGCGCTTTCCATTTGATTTTGGTTTTTTTGAGGCTGACCAACAATTTTTGTCTCTTTTGAATATGTCATATCCGGTGTGTAATAAATTGTATCTACATTTTCTTTTTCCGACATCTGACAGATGAGGTTTAGTTTTAGTTTGAAGAGAGTAGTTCGAAGCGTGTTCTTGATAAGTGCTTTTGGAATGTTATTATATGTGCCTTCTACAAAAGATACAATGCTCTGTTGAAATTATATTTTAGAATTTTCATTTATAAACTGAGCAGTTGGAGATATATTTACTTAATTTTGCTATAATTTTCGATTTCCCAAGCAGAAGTTGTAGAAGATGTATTTAACTGGCAGAGAAATCAATAGAAATACCATCTTTTTCCAAATAATTTCAGCCTCAAAAGGGCAACTTTAAATATGTAAGTTTCATCAATCCAGATCCCTTATATACTTTTTTTTTAATATGTAGATACTTGAAATAAATATGAATCAAAAAGCGAAGTAAGGTTTTACTTTGGTAAACAATTTTTTTTTCTGTAAGTAATTGTTCATACTTCTGAAATCTGGAAAGACAAAGAATTTTTTTTTTGTTATCATAATCATCAAAACATTTATGAATGGAACTTGACTTCGTTCATATGGACACCACGGGCACGTTTGCAGCGGTCGATTCGTTGGACCCAATTTTCAACGAAACGGCCGCTATTTCGCGTTTAATGTTGGCTCTAAGCTATTCCAACGTCTTCGGCGTGTTAGCATAAACCAATGACTTAACGTAGCCCCACAGAAAATAGTCAAGCGGCGTTAAATCGCACGAAGGAGGCGGCCAATGGATTGGTCCATGTCTTGAGATAACACGCTCACCATGTGGCTTGTGGCACCATCCTGTTGAAACCACATGTCGTCCAAGTCCATATCTTCCAATTCGGGCCAAAAATAATCGGTGATCATGGCGCTATAACACTGACCATTCTCAGTAACGTGAAGATCGTTATCGTCGACGAAAAAAATATGTCCCAATAACACCGCCGGCATTCAAACCGCACCAAACAGCTATTTTTTGTGGATGAAGTGGTGATTCATGAAGCACAAGTAAACCAAGATCCTTACGCAAAATACGCCATAATATGGTCTGAGCGATGCCCAATTCTTGAGAACGCCGTGGAATTGACTGATTTGGATCGTTTGCTACGGACGTCTGAACAGCAGTGATATTTTCGACACTTCGACCAACCCTTGTCTCACTAACACGGCAACATCACACAGCGAAAGAGTGCGTTCACAAATTAAATTCAAAGTTGTCAAGTCCCTATTGGAAAACCCTATACATAAGCAGACAAAAATTAAAACAAGTTATATGTGATCAATTGCACATTTTTCTAGTAAAAATGTATTATGCTCTTTATATTCAAAACTCATTTACTGGTCATTCTATTGCGCTATAAGCAGATACTTACCTTACAAGAGTATCCTCAATATTTTGTCTAGCATTGTAGAGTTAAAGGCGACACATACTACCTAAACAAACCAATCAGTTGGTTCAGAGAAATATTTGTAAAACAGAAAGTGTGCCACCGTGATTCGGCTAAGTTAAAGAAGTTTAAATATTTTCACCTTCAGACAATCAGTGTTCTGTAAAATGTTCTGAACATCCAGATTAAAATAATTTTTGGAAAAAATCACATTTTTCTTTAATTAACAGACTTTCAATGCAAAGCTTCTCAATCACTGATTCCTAGAGTGTTACAGGTTTTAATATGCCTTTTAGCTCACTACAGCTATACAATTGCCGAATGCGCCGGGTAGTGTCATCAGCAGGATCTGTTAGAGACACAAAATGCAGAATAGTCATAATCTAGTGAGCTCATGCCTCAGCTAACTTTTGCGTGAGGTATGTAAATGATGATAGCCCAGAAAATTAAAAACACAGTGTTTTCAATATGAGGGTGTGCACTGCCATGCAAAATTACTGGCGTTTTTTGCGCATTATCAAGGCTTTGCCCATCAATGACGTTGTCTTACAAAAAGCGGTGGTAGAGCAATGTACTGGTCTTATCGTAAAAGTTTTCAGATGACGTCATAGGTCCTGTTGGTGACAGGACTATCGGTAGTCCCTATCAGGACTTAAATAAATGTCCTGATAATAAGGGACCCCTTGGATTTCGTTTCGAGCGTGATGTGTTAGAGGTCGGCTCACTTGTGGGTGCGTCATGTCAGTTGTGGTTTAAACATAAATCGCAGGAAGGGTTTTTCTCTTTAGTTTAAACCATTGTAGAGTTGCAAATAAATACTGGGTGCTGCAATTCTAACATAAGCAAGAAGATCGGCTTCACAGTATACAAAGGGTGAAACTTGTGCCTTAAACACAAGATCTGCTTTGATATCATATTAATAATGTAGCTAAGCGATGGTAAGGCATATCCTTGCTCCCATGGATATACTCGTATGGGCATCCCGTAGAATTAGTCTTCTTGAAAGATATCTTACGTTAGAAACCTTGACTCGTTGCCCAGAAGATTTTCCAGTGTCCGTAAGCCAGATCTTCATCTGTTTGACTTTTGAATGCGCTCGTCGAAATATTTTGGATCTGGGAGAGGGTAGGTTTCTCCACTCGTTTGATCGAGCTTTGATTTGCTAATGTGCCCCTTCAAGTAGGGCTCAGTTTGTGAATCAATGACCTTCCTATATTATTTTGAATTACATATCCAGTGCGTCCAATAGTTTAAAATTTTTTTGATAAATTTGCGTTTACATTTGGCTGTTCATTGAACCTGAGTTGGAACCAGAGTTTCATTTTGCTTTCGCTCTGGATTTTTTGTTCCAGCTTATCCTGGTACCATCAGCCTCTTAATTTGGAAGGTTACTGGAATATGCGCACTTGATACATTGTCGGTAACATTTGTCCCTTATGAAGCTGTCTTATGAGAATGTGGTTCTCAGGTATTGACTTTCACTTTTGGAAAAGAATCTCGATGATTTTGTTGCTGATAAATTCCACAGGTTCGTAACGATATCCTAGATATCAGTTTCTCCAATGAAGAAATATAATTGCAGAAGCCGAAATTAATATGAAAGACGAAAGTATGTCCAATGCCTGCTACGTAATCCTAATACACGAAATATGTAGAAGATGTTATATATTGTACAAAATACTGAGTCATTTTCCTATTAAATACCACATTCAAGATTCCATTAAACTAATGCGCGAAAGTATCAAAAAATTTCTGCAATACATGGCGCAACAGTCCGACGTGCATCTGGGCCTCAGGTAGTTGCCTCTCCAACTACCACGATCTTTTGCCAGCTGCCATCAGTTGTGCACATGACCAAACCAACCCACCCGAGTTTTCTGAGGAAGTCGGTAACGCTGTACAGCCCTCCTGTACAGTCTGCTGTTGAAATTACTCAATTCATCCTCCATTGAAGCAAACGGGACTGAACATTAACCGAAGAACTTTTCAGTCGAAGGTTCAACGCCATTAAACAGAACTGGGATGATCAGTGTTTTATATGATATAATGTTCTTTTGGTTGCTCGAGAGATGACCTTATAACTCTATTCTAAGTCTACATAAGAAGCGATAAGCATGAGTGTTTCGTGCTTTCGTGCTGTTGTTGTCTTTGCAATGAATAGCGTAGTCGTGATAGATAAAGTGCCTTATTACGGCAATGTTTCAGCTGCCTATCGTCGTCGGTGATGTGTGTTCCTCTTCTAGACACATGCGCTGAAAAGTCAGTGCCATTTTATAGTAAACACAAATTTTTTGCAAAATTCAATTTTATTTATCAATATATTGTAGTTGCCTTCGAGGGCGATACACTGATTGAAACGATTTTTCAATCTTTCAATACTAGTTTTGTAGTACGATTTCGGCTTAGCCTCAAAATAGGCCTCTGTTTCGGCGATTACTTCTTCATCGGTCTTAAATCTCTTTCCGGCGAGCATTCTTTTGAGGTCTGCGAACAGGAAGTAGTCGCTGGGGGCAAATCTGGAGAATATGGTGGGTGGGGAAGGAATTCGTAGCCGAATTCATTCAATTTTGCCATCGTTTTCATCGACTTGTGACACGGTGCATTGTCTTAATGAAACAGCACTTTCTTTTTCTTCAAATGCGGCCGTTTTTCTGCGATTTAGTCCTTCAAACGCTCCAACAACGCAATGTAAAAGTCGCTGTTGATAGTCGATGAATATTATTCCATGTGTATCCCAAAATACGGATGCCATAACCTTGCCAGCCGACTGTTGAGTTTTTGGTCGTTTTGGCCGAGGTTCGTCGCCTACTTCAAACTCAGCTGACTGCCGACTTGACTCTGTTGTGAAGTGATGGAGCCAAGTTTCATCCATTGTCACATACCGACCCAAAAATTTGGCTTTATTGCGGTTAAACAGCTTTAAACGACCTCAACACGTTGTTGTTTTGGTCGATTGGGAGCAAACGCGGCATCCACTTTGAACAGAGCTTTCGCATGTCCAAATATTTGTGTAGGATATATTCAACACGCTCTTTTGATATCTTAAGAGCCTCAGCTATCTCGACCAACTTCACTTTACGGTCATTCGTAATCATTTTGTGGACTTTTTTGATGTTTTCATCTGAAACATCCTCTTTTGGACGTCCACTGCGTGCATCATCTTCGGTGCTTGTATGACCACTTTTAAATTTTTCAATCGACTTGCGAATGGTTCGTTCGGCTGGTGCAGAGTCCGGGTAACACTTAGCAAGCCATTTCTTTGCATTGGCTGAATTTTTTCCCATTAAAAAGCAATGATAAATCAACACACGAAATTGCTTTGAATCACAATAACAAAAGTTGCTTCACTCACAACACTATATTTTGAGAACTAATGGTCCTACAACTGTCAAATTTATACAAGTATCTTTTGAAGGTTGGTACTAACTGAAAACGGTTTGAATTTAATTCAAGTGGTGCCCTCTCTTAGAAACGGCTTTTCAGGACTTTTTTGGACTTTTCAGCCCATGTATTATTTTGTTTTTCTTCCTTTAAGATTGAGGAGCTAACCTACCCTTGCCATTTCTGAATAAATAATTGCAGACGCTTCATTGATAGGGTTCTTCAGATCACGCAAGTTGGAGCAAAAGTAATGTCATAATTTAAACTGGCTGCCATTTTGTTAGAAATGAACAAAATGGACTCTGTTTTCACAAAAAGTTTACAATTAGGCGTAGAATTGATATCGGTCAAACGACCACCTATTTCCACGACCACCTGAGTTGATGACTTTTTATGCTCGTTTTACTGCATTTTGAATCGTTGCTCGCGAAGCATTTGGCTCCAAATTATTGATTTTTTCTTCTTCAATGTTGGCTTTCAAGACATGAAAGGTTTGTGGTACAAATTTTATTTATTCAAATAACCACTTAAGTGGAAATGAGCTTCGCCGATTATATGATACGAAATCATCCTCTTCTTGCACCAGGCTTAACAGAGCATGGGAGTAAGTTAACCTCACAACAGGCAGCAAATGGTGAATGATTTGCATTTTATAAGTGAATATAAGCCACTTCTTGCGACATCTCTAGTGGACTCAATTTGCATGAGCCGCTCATCCAAACGCTTAGCTATTCCCGCACATGTTGGATGACGACAAAATTAACACTGCGTTAAAACAACAGACCGGAAATTGGTCAAATAGAAGTGGCAATAGTTCCGCGATATTCAAGTTTGTATCGTCAACTAATTCTCTATCTCTCTACAACATATACAATACCATATGTCAAAGTAAAATGACTCTTGATGCCATATGCAAAAATTATGGAATATTTACATTATGTCATTACTTTTGCCCCACTTAGTGTTACGTATGTGTCCGCTTGGAAAACAACTGAGATAGTGATAGTGGGATAGTCTTCCTTCACGAGCTCCACATCCCAGGTTTTGAAGTTATCCGTGGAAAGCTGGTTACATTCCGTTAATGACTCGGATTTTAGTCGGAACCATTCCTGAGCATAAAAGGAGCTAATTTCATAATTTCGCAGTTTTCATTGCAACAGACGGTATGTTCTTAAGAAAATTGGCGGGTAAGCTCATCAAAACTCCTTGGTATACCAAATGATAACACAGGGATACAAACTGATAACACATATACTATCCGATCTTGATGTCTACTATCGAAATATTACTCAAGTTCTTGCGATATTAGTTTAATTTTGATACTAGTGCTGACCATCCTTCCTCCTGTGGCACCAAATTATCGTATATTCAAACCCAAGGGCTTCGAGTGAATATCTGATCTTAATCTTACTTTGCAGAATCTACTAATCGAGATCCACAAAAATAGAGAATTGGAGAGTCATCGAAGACCATACTGGTAGCGACCATCAATACATAGTCTTCGATCTGCGAGGGGACCAACGAGTGGAACGTTAATAGACTCAACGAGGTTCTTTTAACGTCTGTGATCGAAGAAGGAAAAGGTGCTGAACTCCAAATTGAGGGTACTGCAGAAATAAAAGCTATGTGTTGCTTCGACGCCCCGTGTGAGTAGCTCCAATAGAAACATTGGAGAAGATGCCTGTAGCTGAGACGTGTCAGAATTCAGAACCAAAAGATCCGAGCTCAAGAGTGCCATCAATATGAGCAAAAAACCAAGTGGTAATATCTTTGCCGAGACGTTAATGGTGACCCCTTGGCACTAGGCTATAAGTTCATCATGCAAAATCTAGGAGCTCGAGCAACCAGCCCTGCCCTAAATGAAGAAAAGATGGAGTTTAGTGAAGCGGTGAGAAGCATACGAAACCGTAAAGCCCCCGGATGGAATACCAACGGAAGTGCGGAAAGCGATTGCCCAAACATGGTCACAGCTACTGCTGAACATGTGCAACATGCGCATGCCTTGAGGATGGGGTTTTTTCTCAGGAGTTGGAAGACACAACGCTTGGTGTTAATAAAGATGCCTTCCAACACCGCCCACTAATCACTCTGGATGCTGGACACTGCACGGAAATTCCAAGAAGAAATGCTTAAACTCCGTACCACAGATGTACGGAGACAGCATGGCCTCAGAATGGGTCACTATACGATCGGAACTATCGAAGAAATAGTTAAGGCTGCCCAAACTGCCTACCAGGGCAACTACTACTCAAAGCAGATCGTACATATGCCACCAATTCAATCTAGTGAAGCGATATACTGAATGCAGACCACAACGACAGCAGGGATCGATCCTTCAACCCGATCTCCGAATCGTCTTCCGATGTTTATGGTAAAAGACACTAAGAACACTCAAATGAAGCTAAATCAAGTTATGGGATAGAAAAACTTATGGATGGATGAACACGGTTTAAGCCTGGCTACAGAAAAAAATCGAGATAGTCCTTCTAAGCAAGAAGCGGATCCTGACCTTGTTTAATTTCCAAATCGGACCCGAAGTTAAGAGGAGTAGTGAAATACTTGAGACTCATCAATACGAAACTCATATTTAGGCAATAGATTAAGTCCGTATTGGAACGAGCGTCGAAAGTTGTAATGTCAGTAAGCAGGGGTTCCTAGAATGAAGCTAACGAAGGCTACTAATAACAATCACACCAGATTTTCTTCAATAGATGGATAGATAGATATTTATTGTGGCACAAATTTATAGTCTTTTAGATACAATTATCAATTTATAGAGATTTGGTTAAAAATGCCTTACACAATTTGGGCAGAGGTATTCCAACAAGAAAAGTATAGGAAGCAGCTGGTAGCAGGACAGAGACGCAGATGTCTATCCATGGCAAGCTCGAACCGAACGGTGCCGGAACCAGCCGTCCTTGTAGACGCAGGAGTGACACCTATCGATCTGCTAGAGGCAGAACGGAAGTACGTTTACGACGAAAAGGCAAACGTTTTATTCGAAGCAGCAATCCATCATGGTCATTTAAAAGAGCGTTGAAACTCAGAAATCACTGGACGATGGACTTCAAAGTTGATCAAGGACGTGACTAAATGAAATAGACGGAAACATGACGAAGTAAACTAGTATGTCACCCGGTTTCTTACCGGGCACGGATATTTCAACGGCTTTCTTCATAAGATCGGTCGTCAAACACTCCATCTTGCCATTACTGGGACTCCTTAGCAGACGATGCAAACAATAGTTTTCTCATTTTTAGGAGGTGAGAAGCATCAGCGTAATCGGCCAAGAAAACATGGCCAAAAAGATGCTGACAAGTGATCAGACCTACATTCATCCAAATTTGTTCCTTAGTAGAAGTCATACTCGGGAAAAAAAGAGAGACCAAACGGAAATATACCTATAACAGTCTGATGCAAGTCTCGCCGGCAAAATAGAACAACCCCGCGATTCTGCAGTATATGGTGTGAAGATGAAAAGGGTTAAGGTGGTTTTCGGAGGGTGAAAGTCGTACAGTACATGAAGCAGAACGGAACTGCTTTTCATCGTTATTACCACTATCCCCTAGGAAAAGAAAAAATGAAAAATTATTACGATGGCCCTGCGCAGTATTTCAGTATTTCTTCTGGTAACTTCCAGGGTGCTGATACATAAATCACTTTATTACAAGTCAAGTCAAAAAAAAAAATTGTGGTCCTAAACATTAACATAGGTTTGCATCTGTTTGAGATCAATTTTGTCTGGTTATCATCAGCAAAACAAGAACGAAGTGACGCAAAAACGCTTTCCTGCCTGATGCCTATAATAATTTCGAATGTCTATCATGAATTCCTTCCTAAGTTGTCGGCGCTGTTCTAAGGCGTTTGGCTTAAAGTAGGTGTCCGAAGTGAAATTCGTTTGTGTTCTTTTGTGCGCCTTTCTTCGATTAAGACTACTTTCTGAAGAACTTGTAAACAGTGAAGCTTGGTATTTAAAATTCTACATATGCAGTTGGGACTGCTATAAGATGCGTCGACTGTGCTTTATATAAACCTCCTTCACAGTTTTGAAAGACCCAGAAAAATTGCAAAAATATCTTCATGTATGTGCCCTTCTTCCCCCACCGCTTTCTCTATGACAACTATAAAAGTATTTCAGTTCTTCTATTCACTACATTGCTTTTCACTTGAAATATTGTTGCATCTTGATCTCCGAAAAAGACTCCATGTTCAATGTTTATTTCCAAACACCTCTGCCAGTGAGTATTTTTCTTTTCTTTTTTGTCGTTTTCCCTTCCATTTCATTTAAATGCTCAATCGTCTTAAATCGTCTTGAATGCTTCCTTATGTCCTCACTTGATTGCTATTTTGATTGTTATTGCTCCGTTCCATCGATAGATTCTCAAAGACTTGTTTCCTATTGTAGGATTGTCTAAGAGCATTCATTCATGAAAAAAAAAATGCCGTATCCTCTTTGATCTTCGTAATCTGTTTACTTCACCGAAACCAAAGAAACAAAACAAATGTTGAATATAAGCAAAATCGGTTGGAAAAGGAGCCTCAAGGGTGGGCTCCACTCGAATCCGAATCTACCCACGTCATATAAGAGACCATTTCTTTTTTATTACCTCCTGTCAAATCTAAATTCCAAACCACTCATAGCCGTTAAACAAACACAAACCGATTATGCTTGACTGGTTGGTTGTACGTATTTTTGGGCCGCCGGCAAAATTATTACCTTACAAACAAAGCCTAAAAGAGAAAAACTTGAAAGGAAACAACTCCAGTAATTTTTTTTCGATACGGATAACTACCCCTAAGTAGGTTTTAATATGACCTCCGGGCGCTACGAAATCATAATAATGTATCTCAATTCAATTCTGACCTGCTATAGTTATTAGGTTCATGTTAGAATTTTTTTCTACATGCGCCCAAAACCCGTAAGGGCGTATAATTAAAATTCTTAATCATTCCGACTAGATCTATATCGACTGTGACGTACTCCCCCAAAAAAATCGCAAACATACAGTCCAGGCTGGCCGCATAGCATGAAGCCTAAGTAAACACATTGGCGTAGTTGAACGGGCTTTTGCCACTGGAAATATAGTCATTAGGTGCGATTCTACGACCGCGGTGTTTGAGTTTTGTTTCAATTTAATCTTTTAGAATTGGGGTGGAACTACAGTGTACCTGAAGACTAATATACCAAATATTTGTACTTGGCAGCAATATTGACATAAGCCCATGGTATGAGTATGCCTTAGATGGTTTGGTGCAGTTTTCAGAGCGAATGCTGGTTGATTGGTTGATTGAATGGCACTGCAACAAATACCCCACACTTGTTTACTTACATTTTTAATGAATTTCTGACTCGTGGTGAATAGGTGCTTGAGGCCTAGCGCTTTCCTTTTCCTTTTAATTAAGGAAACATTTGGTCCTTCGCACTTTCACTTGTTTTTCTGGTATTGCTAAATGTCAACACAATATTGAACTGGGATGAGAATGAATGAATGGATGGATTTCAGATATGTTACGTCAACTTCGACTAGTCTAGACTAGACTAGACTAGCTAGACTTTTAAAGACGATATATTTCTTTCACGACATAATCACAGAAATCCTTATTTTGAGAAGGTGGTTTGCATATATATCTTGTATTTAGCTAGAATAGACTACACATGATACAAAAGGAGATTCATCTCGTGAAAGATGCTAGCAAAAACGGCATTTAAGTGCATAGTGCTACTTAGCAACCCCACTACAATGTAAATCCTGCTCCAATTCGGGACTCAACTTCAAGTGGTTAAAATTCCATTTCCGTAAGCAAATTATCAGCTATTGCCTTATTTACAGAGGCCTATAACGAGTTTGATGCACTTTCTGACTCCACTGACTCAACATTTACAATTCTGGGTGGCTTCGACATTCTGGCGGACAACATCCGAAGAACGGTGAGTTGAGAACTTCGCTGCAGAAAATAAGTTGACCCAGCTTGTAAATGAGCCCAAATGCTTACGAGACGTTGATAGTTATACCGCCAACACCATCGACTTGTTTTTAATTTCTCACCCTGACAAGTAGACAGTTAACTTCTCGTACATAGACTTAACAGGTTCTTTAAGAATTTTATCCTTTCACGATAATGACGTGGATGCCGCTGCTGATTTAATCACAGACACTACTATCTTTGGAATGAGATGCTCTGTCCCTCATCGGATGAAGGGTATCAAACCAAAAAAGAAAGGCGTGGTTCGACTTGAGCTTTAAAGAGGTCATCAGGATTAAGGAAATGTATTTTCGGTCCTACAAGACCAAACCACTAAGAGAAAACATAAAAAAAGCTTAAGCGAGTCAGAAATGACTGTTATGTCTTTCCTAAGATTGTGAAATTTCAATACGACCAAAAACTGAGTTCAAAAATACTACAATGTCCCAAAGGTAGTAACCATTTTTTGTCGTTCGCCAAAAACATTGAAAATTATGCCTCTTTAACCAACGCTCATTTATATTGACATTCTAGCTGTCAGCTAGACAAGGACAATCTGTTTGCTTCACTTTTGCCTATACTTGAGTGCGTCGAATGGCACGAATCCACTTTCGCACTCTTGTAGTAACAGGATTGTTTGATGAGTACTCGGGTTGAAAGATAGGTGGAGCTACTGAGTCAAAATGTACCATTACTTAGTATAACCCCTCTTAGCTCGCCTGTCAAAACTAGGTGACAATTCGAAGCTTAGTTTTGTTGTGGCACCCCCATTTCAAAACATCGTGTTAGTGTTTTTTTGCGACCATGCAGAAAGAGCAGTATAGCTCCGTGATCGATGATGTACTTAGGACCCATTTACCTTCCCGTACAACCGTTTACCATTGGTTTGCAGAATTTTGCAGTGGCCACACGTTGGTTTTTGATGAACCGCGTCCAAGGTGTCCCAAAAAAGGTTACCATAGAGGAAGCCGTGGACAAAATCCATGATCTCGTATTGTCGGACCGCAGAGTGAAAATCCGCGTGAACGCGTTAGCCATATCTTGCACGAGATTTTGGTCATAAGAAAGCAGCTCGCGCGATGAGTGCCGCGTTTGCTCACGCCGGAGATTAGTTACAATCGTGAGAGCACTTTAAAGACGTGTTTGGTCCTGTTTATTTGAAATTCGGAGGAGTTTCTGCATCGTTTTGAAATCGTCGACGAGGCATGGATTCATTAGTACACACCGAAAACCAAAGAAAAATCGAGACAATGGATTTTACCCAGGCAACAAAAGTCGTACCATACGGAGGGTTGAAAAATTTGCAGCACGGCTGAGAAAAGTGAGATGGAATTATATGGAAAAATAAATTGTCAAAACCTAAAAAAAGTTGCGTTGTCATTTCTAATCCGGGTTTTCATCGGACAGCCCTTGTACTTAAAGATCTCAACACACATAAATCCGTTGGTCCAGATTGTATGTCTCCCCTTCTTCTAAAGAATTAAATTTTCACCCTGACAAAAACAACAAAACCACCTTTATAAATGATCTCTTGTTTGCCACTTCTTATCCAATATATTCCTTTGCTGACGAGAGTACGCTTTGCTTTTCATACTCGGTCCCGGACATGTCCCTGCTCTTCGGCAGAATAGAATTTAATGCTTCCAAAACACAACGCTATCTGTTGTCCTTAAAGTTAAATTTAAACACAGAGGCATTATAGATGAATGGCACTTTTATCGTCGAAACCGAAAAACTTTCCATTCTCTGTATGTGTATAAATGACAACTTCGGTTAGAATGACAATATATTTGATTTCGGCAATGATGCCGCGAAATGTCAAAGTTTCCCCACTCCCTCCCTCTCACACCGCTCAAAATTAGTAAAAAAATTCCCAAATCTGGTCAGGTGCGTCTAAAATATATATGCACCTGCTAGATGGGATATCACTCAAACATCGACGTAGTTTCGCGTGCATCTTTCTGTTCTATAGCTTTTCCACCACCAATACCGATAGGCTACCACGGAAAGGAACTTATGACACATGTTTTCGTATAAGCAATAAGTTTGTCAGATTAGTGCAATCTTTTAGAAGCTTTCAAGGGGCAAATTCATATGATCGTCACCTGTTAGGCTCACCAAGATACTAAGTCCACCTTTGTTTGAATTTTAGAACTTAAAGTAGACAAAATTTAACCGAATTTAGAGATGTAGCATTGCTGATGGATGACTCTCATTTCCGAGGACGTTGAACTTATACTCAAGCAAACTAAGATCCTTTTTGTTTTTCGGAGAGCCGCAACCACATCTGCTGATTTGCTAAATTGTGGTCTCTGCATTCACTTTTATTACAACTGCAACCAATTTCTCACAACCGAAAATCCTTCTAAAAGTTCTCCACCACCGAAAAACAAAAAAACAAACTCCCATCCTTACCTGCTTTACAATATAATTTCCTCAAAATGAGCTTTTGCCTACCTGAAAGAGGTAAGTGCATTTCAAAATAATATAGAGAAAGCTCATTCAGATAAATTTCTCACTGTGCTCATGCAGCAGTTCAATGTCCTAGTGACCCGGATTTGGCCCAAATTGTGCAACCATTCTCTTTTATATGCCGCAAAAACAAAACCGGCAAACTTCCTCAAAGCACACAAATATTCATTCAGATGGAAGTACCAGTGTATCCAGTAAGTACACCGACCAGGTATTCGTACTCGTATTCGTTCATATGGCTGAACTTGTGCACAAAATTGTTAGCAATACCGGGTTCACAACTAAATGTGAATCGGTTCTGGGTATTGTTAGCATTTTTATTGTTCCAAAGAATATACCCCCGGAGGGAGCTGGGTCTATGGTTGCCCACATGCCAGTTTATATAGCATCTGGTTGCCTCTGTTCTGTTCCGGACTACGATATATGCAAATGGGACTTCTACCTATTCTCTCGCTATTCCAATTTATCGTAGACAAAAGAAATTGAAATCCAGAAGTCCTGAGTTTTGAGTCCTGACTCACTTCCATTGCGCTTTATTGGAATTTTGTGTGTTAGAAAGTAATCCAAAAGCAAAAAACGTTAACGTATCCTGATATACTAAAAGTGGGTGGCGTGTATAGGTAGATATGTAGTAGGATGCTGTTGAATCATCTACCCTCATAACAAGTGGGTTTCATATCTTTTCTCACGATGAATTCAAAAGAAATCGTTTTCTCAATGAAAGATATCCTGGATGTTCCTTTTACTGAAATTGCTTTCTGGAGGTATGTTTGCAGGACATCACCCATCTGGTGGAGTACGAATACTTTAGCCCGCATTTTCGTTGCGGTTCATTGAGAATGAATGATTGAAGTATAATGAGCATTCGGGTACAGGTTATCAATTGTATTCAAACATAGGCACAAAGGAAGTGTATCCATGGATACACGTAGGACGCTGTATGTGTGCATTGTGGCTTCTTCTGTTTGTTTGGATATTACAAACGAAAAGGACTCCTGCTTGAGTGCACATGCCACAGATACAAATAAGGATGTAGAGACGGTCGGAATAGAGACAAACACAGTGATTCCCTTCTTTTATCTGTAGTGATCATCGATGATTGTTAAGTAAGTTTCAATTGCTCGTGTTTTGTTGCTGGCTTCATGGGTGTGTGTGGTATGACTGAAGAAGTACCACAGATAATTGGATGAAAAAGTTTCTTTTCAAGAGGTTCCTTGAATAAATAAACTAAAAAAAAGGCGAAAAAAAAAATTCTTTTAGAAGTAAAGGATTTCTTGGTTAACTTTCTTTTGGCGTGTGGTTAAATATTTATAACATAGTGAACGCTCAGAAGCATATTTGTGCTGCTCTTCCTTTGATCCGCATTTTGGCGTGAATTTATTGAGCTAATTAGAATTGGCGTGGTCATGAATTTTATCGGGAAAATGTTCTGCTAAGGCAATTTGCCCTTCGATGGGTCCATAAACAAACGCAAAGTTTTTTAATTTTTGATGACGTTTGAATAAATCTTTTTAATTTAAGGCCACAAAAAGGCCAAGGTCGTTTGAGTAATTTATTAGAAGGAGAAACGCTTCGTACCGATGTTTCTTCCATTTTTGAGTTATTTGCTGACGGCAGGATCATCCCGTTGAGGCATAAAGATGAAAGCAATCGAATCTTCCCTTTTGGTCCTAAATAGCAAATGGGCCTAAATTTCTTGCTTTAGATTCTGCAAAACGGTACAGACTTTTGAAGGCTTATAGTTCCGCTTTAATATATATTTTTATCTTAAAGAAAAGCTATAGTAATCCAACGTATGTCAGTAAAAGTTACCTGTAATACACTTTAAAATATTAAGAACCATTGACGTAAGGTTGAACTCCATTGTGTTTCCTAACAACGAAGGACGAAAAATGAATTAAGTATAGGGTTTTCCAATAGGGACTTGACAACTTTGAATTCAATTTGTGAACGCACTATTCCACTAATCATCAAACTGTCACGGTCAATTTATTCAGTAAACTCAACATTTTCATCATGGTAAAGTACACTAACGAGATACGTTCTCTGATTGGGTTCTGGAGAAGATGCGCCAAGTTGATGAATTTCATCGCAAAATCATCTTCAGTGACGAAGCTCATTTTTGGTTCAATGGGTTCGTCAATAAGCAAAATATGCGTTATTGGTCGTGTAAAAACCCACATGTGCTTCATGAATCACCACTTCATCCACAAAAAATAACTGTTTGGTGTGGTTTGAATGCCGGTGGCGTTACTGGGACATATTTTTTCGTCGACGATAACGATCGTCACGTTTCTGTGAATGGTCAGCGTTATCGCGCCATGATCACCGATTATGTATGGTGAGTAAGTATGGTGAGCGTGTTATCTCAAGACATGGACCAGTCGATTGGCCGCTTCGTTCGTGCAATTTAACGCCGCCAACACGGCCAACACGGCCAACACGCCGACGACGTTGGAAGAGCTGAGAGCCAACATTGAACGCGAAATAGCGGCCGTTTTGGCCGAAAAGCTTCTGTGCAGTAGACCAGTATCGGGATCATAAGGGGTACAAGAAAGGGCTCTGTTACTCAATTGCTTCCTGAGCCGAAACAAACAGCGATTGTTAAGGGTCTGATTTCTACGCTGATTTTGCTTTAATTGCGGATTTAACAGTACCAAGCCTCCGCTATTAGGCACTATTTGCATTGACGATAGCATGCACCTTAATTAGCACTCGTTTACAGTTGAACTAATTTCCAGTTCCAGGGTTTTATTTTAAACATCTGAAACTATCAGCCCTCAGATATCTACTTTCCTGGTAAATCGATATTATAGTGTTCGGCTTGGATCTGCCCTTTCAATTCCTTCTCTGATCCCCTCTGGGATTCCATAAAGCAGCCACCTTGGTCCCCTTTTCTTGATTCCTGCTATTAAGAAAGTCATTAAACACCCTCCCCTCTTTCATTACGGTGACGACACAAAAATTTTTAAAAATATTTCTTCTCTTCATGATTCCATTCTTCTTCAGGAATAGCTCGATCGGTTTTCAATCTGGTGCCTCTAAAAGTGCTTAAAACTTCATATTGCCAAATGTCAATCTATAACGTTTTCACATAAGTACAACCCGTCTTTAACCCGACCTTATTTTCGCAATGGTTCACCTTATTCCTTATTCCCCTGGTTCAGTATTTTCAAGACCTTGGCATATTATTTAACAGGGAGCTTTTTTTTTAATGTCGGAACAGAGCACTCAGACAAAGCACTACTCCATTGTACTCCTTGTAAAGTTCTTTTTAATGAAATATTTCAGTTTTACGAAGAAAGATGAGTAAGCACTTCAGTTGTGAGTTGCCTACAGTATCAGCACCCACCACGTCCGAGCCAAAAGCCTGCAGCCTGCAGGAAACTAAATTGGATTTCTTTTTGTAACAGGAGTTTTGATGTCATTGCATCGGATGGCATTTCCATAAGACCGGAGTCATAAGACAGCCGGCGCGCAAGGTCATCGAAGCTCTAGTGCGTGTTGTGCAAACAATCACTTTTTTTTAATCGGAAAATGGCTTTGAATTTGCAACCCATGATATGGATATCAAGGAGGGGTGCCAGGAGTGCTAGGGAAATCCTCCATGCATTCTAGACAAACCATTCTTTGAAGTCTGATGAACGCAGCAATTACATATTTAGGATATATTTGGCCTTAACATAGCCGTGTAGATCTAAGGCACCCTTGTCGGTGACAGGTATGATGTCTTGTCAACCTCAGTTTTAAGAGGATTGATTAAAAGCCTATTACTAGTGCAACAGTCGTCGAACACGTCTGCCGCCGCTTTGGAACAGACAGTCACTAGACACGATCCAACAGACAGTACAGCTACATCATTCGCGTATGCTTGTGCGTGGAGCTTAATTGACGTTCGAATATCGACAAGAGGATACGATTCATCATTTAGCTTCATTCAACGGTGACCCAAGAAATTTTAAAACTTACAAAAATAGATCTCTCTATGTTACCATTGTTCGTCCCCTCTTTGAGTAAGATAGTTAAGCTTGGTCCTCACTCCTTGGTCCTTTTCATCGAGTTCATGTTCATCGAGTCGAGGGTTATTAAGGTCGATTCTTCCGATGTGCTCTCTGTGATCTGCCCTAGAACGACTCCTTAAACTTACCTCCCCATCAAAACCGCCTCAAGCTAATCAATTTGAATTTCTTGGTAGAACGTAGGAAAACAGCTGACATCCTTTTCATTCATCGACCGTATTTAGGTTCCATCGACTGCACATCCGTTAACAACTCTATTTTCTTCAACACCAAGCTAAGTAATTTACTTAGTTCTTATCTCCTCTATCTAGGGATAGAAGTAAAGTCACATATGCTCCCAAAGGTCAACTCAAACTTCTCCATTTTTGATTTCAACCTGAGCACTCCTCGTCTCAAATACTATCTCCTCCACAATTCCTTTGGTTACTAGTTATTAAGTCTTTTTGTTAATTTCTAAGTCCGCCCTATAAGTCCTATTTAAACTATACCATATTAAGGGGTTATGCGCAGTTGCAAGGACGAAAAAAGACGTTTTTTTATGATTTTTTTCTGAAAAGGTATTTTATTTTACAAAAACAAAAAATAAAAAGTACATTTAGTGGGAACATCTAAGTTTATATTGATATTAATGATTTGTAAAAATATCGATCTGGTGTGCTCCTGTAGATGATCTCCTGGAGGTCCTCTAAAAAAAGGTGTTCGGCGGTGATCACAATATCTCCGCTAAAAATGATTCTCAATTCAAATGATTTTCTTAGTGGATAGAAGGAATAATCGAAATTTTAATCAAAATTGCTACGTAAAATTGTTAAAAAAAATAAAAATAATTATCCGAAATCTTATTCCTTCGTTCAATATCATGGAAATATATCTGAGAAAGTTGTGTTAAAATTTCAGAC
Source organism: Volucella inanis (assembly GCA_907269105.1). Classification (NCBI taxonomy): domain Eukaryota; kingdom Metazoa; phylum Arthropoda; class Insecta; order Diptera; family Syrphidae; genus Volucella; species Volucella inanis. The sequence continues at coordinate 129,743,389 of OU026154.1, forward strand.
CGATCGGTTGAGCCGTTTTTAGGAAATCTTGATCACCGACTTCGAAAACATAGTTTTGAGAAAATTTTCAGCTGAAATTTACACATAGATAAATTTTTATCTATTATAGATGGAGTCATCTATTCAGGGGCCATTAGATGGACCCTCCGTAGCATCAGCAGATTCTAGTGCCTTGGTGTTATCTACGAGCCTTTATTCTTCCTTCTTCCCTTAATATCTTATCGTAATTTTCCCTCTTAATACCTGGGAATATAAAGAAAAAAAAGATCAGCTGCTACTCCGATATGTGCTCCATTCTAACTGCTTATAACCCTTAACCCTTAACCCCTTAAGGAAAAGTCCCTACCAAAATAAAACCAAAAGTAAAATTAAAAAGATTTCTCTATAGCTGGCATAGTTAAGAGGAGATATATACCCTACATATTCAAAGTATTATCTTGAAGACTGAGGTCTTAAGAATATCTGGTGAAAACGCCAAGTCAATATTTCGATAAATAAGCCAGTTAAAGCTGAAAGTATGAAACAAGTTTTGCGGCAGCGACCCTTCGACCCTTCCTAGACCTATTTTATAATTCATTGCGTTTTTGGGCGTACTCGGCTCCAGGTATTATTTGCCAGAAATAGACACGTTTTGTCAGTAGCTTGCCATTAGTGCAGTTGTGCGTGACAGTGAATTTTCATTTGTAAATAAATAAAGGTTCTCGAAAAGCTCATCTATTCGGATCTTTTCGCAAAGATCTGAGGACGGAGAAAATACCGCCCAAAAATCGACATACTGCCGAAAATCTCTCCGATTGTATTGCAAATTTAAGACTGATCATGAGACATCCGCACCAGAAGATCCAAACACCGGGTATAGAATTTCTGACTGTGTTTTCTGTCTTATAGGAATGTGTAAAATGTGTGATAGTGATTCGAGGACTCGGTGTTAAAATTGTAGTTTCGTGATCATCGTGCAAATCGACTTTAATTCCTTCGTGCTCGTACATCGGCACAGCTTACGAAATATCGAGTGCTGATATAACAAAACTGACCGTTTCAGGAGATGGTACGTGTCGAAAACGTGGTTTTACCTCATTGTAAAAGAAGTAGATGCGATGAGAAAACTATTTTCAAAATGCGTCGAAAGGCATTGAGTTATGTATACTAATTACGTCTGGGATGACGACTCTAAGACATACACAGAATTAGGGAATGCGAAATGGTGATGAAATTGAAATTGTAAAAAAAGAATGCGTGGGACACGTTCAAAAGCGAATGGGAACCCGTCGTCGCGATTGAAACAAAAACAAGTTGACGGCAAAATTTATAGATAAACTGAGCATTTACTATGGCTTAGCTATTCGTAGAAACTGTAGCTCCAATGCAGCTCATGATGACATGAAAAAAGTGGCTCAACAGACAGCAACCCACAACATCATTTCTATCCCCAAGACCCCGAATCGTGGTGCAAATTGCAACAAGCGAAAGCTAAAAAAGAACTGAACACGATTATTCAGCATTGCCAAAAATGTCATCAAACCAATATTCGAAGACCTCAGCAATGTTGGAGCGCCTTGTTGGCGGAAATACCCAAAACAGCAATGAGAGCTTTAACCAACTTATTTGGAAGATAACTCCAAAAACGATGAACAACGGGGCCAAAATCGTTAACATTGCTGTATTTCTTGCAACATGCACGTTCAACAATGGTATCATCACATTGTTGGAAGTCGAATACGGCGCTGACAACAAAATTTAGAAGCCATAATCATTCCGTCGACTGTAGAAGATTTACACTATGTGCCTTGTATCGATGATTCAATGTAAGTTAACAAATTTTCAAATGCGTTTTTTCTCAAAACCACGTTTTTCAAATCGATGCCGAAAATTTCTAAAAAACGCCATTACCTAGTATAGGGTTTTCTAATAACGACTTGACAACTTTTTTTTCAAATAAAAGGCAAACCACTTGAGATATTTCAAAAACTTTATTAATGGCTTGAAGTACAATCAAAACATTTATGAATGGAATTCGACTTCGTTCATATGACCACCGCGGGCACGTTTGCAGCGGTCGATTCGTTGGACTCAATTTTCAACGACTCGGCCACACATTTCGGCCGAAACGGCAGCTATTTCGCGTTCAATGTTTTCTCTGAGCTCTTCCAACGTCATCGGCGTGTTGGCATAAATCAATGACTTAACGTAGCATTGACATAACAGAAAATAGTCAAGCGGTGTTAAATCGCACGAACTAGACGGCCAATCGACTGCCCCATGTCTTGAGATAACACGCTCACCATACTTACTCTTCAATAAATCGATTGTAGCATGTGCTGTGTGGCTTGTGGCACCATCCCGTTGAAACCACATGTCTTCCAAGTCCATATCTTCCAATTAGGGCCAATAATAATGAGTGATCATGGTACGATAAAGCTGACCATTCACAGAAACGTGATGATCGTTATCGTCGACGAAAAAATATGGCCCAATAACGCCGCCAGCATGCAAACCGCACCACACAGTTATTTTTGTTGATGAAGTGGTGATTTATGAAAAACATGTAGGTTTTTACCCGACCAATAACGCATATTTTGCTTATTGACGAACCCATTAAGCCAAAAATGAACTTCGTCACTGAAGATAATTTTGCGATGAAATTCATCATCTTGGCGCATCTTCTCCAGAACCCAATCGGAGAACGTACGTCGCTTCAAATGGTCCATCGGCTTCAATTCTTGAGTCAGCTTGATCTTGTATGTGTGTTAACCAAGTTCCTTACCCAAAATACGCCATAATGTGGTCTGAGCGATGCCCAATTCTTGAGAACGCCGTGGAATTGACTGATTTGGATCGTTTGCTACGGACGTCTGAGCGGTAGCGATATTTTCGACACTTAGACCAACCCTTTGTCTTACTGACACGGCAGCATCACACAACGAATATGTAGACTCAAATTTTTGCGTTAAACTTGTTATTGCCTGTCTACTAATGCGAGAATTACGACCGAAAATTGGAGTTAACGCTCTTAAAGTTGCAGTCACCGATTCCGAATATCTGTAGAAAATTTTTATAATTTGCAGACGTGGCTCGATAGTGTACTTTACCATGATGAAAATGTTGAGTTAACTGAATAAATTGACAGTGACAGTTTGATGATTAGTGAAAGAGTACGTTCACAATTTTAATTCAAAGTTGTCCAGTCCCTATTTGAAAACCCTATACTTGTCATAGGATTTTTTTTTTTTTTTTTTTTTGTTACTAAGTTTTTGTTTTAAAGACAAAATAATAATTAATTTTTGGTTCAAAAATCACCATTTTATGGCAAGTACTAGATTACAGTATTTAATTTAATAATCTTTTCAATTTTTTTTTTCTGATGATTTTGGAAAAAAACGCCAGTGGGAACTGCCTACGCAGAGTTTTTTACGACGCTCCAAGAATCATATAATATCCTTGTATATGTTTTGATATTTTAAAATAAAAAAAAAAAATAAACGTATTTCTGAATGTGTATACTTTTAGATAGTTAAACTTCCAATCCGAAATCCTCTGAAGGATACGGCACACAATACTGAGGTTCTATTTTTCTACCATATTTTACCCTACCATATTTTTGAGATGAGTTGTTGCATGATCTTCACAAATCCATCTTCCGGCGCATTGGGTTGGTCGCCAAATCGTCGTAATCATCCGTAGCCTCTTTTATGTAAGCCGGGATATGGGTGTGCACACATTACTGTAACCGATTGCACAGAATTGCTGTTCATCATCGTCCAGGCTGGGTGTTTCGTTTTACTTAACAGCGACATGTAGATTTTCTGCACCGTTTAACAGTCTGCAGAAACGTTAACAATGATCCGCAGTCATTTACCTCTACCCACTTGTTTAAAAAAAAAAAAACGGAATAACCATCGTATGGCGCTTCTATTGTTCCGGTTTTTTCTTTATTAAGTTGGTACATCCGTTGTTGACATTCTCTCTAAATCTTAACGTCATAGCTGATAGATAGTGATAGTACATCTATCACTGTGTGTGTTGGCGATTTTTTACAATTTTAGAAATGTATTTAAATTTTCAACAATGAACGCTGCGCGAACGTTAGAAATGTTGGCAACGATTCTCTTAAGAAAACGGTCTTTTACCAGTGGCGCGAGCGGTTCAAAAGTGGTCGTGAGTCAATCGAAGATGATGAACGCAGTGGCAGACCATCGACATCGAAAACCGACGAAAACATAGATGAAGTAAAAGAAATGTTGGGCAATAACCGCAAATTAAACATCAGAGAGATAGCGGAGGACTTGAAAATTGCCCATTGATTCGTTCAAGATATTTTGGCTAATGATTTGGGTTTCCGTCGTGTATCAGCGAAGTTGGTGCCAAAAGTTCTCAATTTCAGGCAAAAAAGAGACCGTGTTGACGTCGCAAAAGAGATGATTTGCGAGGCTTTGAGAACCGATTCCACATTCATCAAAAGGATCATAACTGGAGACGAGACGTGGGCTTATGAGTACGATACGCAATGCATACATCAGACTGGCGTTCACCAAATGAGCCAAGACCAAAAAAACTACGTCGTTTTCAGTCAAAAAAGAAGGCAATGCTCACGGTTTTCATGGATTACAACGGTGTAGTGCATCATGAATTTTAGCCAGAAGGCCAGACAGTAAACAAAGAAAATTATTTGGGCTTTATGAAACGTTTGCGCGAAGCAATTTGCCGAAAGAGACCAAAATTGTGAAGAGAAAACTCGTGGATTTTGCATCATGATAACGCACCGTCGCACAGCGCCATCATTATTCTCAATTTTTTGACGAAAAATGCAACAAATACCATCCAACAGCCACCGAATTCACCTGATTTGGCCGATTGAACAGAATTCAATCGAGTTAAAAAACCACCACGTGGAACGCGTTTCAGCAGCCGAGAGGAAGTAATGGAAAAATCGCAGAAAGCACTGATGGACATACCGAAAACCGAATATTAAAAATGTTTCGAGGATTGGATAAAGCGCTGGCATAAGTGTGTTGTAGCCGATGGAGATTACTTTAAAGGGAACAATATAGATTTAGATGAATAAACTTGTATTTTCAATTTTCTAAATAAACTTTTTAAATTTTCTTTTGTTCTTTTTTATTATCCCTGCAGGGCTGCAGGGGTACCGTTCGTTCCCTATTGACCTCACATGTTATTTTTAACTTCTGGAAAGATTTCCGAACGTCTATCCTGCTATACTGTCATTAATTTTTTCGATCTCGTGCTTTTGAGGAGCCAGTACAACTTATGAACTGCTGTAGCCCGCTCTGCATGGTAGGCGCTGTTCATCTGCAAACTATGATCAAGCGAAATGTAGTACTTTAAAAGTGATATATCCGATAAGTTTTGGCAACTTTGCTATTGGGTTTCGGGAAAAGATGCTGGTTGCGCATAGTGTTAAGTGAGATTATAGTCCAATTGACTGACAAAAGCCCTGGCGGTTTCCTGTCACTGCATTCTATCAACATCAAACTTTCTCACAGTATATCCCCTTCTTCGATCCGAGTCAGTGTTTCACTGCTCGGAATGCTCGATCATTCGATTACTGAAAGCCCGCCTTGCGTCGATAGAATTATGATCAATCTGCTTAGTGGTAATTTGATCAAGAGACCATCGAATTTGACCATCGAATGTTTATAAGTTGTAGAATCGGCTTAAGCATCGATGCGAATTCCCACAAGGTGTTCGTTCTTATGATAAGATGAGCACGTGGAGATCTAGTCATCGAACATACTTTCGTTGACTACCCATTTAATACAATGAAAGCGAACAATTTCCACCAAAAACTGATGACTGTGATGACAGAAATTTGTAAACATCGAGATTCCTTTTCGATAGCTACAGGGATGATATCTGAGAACTATATTAAAAGACTGCTTCACAATCCTTGGGTTTTACTTACAAGTACAAGCCCCAACTTTGCTCATTGATTTTTCCCTGGAAAAAGCCAAGAGTTTCCAGCTTACATCTGAAAGTTTAAATGGAAACTAATGAAACTTTGGCAAGTTAGTCAACTCAAGGACATTTCTTAGTGGGTTTTCACCCCAATTCATATATTATTCAGGGTGTTTTGAAATTGGATACCATCTTTAAAAGCAGTGTTTACCCAACATTAAAACCAAATTACTGCGAAGTAAACAAAGTACCGCCTTCCTATTTGTTATAATCACTTGAAATAAGACTATACATCATCCCAACCTTACTGAAGGATAATGATTCATTTAGAGGCTGGTTAAAAATAAATTAAATTAGTAAACGTGTTTAGAAAATAACTGATACATAACATATAGTAAACTAATGAAGTAAATCGCATCGTCCTGGTTTTCCTTAAATTTTAAGAATTTTCTAGGAATTTTCCATGTTTCCTGATCTCGGCACGTGTTACCACAAAGTATTACAAATGCCACATTATATATCGCTGTCATATTTATAATCGTGTGAAATTGTCTTATGTATGCATGTTTGTATATAACTGTATCTATAACACATCGCTGAAAGAAAGGAATAACATTTGTGCTCCCATTTGTATTAATCAGAATTTCCGTCGTATAGCCTTCGGGTAAGGATGTTTTATGATTAAATTTTATGTTGATCCTTCTTTTGAATTGGACACGCAAAACCTACATACATTCTTCAATTTAATTAAGAATCATCTAGTCAACGTTCCAAAGTTATAAAATGTTTTAAGTGGATTAAAATCTTTTAAAGATTTGTTTCGCTTGTTCGTTTCTTTTTAATTTAATGTACCCCTATCAAATGTTCTAACAGAGAACATTTAGAAGCAATAGTCCTGGTCGAATATGATTTGAATAAGCAACAAATCGAACTCAACTCTTTTATATTTTCAAAACTGAAGTTCGGATAGTTTAAGAACATTATAGAACGATATGAGAGTTAAAATAAGAATATCAGCCCACAAACGAAGGACCATAGCAGCAATTTTATGGCAGCTGTGGTATTAGTTTATAAGCCGCTTCATACGTTGTACTGGTTATTATCTTGCAAAAATCAAAAAGGTGTAGGTTCCTCTGAGCGTTGCCAAGGAAAAGATCCCTTTTGCAGTATTCCAACATTTTTACGTCAAGCGTTCGTCTCTACTTCTTCTAAAGTTTTTGGATTGTTGGTATAGGTCATGCTGGGGAGGGGGCGAACAAAGGTAACATAGAGAAATCTGGATACATATGGGTTGGAAAATTCCTTGGACCACGGTTTAATAAAGCCAAGTAATGAGATGGTTTTAAGGATAATCGTATCGATGTGTGAATGGAAATTAAACTCACTATCGAGTAGAATGCCGAGGTCTTAAAAAGACTGAACCATATAGAAAATAAAGTCAGGTAAGAGACGGGTTACATTTGCGTGAAAATTGGTATTTGACCATATGAAGTTTTAGGCAGTTTTTGAGGCATCCGATTGAAAACTGATCAAGGTCTTCTTGAAGAAGGACAGAGTCATGGGGGGATTAAATACGATAGTTTTGAAGAAAGGTTGTGTCGTCAGTGTAAAGGGAGAGGGAAGAGTATTTAATGACCATTTCAAGATCGTTAATAGTAAGAATGAAGAAAAGGGGACCAAGATGGATGCCTTGTGGAACTCAAGATAAGGCCAGAAAATATTGGTTAGCCAGGTAAGAATGAATCCATTTTAATAAAAGAGATTCAAAGCCGAGAGCAGAGGATTAATTGATGAGATATCTTATCAAACGCTTTAGTGAAATCAGTTACAATAACATCGATTCCTTAGCTACGAGAGCAAAAGACATGAATTCCACTAAATTTGTGGTAGTTCGCCCTTTTAGAAAACCTAAGGGTTTCGTATAAAATGCTTTCAAAGGGCTTAGCTATTAAAAAAAATGGTTTACTTATAGGATTAGTTTCCGCACTATTAAGGTATCGTTGACAGAGAGAGTTTTAAAGTTCAATAAAATGTAGATATGTACCAAGATAATTTGAATAATCCGAAGAAGAGTGGGTGCGAAGGAATACCGCCCATAACTTGTTTCTTTTGTTTCGTAGAGAACGAAGCTTACGATTATACCAAGGAGGGGATGTAAAAGATGTTTCATGGCGGGAAGATATTGGTAAACTAGAAATAAGTCCTTAGATAGGTATTGAATTTACAGAAATTAGCTTTTTGAAAATTGTATGAAAAGAGAATTGCGGGAAGGGATGACTGGAAGGGAGATTTGTGGTAATGTGAAAGAAGAAGTGGTGGATGAAAGTTAACAATTATGTGGAGTTGATGGGATTAATTGTTAAGATAAGGTCTAATTGCCTTTCTATATAGTAGGAAACGCCACTGACTTGACATAGACTAGAGTTTGTTAACCGATCTAACAAGAGCCATTCTGTAGTAAAAATAGAATTAGAAGCGATGAAAAAAGAAAGGTCTTCAGATGGAGTCTATTTTATCTTTGGCAGATTAAAATCTCCGATTGTCATCAAATCTCAAATTGTCAATTGTATCAACAAGAAGTTGGTAGGATTCGATAGGTTAGGCCGAAAGAATGTAACAAATCATAACATACAAGCATCTACGAGTAAGTGTTATTCAAACTGCCGCAAATTCGAGCATAGAAGAAGACGAAGTTGCAAGTAGATAAGAGTCAAAGTTGTTGTGAATAATCAGTAGGACTCCTTGACAAAGAGAGTCAATCAAGGGGGGTGTGCGATCATCATCCCGAAAAACTTTAAAAAGAAAAAAAAAGAAGGAATAAGTTCTGTTTTTTTTTTTTATATTAGAAATAAGATTAGTTTTAGTCAGAGCGTAGATATTAAATGAGAGAGAATGAGATTTACGCAAAACGGCAGAGGTTTTAGAATGCAGTCCTCTTACGTTCTAGTAATAGAAGGTGTTTTAAGATCGAAAAAATTTATCGCGGTCAAGTCGACTGCGTTGAAGGTGTGAAAGTTTTTGAGTGTACGTAGTAGCGAAAAGCGGTATTCCAAATCTCGTGATACTTTATATAAAGTCTTTTGTGACTGGTAACGTTGGTAGGGATGCCTTCCTGCTGGATGGAAACCATGACGCTTGTTTTTGATTTACGGTAGCAAACCGAGTCGGATTTAGCGTGCATTTAGGCGAGATATTGACGTATATTCTATAGCACATAGCGACATTCGGTGGTATCCTTAGTAAGCTACGTTCATTAAACAGTGGGTGGCGAAAGGATGTCAATAGAAAAGGGAGTTCTTCAGGAAGATGGGTTTGATGTCACAACAGATATGATGTCAGAAGTGGGGTGATTTCAACATTATATTTATGGCTAATTTTGTAGATACTGATAGCTTATATTTAATTCTATCATCTTTAAGTTTTAAATCTTTATTAATCAACCCACCCGACTAGACTCGTGCCAAGATCAAATTTTTATAAGGCCTCATCGTAAAAATATTATCGGCTATAAAGCTGAAACCTATAATCTAAGTATACCGGACCACAAACTATCTTGCATCCAACTTGATCATTATATTCTAAAAAAAATACTTAATGCATTCAAGAGCTCTCGAGTTATTTGAGTCCTTTGAAGATATTTACAATACAGATGACCCATCTGATTTCTTTTTTAAAAATTTCTTTCTTAAAAAGTTACAGTTTCTTTTATTGGAAAACATCAAACAAAAATAACATCAAACACCCTAATAATACGACACTCAAAAAATCTTATTAAAAACTATGTGCAGAACTTAAAACTAAACTACCTTTTCGTAGAGAAACTTATTTAAGCAACAAATTTCGTATGTCTATGACGTTGTCTATGATCGTCCAGCTTAAATTCTTGCGTCAGCACAATCTTATACGGATATAGGCCAAAATTCTACCGCGAAATAAACCGGGTTGACTCCCAATTCAGCTGATCGGCACCGAATCAACATTTTTGGGTTTTCTTTGTTACTGGCCACTATGGCGGTTATTTTTTCTTCATTTTGAACCAATCTCTGTCTGGTTGGTGGTTTAAGTTCCAAAAGAGTATACTCATGCTCAAACTTTTCCCCGGTGTGGCGAACTGCCTGCACATTGAAGCCATGATGACGACCGATTTCCGCACGTTCTGCAAGCGTCAAACGATGTATGATGAAATGGCAAAATCTACTGAATATTTTGACACCTGAGTGTCATTGGTAATTTTGACAGCTGCTGAAGCATAACAATTGGAAAAATTATCATTGCTATCTGGTCACCCATTACCTTATGTGGCGCTACAGTTCGGGTTGAACCTGAGCCTTAACTAATTAGTCTCCCCAGTAAGTCCAGTCTTTAGTTTATTGCCTCCAGTTGCGCACAGGTCCCGTTCGACTTGTGCGCGCCACCTAAGGCAAGGTCGTCTTCTACTGCGTTGTCAGTAAATTTGATGAGTCTGCGAGCCGAAGCTTTGGTGTCCATCCGCTCTACATGTCCTAGCCCTCTCAGGTGACTCGTATATTTCGTGGTTGAATTTTCTTCGCAAAAGATCAAGTCGTCTGTATATAGCTTGCCTCAATAAATCAAACGCGACTTTAAAATTGTTGAAAAGATGTTGAGTATCGATTTGGACTTCTTGAGTGTTTTTAGGCGATATGTCGGAGTGTGCAGATTTGGTCGATATTGTGGACTTTTCTGATCTGAATAGGTTTCAGACATACACACAGTATGGCAAATAAGATCTCGCATATCTATAGTTGGCGCATTTGAGGGTCTCCTTTTTTGTGGATCGGGCAAACGATATTGAGATTCCATTCATGAGGCAAACACTCTCCTGACCAGATCGTAGAAATGAGTTGGTGCATGCTCTCTACAAATTCATTTTCAGCAGCTTTGTACTTCGACCTCCTTACTTCGTTCTGGTCAAGTGAATAGATGTTTTGGCTGTCATCATCAAAGTTGAATGGTCTATTCTGCCTGGGCTTCTTCGCCGTTATACAATCTGCCGAAAACCAGCACTGACTGCGATTCTACTACAGAGTTAATTCCTTCGTACATATCTACAGGCTTCCGTACGGGTCTTCTTGGTTTGACAAGTTTTTTCTAACTGTTGGCAAAACTTCTGTACGTAATTCCTGGTGTACTACTTCTCAGTATCTTCGATCGCGCGGTTCTTGTGATATTTTTCTTCTTTCTGTAAAGAAGATGTTCTTCCTGTCTATTTTGATCGTAGAGCTCTCGTCCTTTTTTGCCCCGCCACTTAGTATACTTCTTGTTCAGTTGCATGTCCTTGTCAGTTACAGCGTCTCTAATGGCACGTTGACAATGTTGCCGATGGTCTTCGGTACTTGATACTGACGGCACGAGAGTTATTGAGAGACTTCGTGATACGCGTTCCGCCATTACTGGCAGTTTCTTCTCCTTTTCTACTTTATATCTTGCCACAGTAGGTTTTTTTTTGATGTGACAGTTGAGAAATCTGCCTCACGTCTATCGCAAAATGATCAATTTGATTTATCGTTCGAAGATCAGGATCCATATCCCTTTGTATACCATATATTGAGATGAGGAAATCGTGTGATATTTCGTCTGGCCGGAAAGTCATTTAGCCTAAATCCGTTGCCAGACATGGTCTCGTTTAAGTTATACTTACCAATTATTCTACCATAGATGTTCGACTTCCTATCCTAGTGTTTAAATCTTCTGGTACGACTTTTATCTCATACTTCGGACTTTACCTATATGTCTTATCGAGGAGCTTATAGAAACGATCCTTGTACTCTTTAGGGGCATGGGCGCATATAAGGATTATGTAAGCGATGCAGATTCTCATAAGACCTTCATTCACATGTCTGCAGCTTAAAACTTATTGCCATTAGTTGGTTTGTCACATCTTTTTTGTTTGTTAACAAGGCCGTTTAACCAAAAATGCACCTTGTCACTGAGAATGCTTTTTCGGTGCAAATTCGAACTTTCTTCCGATCAATTAGGGACATCCTGTTTTGTACGCACAACCGAGTCTTTTCCCAATATACAAGTACGCCACAAGAAAGCTCGAGAGATTCTTAGCTCTTGAGAATGACACGAAATCATTTGATTTCGTCCTCGACTTATGGACTCTTGCACAGCTGTAATATTATCTTTACTTCTGTTAGTCTTGTCTCTTTGTAAAGTATGTTATATAGATTTGAATTTGATCGGAATTAGCCCTGAAATGTTCCCTAGCACTTGCAGTGGAAATCAATGTTTCCTTGCCCACAACTGAAGGAAATCATTGTATGGAATCCCGAAAGACCGTTCGGTAGATTCGTCATAATTATCATCTTGATTTGAAGATGTTTGTTCTGGCTATGTTGGCCAGTCAAGACCAACGTAATTGTTCAGTCTATTTGTCCGTTGATTTTGTTGAGCCGCTACCTAACGTGTAACATAACTTTTTTGTGTGCTGATGTTTCGGTAATCTCGGTCACATTGCGTTTGTGTCATTGTTCTCTGGCGGACAAATACCTTTCGACTCTTCTACGTTTTGTATACTCCATATGGGCCAATCGAAGATAGGAGTGGCGACCAGGTTCTTAATGATATGTCGCAATATGTAAACTAGGTTCAATTCATGTAGTCGGTTAATTATGTAAACAGCATGTCTATGCATAAGCGAAGCTCAACGCTCCACTCCTTCCGCGGCGCTAGACTTTCTGTTTCACTTGACACTTATCGACATCTTCAGCAGGCAAGTAGCTGAGACTACAGCTATTCGCCTTGAAGCGACTACACAGTGGACAAATAATTTATTTGGTCACGCTAATATTCTTAATATATTAGGAATTCACATAGAGAACATCGATTACACCATACCTAAACATCGGTTTGACAAAGACTTTCATGCGAGCTTCTCCCCTAGGAGAAAAATGCTTTCATGGAGGACAAGTCTATCCACTTCTATACAGAAGGATCTAAAACCGTTAGCGGGGATGGTGGCGGTGTTTTCTCAGATAAGCTAAATGTATGCCTCTCCTTCCATCTTCTAAATCAAATGTTTCAGGCGAAAATTTTGCGATTAAGGAAGATATGTCCTGGCTGAAGAAAAACGCGATATCTGTAAAAGATATCCGCATCCTTTCGGATAGTTAGCCGCTATCAAGTCCCTGGACTCGGTCTCACTAAATTCTAAAACCACCCTTGAATACCGATCATCTCTTATGGAGATTGCAGAGCATTTCAATTTTCACATTTGTTAAGTGCCGGACTACAGAGGTATTCCAGGGAATTGTAGGGCCGAAGAACTCGCCAAAACTGGAACCACTCTATCTATTCTACCGGAAAAGGGTAGCACAGGTATACCATATATGTATATACTTTCGACTACACAGATCTGGCCAAATATGGATCTGAATCGCTCTAAGAGTCTGATTCTTCTAAATAGGAAACATCTTATCGCCATTATAGGTGTCATCACTGGACACTGCCTTACAGGAAAGCATGCAAGAAGGCTTGTCCCTTTTACAATCGAATTCTGTAGAAGCTGTATGGACGAGGAGGAAGAAGAGACAACTCTCTACTTTCTCTGTGCATGTCCAGCTCTTTCCCAGAAAAGAAAACTCCCCCTAGGAACCTTCTTCTACAACGACTTAAACGATCTAAAGAATACAAACGGTAACAGTTTCATGCATTACATCATAAGCTCAAATTGATTCCATGAGTAGCAGGATCATAGATCTACATGACAGCACAACAGGCCAATAGGCCTTAGTTTGTTGGTTTTCCAACCGCCACTCTCACCTAACCTAACCTAGTTATGTGTATCGTCATCGACTGTATATTAACGTAAAAATCATTAAATATTTCATGGGGCAATTGCTTCCTACACATCATGGGCTTCAGAATTTCCCGTCGTCCGTGTTTGAATTTTTTATTCAGCTCTGCATGCAGATGTTGAGTTGTTCATCCAACCCGATTTCATCTAAATGTTTCCAGTACCATCTTTCAGTGATCACGGAGGACGAAACTTTCTACCGTTGTCGTTTTGGATTTGGCGTGGAATTTTACCCTCAACTTGAGGATAGCCGTATTTAGCCTCTCGGTGTACTCGTAAGTCGTTTTGTCATCTGAAAACAGTCTGCCTTTTCGTTACCTAGTTTCGTTGAACTGTCTATCTGTCTGTCCGTCCTCGTCATGTTTTCCTTAGGAATACTATATAGCAAAACGCAACTGAAAATTCGAGACAGCTTACATATCATTTCGTTCAAGATGGCAAAGCTCATTCCGAACGTGGTCATCATTGCATTTAATTTGTTGTCAAGCTTTGATATTCATATTCATATATCACCACTTTATCTTCCTTGAGCACACGTCTTGTCGTTCGTTTATTCACTGCTGCTGCTCTCTTTTTGTCAATATCCACATATATATGTTGTAGTCTTTGTTTTCATCTCCTCTTGGTTGCCTTTCCCAATATTCGTATTTGGAGTACGGGAACGTTAAATTTCACTTCTCGTTCTCCAGATGGAGATTTACGCAATCTTGATGACAATCAACTAAAACATGTTTGAAGAATCGATGAAGAGGAAAAAGTATCTAAGTCTATAGCCGCATCCAAGCTGCACTTATGATTTTGTTTAACCTCTCACCACTTCCACACTAGTTAGGTTTTTCTTAAAACAGTCGGTAGTTTGAATTTATTGGGCCTAAGGTCCCAATGTGATTCCGAGCAAGACTCGGGAGGAGTTTATCAATACTAAAATCGGCATAAGGATTGCTTGCTTCCTTGGTTAGGGCTTCTTTTAAAAGTTTAATTTCATGTGAATGTAACTGGATAAGTGTTCTGTTCCGACAGATATACTGTCAGAATAATCTCACCAGCTTACGAAATGATTGACTGCAGTATTAACAACGAGCGTCGTTATAATCGGTAATCCATCAGCATTCAACACAAAGGAAATCATGATTGTAATCGGAGATCGCCTAGTATCTTAAGTTTACATAATAAGTGACAAAGAGACCTCCTAGTCTTGTATCGACCCTCGTAATCTGTTGCAGCTTGAAGTAAGGGAACATCGGTACGATACTCGACTTTGTTTTGAATCAAATTTCCTTTGCTTTGAACCGAGTTTTGTGTGGGTAGAAAACCTGCGTCCGGGTAAAGCGAAACTATTCCCACAAAACAGTTTCTTTTTTTGTAACATAAGGTCTACAATAATGTCGTAGCCCTATTTGTCTTCACATCCTGTTTTCTGAGAGGACACTATTTACCACTTAGAATATTAAAATATCCATACCGCTGATGACAAATGACGTCGATTAATCATTCACATTCTATTGAATATGAATCTACCCAATTACAAAAATCTACCTTATACTGAACTCAACAGAACGTTAACTGAATACTTTATACGAGTACTCAGCCCTAATACTGAAATTTAATCCAATCTGCCAAACTCAACTCCAACCTAGTACATGAGAAATAACAAATATTTTACAAAATCACATTGTAACATTTTCACTTTTGAATTTTCTATTTTGCAGCGTATCTCGGAACGTGCATTAGATGGCCTCAATAATTTAAAAACTCTCAACCTACGGAACAACGTTTTAAAGAAACTCGACAACGGCCTATTACGTGGCACACCGGCCCTTCTTTCAATTAATCTACAAGAGAATCTTCTCGAAACGTTAACATACTACAATTTCCAGCCAATTATGGATAACTTGGTTAATAGTACAAGTGAGCTGTCCGTATCAGGTAAGTGCATATTAAATTATATGAGTGTGGTAGTATCTATGTTATGAGCATCTATGAAGTAACTCCTTTGGTCTGTTAGTGCAACTAAGAGTACGTAGAGTAACATCAGTTTGAAGAAGACTTTATTAGGACACTCTAAGTGATACAAGCACTCTAATACTCGTCCACATTCACTCCTTGCACGTTTTAATAAGGTACATGAGTATGTCCTTCGGCTTTACCGTTGAAATGCATGACATAAGATATACATATCCGTTCAGAGTACACTCTGATGAAACAGAGGAAATTGCATAAGCAAATTAGATACTTTGCGCTAAAATGAATTTCATCGCTGCAATCTCTCGCTCTGGGATGTCCTCTTTTGATATGTAGATGTGCCATTATACCGTGAATTAGATTAGAGTTGCCGTTGGAGAAAACACAAAACGGTGTCAAAAGTGGCAAATGAAACCCAAGCCGAACTCAAAAAAAAAAAAACTATTTGGAGTCGTTATGGGTTGCTCTTTGAAGGTGAAGTTTGTGTTGCATTTGCCGTGATTCAGACGCTCGTTGCTAGGGGTTATTTTACCAAAATACAGTTTTTTTTTTTTTTTTTCAAAAAAGAAAAATTCCTGCATTAGAGTAGGGTTTTCAATATTGATGTGTACTGTCTGTCGGATTATTCCCAAAGACAGTATGCCCAAAAGTGACAGTCTTTTCGTAATCAACGATAATTTCACAAGAATTGGTATAACTTGATAGAACACGCGGATTGTTACCGCGAATGTAAACGATGTAACTCAAGTACTGGACTCTTGGGAGTGCTTATATCCCTATAATAGTGAATCATTATTAAATCTAATATTGATTCAAATTTTACGAATTGCGCCCAAAAATCTCTCTTCCGGCTAAAAAAGAAAAACAATTGTTGGCAGAAGCTGCACTGGGGTTCCAATAGCTCTTCTTTTAAAATTTGCATTGTGCACATGTCATCTTACCAATTAGCCTGTGCTGCTGTCAAATTTGAAGCTTATTTGGGTTATTTTCAGGACTGCGGTACAACAAAGTTCGATTTAGAAAAAAAAATTAAGTCGAAACCACAAAAACGGCTTCAGAATCTATTAAGTATACTACTCATGTAGTTTCGTAGGAATCGACAACTTAAAAAATCGAAGAAGCGCAGTATCTGCGTCTGAAGCCTTCGTAACTCTTGGATCTGAGCCTGAGCCTGACCAAGACATGGCGGTAGTTGTTTGAAAATATCACTGTATTGGAAAGTACGCAGTCTATAAAGCATATGTTTCTTGTTTGAAAGCGCCACGTTGCTTAGTATTTGTTTGGCAGCCATCAATAGTGAACGTTGTCAGTGAATTTGTGAAGATGGAGAAAATTGATCATCGTTATGTGATACAATACCTTTATTTGAAAGGCCTCAGGCCAACCAATATAAAAGCTGAACTGGGTTCTACTGTGCTTAAGTCTGCTCCATCGCTTACAACACTAAAATTTTGGGTTGCTAAGTTTAAACGAGGCCGTACGAGCTGCCAAGACGAGTATCGCAGTGGTCAACCAAATGAAGTGACGACTCCAAAAATGTTGAAGAAAAAAAGCGGTACTGGATGATCGTCGACTGAAAGAGCGCGAGCTAGCAGACATTGTAGTCATTTCAAAAAGTGCGGTACATCGCATATTATTTGAAAATTTGGACATGAGAAAGATGTGTGCAAGATAGGTGCCGCGTTTGCTCACACTCGAGCAAAAATAGTGTCGTGAAGATGTTTCAATTGAGTGTTTAGCGAAAATTCACAACAACAAAGCAGAATTTTTGCGGCGTTTCATAACAATGGATGAAATATGGGTCCATCACTTTACACCTGAGACAAAAGAACAATCAAAACAATGGATTCAAAAGAGAAAAACGGCTCCAAAGAAGGCGAAGACCGTTTCATCTGCAGGCAAGGTCATGGCGTCGATTTTTTGGGATGCGCATGGGACCGTCATCGTATATAGATAATTTTGTACGCGAAAACACTTTTTTTTAGTAGAAAGTGAAAATTTTTGCCATCTGACACTAGCACGAAATGGTGCAATTGAATGTGCTACAGTATTACAGGGTGCATACCTTACTCTAACGTTTAATTGGAAACGAATCTAACCCGCTTGTTTCGCAGGCGCTTACATCTTCGAGGGCTCAATAGGAAAGCAATTGATTGGGGATGAAACTACTGCGGTTATTTCAGTCTCCGGAGCTGAAGAAGGAGGTCTTACAATTGAGTCCAGTTCCATAGTTTAAGGACTGAATACCGGGAATCCGCATCGTTAAATTGTTCTGACTGGTGGCTTAATGATGAATCTCTGGGAAGTGATACATGACTAGAACTGCAATGTTGACTGCTTGCCTGCTGTAGACCTATGATGTCATCTGCTGAAAGAGAGTCTGTTCTGTCATTGCCAGAGATCATGAGCGATTTCGACCAGGTACATACCATATGTCCCTCAAGATTCTTCCCAACTATTCCGGAAATCCACTGCTATCAACGTAGATACTGTCACAAGAGCACAGGTTAATTAAGATAAAATTGTAAATCGTTGGTTAGTTAGACATAGACAGTTAGTCTCCTCTTGACTTCGAAAATTTGGAAAAATTGCTGAGCGTAAGGTGCGATGCTGCCTACTCTGAAGGATATACCATATGCTACTTTCATCTGGTGTCAAACGATAAGTTTACAAGAATGTCGTCAATGCATCATCTCCTTGTTTATTGCATTTCATAAATTTTTAAAAGGACGTCTAGAAAAATCAAACCATCCTCTCTGATACGCCGTTTCACTCCGGGTTGAGTGACTTCGGCAAAACTACTGGAACTTATTTAAAGTGATTTGAGTGCCATTATTTGACCAAATCATTTTGGGCAATCTTTCCAGAGAAAATATTGATCACAGTGCTTGAATCGCGGCTTGAGACGTGGTAAAGGACATCCGAATTACAAATGGAAACTTTGATTTCGAGTCTACGACAATTAGTCATATAAACTTCAACAGCGAAGTTGATGGGGATGTACCCCCAAACCAGCCAACCAGTATACACTATTGGTAAATGACTGGTATTTAGATGCTTGGTGGTGCAATGTGATGCTGTTTGCTTGATAATCTCATTAATGTTGGGCCACCAGGAATATCTCCGGACATTTTCTTTATCCAGGTGATTTCCCAATAGCCTTGATGTAAAAGAGCTTCTGACATTTCGCTGGAATAACTATTCTGGAAGAGAAGAATGTTAGCACATACACCTAAGTATCCGTATTAAACTTAAAGTTTAAAGGACGCAAATTTAATCGTACGTAAGGAACATAAAGATTTGGATTGAATTTTTGTCGGTTTCTAACTCTGTCGAAGAAGCATATTCCAAACTAGGATCACCAAACTCACAATCGTAGACTACAGGATTGATCGAATGCGCAGATTCAGTCTGCTTACCACGTGAGCCAGAACTTGATTGGATATCTTGCTTACGATTCATTCTTACATTTTATGAATGTTTTCTTCTCAGATTTTTAGATCGATGACGAGAATATGTTGAAATAGGAACCTCGGGGCGCATTGTCGACAGGTACACACTATTAATGTAACTACAAAGATAACATAGATCACACATAGAGTCCATAGGGTGGCCGTGGTGTAGTGGTATATGCATAGACTCCCCAAGCAGAGGGCCGCGGGTTCGGGTAACTCGCTGAAAAAGTCTTTTCATAGAATTTGTACGTAGTTATATGAAAATCCCGTCGGCGTCGACTCTGACATGAAGGCATAACACTGATGTTGGAGTGGTTGCTGGCTGAGCTAAATGTAACGAACTAACAACTAGCACATACTTAAGACCCACTGGTTGAGGATTCACTGGCTCCAGTTTGACAACCACTTCTGGGAAAAATATCGAAACCTAATACAACTGAGTTTCAAACTACTACACCACCCGCCCGTGCCCTGGTGAAAAGCCAGTAAAAGGGTACTCAGATCCCCTTGGATTATAAAAAAAAAAAAATTATTCCGCTTCATATCTCCGGCCATGATGTCGGTTAAGGATGTATTGTAATCTTGTTTCGAGATGTTCGATCCGTCCGGCATAAGATTGTTCCAAAATCACTTTATTTTTCAAGAACTTGCACCTCGATGCAAGTACATACAGTTTGGTTTGGATGTATTTCGTTAATTTCGCAGATAGGTTTTTAAGAGTGTGCGCACTTACATCTTAGGTCCCCAAAACCTTCATGAGCAGCTCATTTACATCATATAATTACCGGACGTTGATAAAAAATATGCCTTCTGTAAGTTGTCGTTTTACAAGGAGTTTGCCAAAAACGTTCCTGAAAAGATAGCTGTCCCATGACTCTCTGGGTCTTCTCTGGATAAAAAGGACGGAATTGGGGAAAATCGGATGAAAATTCTCATTGAACGCGCTCCATACATTTTGTGATGGATTGGAACATTGCTCAACTTTGCAACAGTTTCCAAATCTATTCAAGCATACGACTACATATACAAATGTTCTGTTAACAGAGAAGGAAAATCAGACAAATATAGAGTAGATAGAGATGAACTCGCTGAATAAATTGGCTCGAAACCTTGAAAGTGTAGTTCTCATGACTTTCGAACTCATGCTTCTATTGAGATTTAGATATAATAATAGATATTATATAATTGTATGTGACGTGACTCTTTATAGTGTGTTCGGATGTCCCTAGAAGTCAGCGGGTCTTTTTTTCTCTCAGCAGAAAACACTGACGTTTTCCAACTGGTATTTAACCGAGATATCTTACCCTTGTTAAGCAACTTTATGTGTTCTGCATAAGTGACATAAACTTTTGCTAAGTTTGTTAAGAGATAGACAGTAACATCGCTTTTGTGGCTGTAAGATCTACTTACTCAATAACCAAAAGATATGTAATTGTAGGTGAGTACTTATATTAAAAGCCCTTTTCCACCCTCCCGGCCAAATTTGAGCCCCTCAGGAACCAAAGCTAGGACCTATGCTATTTACATATAAACTTCACTTTTAAGTTCGCAGACCATACAGCGATATTCGTTAAGCATAGATGTCCTGGAACTGCTCTAAAAACAACGCAAGTGGAGGTCGATAACGCTGTAAACTGATATAATGATAATGGCTTGATTTTAATGCAGCGAAGATGAAGATAATACATGTCCGAGGACCACATCATAAAGCCAATAATCTGAGGGCAACTCTTAAAAGACACGCTTTCCAAAAAGTCCATCCACACCAAGTAGTCGAAACCTATAAGTACCGTCGAGTATTTGTCGGTTTATTATCGAAAATCATCTTCTATGGGATGTGCACATAGAGAAACTCTGCTTTAATCTCAGACAAGCTCTTTACGCTGTGATGTACCTTGGATACTACTCAATCTTTGAAATACAAAAGCAAGTGTCCCCTTGAGGAGTCCAAACTGAGTTACGGCATACAAAATCGATATCCCAACAATGCCATACGACGTAGTGCCAAAAAGATATTCCGAATGACACAAGCTCTTGAATATTATGATGACATTCATTTCAAAGACCCGACAGCTCACCAGCAACAAACAAGAAGAAGAGGCCAAGGAATGTTAAAAACCCATGATCAACAATGCATACGGTACAAGACAACTACAGCACTGCGTCCCAAACTCCTTAAAAAAATGAAAATTTTGCAACCATTCAGCATTGAGCTGTATTTAACAAAGGTGTGAGATAATAAAATTGATTCTGGCTTTATTTTAAAGCAACTTGTTTCAAGCGGTCGGTCATATTTTTGATAACTAGGTCCAATATGTGGTTGGCTTGTAAGCGGAGCCTAAGGATTTTACATATCCCCAGAGAAAATAATCGAGTGGTGTTAATTCGGTAATGGTGTCTCCCCGATGGTGCCACCATGCCATAAACTGCACCAAACAGTTAATCTTTGTTGATGCATTGATGCTTGGCCGAACACTTGTAGATTGTGTTCGCTCTAAAAATGGAGATTTTGCTTGGTAACAAGCCGCTGAGGAAAAAATGGGAGAGATGATTTTTTGGCCAAAATCTGAATCTCTGACCAATATTTCCTTTTTCAGTGCCTACTTAGCAAACTCACGGCGTTCTCTATGGTCATTCGACTTCAATTCTTGCATCAGCACAAACTTGTACAAATAAAAGCCCAAATCAAACCGCAAAATAAACTGGGTTGGCTCGTTGGCGATGCCTTATTTAGCTTATCGGCGGCTAATCGATATTTCTGGGTCTTCTTGGATACTGACCGCTATGTCGTTTATTTTTTCTTTATTTCGCACCAATCTCTGACTCTGTACTCACGTTCAAACTTTTCCACGGCGCGACAAATTGCCTGCATACTGAAGCCATATGGAAGACCGACCTCACAACGAAATTTACCTTGCGTATTTACAATTCGATAATATTTTTTAATAATTTCCGCACGTTCGGCAAGCGTAAAACGATGCGTAATGCAAAATTTCGTTGGAAATTGGCGGGCGTAAGCCACCTCCGTACGATGATGAATACGAGCTGGAAATATGATCGCTCTGGAATGCGGTGAAGTGAGGATGACGACCGAACCATTTTCATGTTATTTAGCAATTAGTCAGCAGTTTGGAATGATTCATAGAATAACAAAAGGTAACAGTTATATGTAAGAACTGAATACTACTTATCTTTACTCCCACATATATGTATATGTATATATTTTTTTCTTCCTTTCACTTTAAATCATAATGTTAACCCTTAACTGGTCCAAAGCTCACTTTAATTATGTATGGTATACATATACGCCTGCGAAAAAATCTTCTGTCAAATGACTCCGCAGAAAATCAAATGTAAGCACATGAATTAATAATTTTTGGAAAATAAATTTATTTAAAAAAAAAAAAAGCAAAACGAAACAAAAATTCAGTTCGAATCTTGTTCTCCCAGAGTCATGGTGATTGGTTATAGCGTCTATCTTGTTGTGAATTTTTATCGTTCATCGATTCTTCGAATTTTCATGATGTTTCCCTTAAAAATCGATTTCCTGCTCGTCACTGGGTTTATACTCCCCATCTTGTTTTATTTTATTAATTTATTCCTTGTTGTTGTCAATCTCTGGCTCGTGTTCTCCCAGCGTATGTATATTAGTATCCTGCAAAACATCCCTAGCGCTAATTTTGGCTGTGTAATTTGCCGAATTAAATTTTTCAAGGAATTAAATATCTCCAGGACTTTGGACCTACATAGTTAATTTTTAACAGCGTTCCATTTTAAAATTTTATTTACAACCCTTTCGGGACGTTATTCCGGTAATTAGGTTACATATTTTTTATATTAGAATTTGCTTAGAATCTTTTTAACAGGATATAATACAAACAAAAATTTGGAATTATTGATAGGGGTACTATTCGGGAGTACCCCTTACAAGAGTAAGCTTTATTCACAAGTAAAACTAAGAACTAACAAAAAAAAAAAAAAAAAAAAATATATTTATAGTAAGCAAATGTATATTTTATTTATTGTATAATAGTGTAAAACTATTTTGCATAAAGAGATTTCCCATGCCTTGCATATGGCTTTGGTGCGAGTCTGTTTTCTGGCCATGGAACAACTAACACTTCGGCGTCTGGAAGCTCCCTCGATTGGCAAATGTCTAATTATCAATTTTCTAAATGACTGACGATTTCGGTGGTCCGATCTGCGAACAGAGGTTTTTTCCAACCCTCTGATAAATTTACCAAAAATGTTTTGAATGCATCTTTTTCCTGTTTATTTCAGAGCGAATAACAAATGCATTGACAGCTGCCATCATTATCAGTCTGTAAAATCTCTTTTCCGTTACCATTTGTCTGATTTGCTATCATATTCTTAGAGTCCACTTAATTGATCTGCCAAATTAACGTCTCCTATTATTTCACGATAAAATTTTATCATTTGTAAGCATGGAACTCCTGTCTTTAGTGTTTTTGTGACATCTATGGCAGTTGTCCATTACTAAGATCTCCTTTGTTACTTACCATTTCACGCAAAAACGTGAACGTTCTTGTGGTTGGACACTATTGTTTCAACTGCTAGATATGCAATGCAACTCAATAATTTCGCCGAAGTAAAGAAACGGTCAAAACATAAGTTTGAATTCACTCACCACTTTTGCGCCCAATGTCCCTCCAACTTCATCTAAGTATATCCGGTTAAGGCATTACAACGAAGCCACATTTAAATTTCCCGTTTTATTGTCTTAAGAGGAATATAACATACTGCTTCAGCGTACTCTGTTCCTTGAACTTGGTCCTGAATTCATCAATGCTTTGATACATACTATTCTATCATGCCTACAGCTTTGAAAAGTCTTCTTTAAACATTTCTCGGCGAAGAGAAAATCCGTTTTTAAGAATTTTTCTTAGACACTACAGGTAATACAATTTTTTTAGTTGATTGTGACATTACAGTACAACATATGACCGTTGAACCGTGTTGCTCATGACTGGATCATTTCAAAAAAACCACAATGTTATCATTAGATAATCGTTTTCTCAAGGCATCTCTAGAAGGAAATTTTTTCTTTTTTTTTTTTAATCAGACAAGTGTTAGAAAATTGCTTTAAAGTTTTGTATACCTGAAAATCCAATATTAAACATGGAAAATTTGTTCATACCTAAACAGAATCGCCGATTCCTGGGCCATAAAATGCAGCACCCATATCTAGAGCATCTTTTTGGTTTTCTTCTTTTAGATTCATCGGCTGGGTCTGGTCGGAGAAAAGTCAGCTCATCTTGAACTATCTTCATCATCATTCATGATTTTTTCAATTTCATTGTCATCCATTGAAGTCTAGGAATGAAAAAAAAAATATACATACATATAGTAGCCGAAAATGAACGAGCGGTACATGTCAGTACCAACATACGAGGTGTGCAAAAAGTAGGGTGACTTTATATTTTAATAAAAAAATATTTATTTATTTAGTAATATGAATGTTATCTCCTGCAAAGATATCCCCCTCAAATACAATACACTTGTGCCAACGCTTTTTTCAATCTTCGAAGCACTTCTCATAAACATTTTTTGTATATGGTAGACTTGAGCTCCACCAATGATGCGGATTTTATTTCCTGAACCGTTGCAAGTCTCCATCCTTTCACAGATAGGTCTCTTCAGTTCTGGGAACAGGAACAAGTCGCAAGGCTCCAAATCTGGTGAATATGTTAGCTGAGGCATGATTAGCGTGTTGTTTTTGGGCAAAAAATCTTTCACATGCAATGATGAATGAGCAGATGCATTATAGTGATGCAAAGGCCATGAATTGTATTTCTACAATTCCGGACGTCTTTTTCGAATTTTTTCTCGCAAACGGCGCATTTCTTCAAGGCAATACTTTTTATTGACCGTACGATCTTGAGGTAATGACTTCTAATGCATTCCGCCAAGGTAATCGAAAAAGCAGTGATCAAAATTTTGACATTTGATCGAAATAGTCATGATTTTTTCGGTCTTGGCTCTCTTAGGTGCTTCCATTAGGGCGATTGGGCTTTGGTTTCATTGACGTCATTCGAGAACTCCTGAGCGACAATCATGCGACGGTTGTCTGATTTAAATTAGGAAGTTACGAAACAAATATCGCTGACACACGTCTTATGCCCAAAACATCCAAAAAAAATTGCATGACTCGAGCCGACCTGTATAACAACATTCACAGCAACTTATCTAATGGTAGTTCGACGATTTTATAAAACAATTTTCTTCACAGCTTCGACGTTATCATCTTTTGTTGATGAGCTGGGGCTTGTAGCACTTGTATATATTTTTATTTTGTTTATATTTTTATTGTATATATATACTAGGTGGAGTGAAAAGTAACCTCTTTGACCGCCAGAATGAGCTGCTACTGCAAAAAAGGTGCCTTGAAGTCCGTTCATATTTAGACAGTAATGCCAAATTTCAGTGCAATACTGTCTTTAGTTTTGTTTTGACAGCTGATTGTTGTTGACGTGTTTGGCATCATGTTGAGTATGGACAAAAACGATTTTCGTTCTCTCATAAAACATTAAAAACAAAAGGAAAATTGGATAAATATTATGGGGCTAATGCTCCGTCAGACTACACCGTCAAATTTCGTGGTGGCCGCAACTCCACTACCGATCAAGTCCGCAGCGTCAGGCCCTCCGATGCGGTTACAGAGGACAATGTCAAGAAAATACATGAAATGGTGTTGGCTGACCGGAAAGTGAAGGTGCGCGAGCTAGCAAATACCACAAAGATTAGTACTGAGCGCACACGCCATGTTTTGGGCAATATTTTGTATATGAAAAAGTTATCCTACCTCTGGGTGCCGCGCATACTCACTCCTGACCAAAAATACGAATGCGAGGGCACTTCGAAAGAGTGTTTGGACTTGCTGATGCGGAATCGGGGGAACTTTTGGCGTCGATTGGTAACTGTTGAACACCAGAGAACAGAATGAGTGTCCGTCAATGGACTGGAGTCGATTTACTGGGATTGTCATGGCATACTCTTCGTGGACTACCTCGAAAAAGGAAAAACCATCAACAGGGAGTATTACTGTGCATTATTGGAGCGACTGAAGGCCGCTGCAAAACGGCCTCACATGAAGCGAAAAAAAAAAAAACAGTTGTTTTTGCAAAACAGTGCACCGGCGCACAAGAGCATCACAACCATTCCTTAAACCAATGACTTACGGCTCCAATTGCTGTCGCATCCACCGTATTCGCTTGATTTGGCTTCCTTTGAATAAGTTCATCAATAAAAAATTCAGCTCACGCGAGGAAATCATCGACGCCACGGAGGAGTATTTTGCAGACCTTCCGGAAAATTACTTTTCGGACGGGATCAAGAAGTTGGAAATTCGCTGGAATAAGTGTATCAAACTAAAAGGGGACTATATTGAATAAAATGAAAACACATTTAAAATAAAATTTTTTTTCATTCCCAAGGTGGTTACTTTTCACCCTATCTAGTATATGTTTTGTAGCACTCGATTTCATTTTTTACTTATTACACAAAATTTGGTGCAAATTCCTTACTCCACACAAACTAAGTATACTTAAAACTGTGAATATACGTTCGGGTCACAGCCAAAAAAAAAAAACAATAAAAAAAATCGATAACCAAATGTACATTGCCCGCGAAAGTTCAAAAGTCATCTTACTTTTTGAACACACCTCGTGTAAACAATTTATCCGCCCAAAATTCGAGTTCAATGCACACGTCTGGCCTAAAACTTGATAGATAGGATTCAAAATCGCGGATAATTCTCATAAGTGATGCTAACATCACTCAGTCAACAGAAACCCCTGAACTACGATGAAATGTCTCGTGTCACTTTGTTTTTTCGCTACTTCCACCACCAGTACACCATTCAAATCGCTAGTAGCATTCCACCTCTTTAAACCTTCAACCGTAAAACTCGTCTCGCTATAAGTGTTCATCAATATACTCTCAAGCCCACTTTCGGATGTACTGTGAAATATCGTGATTTGTTCCTAAGCTGAATAAATCGGTTGTGGAATGCAATGCCGAGTTCTCTATTTCCTAGTCATTGTTACATTCAGCCATTTAAAACCAGCATACATCGGTACCTATCTTTTTCTCCTCCCTAATTTTCCCTGCATTTTGAGGGTATCTTAACGCCTTGAGCGCTCGCTATTTTAAAAAAATAAAATATATATTTTGTATCTAAAATACCTCGGACAAACAAAATTGCTTAGATTATTACATTTATGTGAGATTCTAGGTATGTTTGCACTTTTGCTGGTACATACTTGTATGTGTACCGTACGTCCTGAAAGGGATCCCTAAATATTTAAAACTTTCGACAACGCCTGTTCTGAAACCATCGGAGTTACACGACAAATTATTTGAATAATTAGATCTTCCGTTAGGACAATTTTGCAAATGAAGACGAATGAAAGATAATGACACATTTTAAGTAACATAAAGTAGCCTTAATTAATTTATTCGCTTATCAGCAACTACGATATGTTAGTAGTCTTACCACTAAACCAATATGGATCAAGAACAAAACTGGTCCTAAGACTGAACCTAAAGATACTCCAATATTTATCGGTTCTTAAACACTTTATATTCCATCAAATTTTACCCGCTGATTTATCCCCGTCAAATAAGACAAGAACCGATTATGGATAACCTCTTTGTATTGTATAAATTATCTATGCTATGATTTACGAGTACCATATCGAACGCCTTAGTCAAATCAATAAACAAAGCAAGGCAATTGGTGTTATTACAAAGACTATCATATAACTCACCACAAAACTTGACGATTGCGTGTTTCGTTGATTTGTTTTCAAGAAAGCCTAACTGTTCATTAGCAAACAATTTTTGTTTGTTAAGGAATAATAAACTCCCATTTTTTTATAAGTTTTTCAAATAATTTATTTAGCATTGGAAGTGTAGTAATAGAACTATTGCTATTTTAAGGCGGAAGTTTGTAAGACTTACGCCCAAATTAAACAAGTGGCTTTACAAATCAGCTTAAAACAATGAACGTTTTTTTTTTTAGAAGGCAATTAGTGATGATGCTTATTATTTAGCGACATTATTTGGGCATGGATTGCTAGTGTTGTTATTTGTTCGAAAACAGAGCTGTGGCTTTGAAATGAGTCGGCTACAAGTTCGGGTAATTCATGCCGCTAAGAACACACTTGAGGAGAAGTTGGCTTCGATATTGCAGAAATGGATACAAAGAACCGATTGAAATGATTTGCGATATCCACAGCATTGGAAATTACTGCACCATCAATTTCAGTGCTTGAAATATTCTCAATTTCTCCTTGATTGCCAGGGATATGTTATAGTTCCATGTTCCATTCGTCTTTTTTATACATTTCCTCTAAAATTTCGTAATTTATCAGGGTAATAGCTATTTGCAACATTTAACTGCTTTGTTTTTGTATTTCTTCACTTAAAATTATATCGTGTTTCTTATTTTTTTGGTTTGGTTTGGTTCCTTCTTCGGTAACTCCGGTTCCTTCCACAAGAACTTTAGGTTTGTTTTCAAGAAGGAACATTCCTTCATATTGATGGTAAGCTCAGACTCTTAAAGTACCTTAAGAAATCGGTCTCACTTCTGCAAACCCTCGTTTATTTTTCTATTCGGGATGATTATGTTGTTAAGGTGATGATGTCTACCCTAGGTATGCGAATCTTAACCTGATTCATGCACGCCTGAATGCGGCAAGTCCATTTTCTGGTCCAAAACTATCTGCAAGTGACGTCTGTATCTATTCAACTGTTGGCATTGGAAACCTCCATTTGATGCAGAATCGATCACTCGTAACTTTTGTCTTACTTAAAACAATACGACAATCGGCGAGTAGTAATCTGATTTAGATGGTTGTCGTAACATTATTGATGATATTTTTCTTTCCGATACAATTGACTACAGACGGGTTTCCTGGTTTGACGTTCGATATCAAAGTTTGCCGCTTAATTCAATAGCGCACCTTTCAAAGCAATCCCAAACTAATCCATTTAAGCTCCTCTGATTCAAGTTCCTCAAATAAAATCTTCTTTGACTTCGGTCGCCCATATTCTTTGATGACCAACGTTCGTCTTTCACTGTCTGCTTCGATATCACTTGTCTCCAGTTTTTGGTACGATTTTTCGACTTTCAGCTGAGGCTGGTCCATTAGAGAGCATCGGGATAGATTTGGCTATGATCCAGCATAAATAACATCTCGATTCAGCCCTTTAATGTGTCCACTTTAATTTCCACATTCGCTTTTCTCATAGCTTAACAACTGCTGCTCTTCGTGTATAGTGTATCGTTGTGATCATACACATGGACACACAGTCACTTCCGAGGTCTATAAATGCCAGTATATTGCTCCCCTTCACCTTGACTTCCTTTTCGAGCAGTTGATGTTATACGTTTATATATAAACTTTTGCCTTTCCTTTGTCCGCTAGATTGACCTTCATTTGTCAATGATTAGTAATTTCGGCTAAAGTTGGCCAAGTGCTGGCACTGGTAGCAATTTTACCGCACTTCTGGTAAGTTTTTAGACTTTGGTTGTAGTATTCACTCAACTTGGTGCCGGTGTTCTTTCTTTCTCCGTAAATTGATACTCCAGCGTATCTTTTTGAGTAGGTTTATCCTGCACGGGCTCTGATTGAACTGATTTGACCATATTTTTCCACTCAATGTCAATCAATTGTTAAACAATGTATGTAGTTAATTAGTGACGACGACGGTATGTGTCCTTGAAATGCTTTTATCTTGAACACATATTCCTCTACTTCTTCGCGTTTACGCTGTCTGTGATTTCGAATTAAGTAGCACAGTTCAGCATCATCATCAGCTGGAGGAAAGATTCCACACAGCTCTTCAAAAAACTCCTCCAGGGTTTCTTACATAACGCCCCAGTGTTGTACTTGCCGCCATGAATACTAATTTTTCACTGAAGTCGTAAACGCGTCTTATATTTTCCATTTCACGTTTCCAGGCTAGCGATGACAATACTGTTGATCGCTTGTGGTTAAATCCTGAAAATATGTCCAAAACGTCTCATAAAAATACGCATTTCTTGGGTAGGATTTGTTTTCTGGTCGGTTGGTTGCTGAGTTTCCTTCTCCCTTTCATCACATCTAGCTTGTTCAATCTCCGATTCAATTGTCAATTAAGTATCTGATCATTTCACACAGTTTATACAACTCCATTCGCATCGTTTGTACTTCAACGTGATCCTCAATGTCTTTCGCTTCCTCGTTGAATTCTGAAGATCTCAGTAGTCGCTCAAGTAGTAGTTGCTGGTATTGAACCCTGAACCGTCTGACTAGGAAGCCAATAACTATTACTTGAGTCACAGCCACTTACCCTTGACGCCTCTTTACTACAGCAACAACAGCCCACATCACACTATGGAACAGTTTTAATACCTCACATCACACGGTTGTCGGATGACAACCTAAGCATAAAGAACCCCGACCTGTATGAATATCGGAAAGTACAATTTTAAAACATTTTCTCGAGTATATTGGCTGTTATTTCACTAATAAGACATGTAATGTTGTCTTCTAAGGCTGCAATTGATGCTGTTTTATCGGCATAAACGAGTGATTTGATATATCCCCATAATAGTCTAAAGACAGATAAATTGCTCGCCAAATTCATTTCTCAATTGGGCTATCGATACGCGTGCTGTGTGGCATGTAGGGCCATCAATGACCAATGATTCAGCCGGACTATAAACCGCACCAAACAGTGTATCTACCAGGTGCATTGGCAGCTCTTGTAATACCTGAGGTTGCTCATCGAACCAAATAAGGGAGTTTTGTTTCTTAACGTATCCATTCAAATGCACTAAAGGTTCTTCCTCTGGCTTTTCTAAGGTCCACTCATCGAAAATTCAACGCTGTGGCAGGTCGTTTGGCTTCACTTTTTACACGAGCTGTATTTTGTAAGGTTTTAGAGAAAATTACTTGCTCAAGATCCCCTATGCAGTCGAGTAGCACGATCCCAATCGCTGCGAATGGCGATAAATGGACAAATTACAGTCTTCAATAATATTGACAAATACAGCAGCAATATTTTCCTTTGTACGAACACATCGCATACGGGTAGGTGGCTTGATTTTGAATAGCGTAATATTGGTGCGAAATTTGGTCACTATTGTTTGAATTGCTTTCTCAATAGATCGATTATGAGGACCGTAAAATGGTCGAAGTGCACGAAAAGCATTCTACACAGAGCTCGAATTTTAATAATAAAATGCAATTACTTTGTAAGCATTGTTTGGGTGAAAGTATTTCCATGATGAAATGGCAATGTTTATTGACTGAGACACATGGTACGAATCATGCATGAGTTGTCAAAAATAGAACACTGAAAAACCAAACAGTGTTGGTGTTGTGGTGTTGTTGGTAGAACTCATAGATTCTAGGTATACCAAGTCCTTTACCACTTCGAAATTATAGCTGTTGATTGTGGCGTTCTGTCCAATTTGTCGATGTTGTGTGTTCCTTCTTGTAAAGAGCATATACTTGGTCTTGCCCTCATTTATCACTGAAACCATTTTGGAAGCTTTTGTTTCAATACAAGCGAACGCACCGGTGGCAACCCGCTGATTTCACCCAGTTATGTCGATGACATTATCTTACTCTAGTAGTTCCACAGACTTTGAAAGGTTATACCTCCAGGGTCCACCTGTAAGTTACTCACAATTCTTTCAAGACTATTGTTCAAGAAGTCACATGACAGTCTTAAACCTTTTTTGACATTAAAGTTATCTCGATGAGTTTGACAGATTATGCCAAGACTAGACATGACTCTATATAATTCGTTACTATAAGTGCGGTCATATGCGGCCTTAAAGCCAATGAAAAGATGCTGTGTATCGATTAGGCGGAGTGTAAAGATTTGGTCTATTGTGGATTTCCTGGTCACAATCCGCATTGATAGTGGCTAGTCAGATTTTTGACTTATGGTTTCAGACGTTTACATAATATGGCAGATAAGACATTGTGTGTGATCTTGAGGAGATTTATACCTATATAGTAGTTAACGCAGTTGAAAGGTCTCCCGTTTTGCTGATCGAGCAAAATATACTGAGATTACATTCATCAGGCATACACACTTCTGACGAGATCAGAGAAATTAAGTAGTACATGCTCTCCGCAAAGTCATTTCCAGCAGCTCAGGCAGTAAGCCGTCCGGCTTAGCTGCTGTCCTTGCTCCATATTAATCAGGTTGACGGAAATTTTGACTTTCATCGCATAAGTTGTCTTTCTGTCTGGTTTGTCTTTCAAAATGCTCATTCTTATATCTCCCAGCTCCAATAAATTCTTATTCTTCATTTAGTTTAAAAAATTAACTTCGCTTACATTATTTTCATGTACAAATATGACGAATTATTTTCAAAACATCTGTAATAATTGGTCTAGTTTTCTCAACTTTAAATTGGTTCTATGGACAACGACACCAGCCGCACTTTAAGAATTGTTACAGTCGAAAAAAGGTACAAACCCAGGAATTTTGTAATTACATATTGTAGTTTGTAGTCATACAACCACATTCAGATTAAAACAGTGAAATGGGTTACAAAACTACAAACAATTAACACTCTAAAGTTTGAACTCACACTGCGTAGATTTTGATGAATAAGTAATGAGATTACATGTCACCATGTATCTTGAAGGAGGGTCACTGGAGGATAGCTTATGAGACTCATTGTCTTTTACAGCCAAAGTTCAGATATGCTTGAATGCTTACTCCTGTATTTCTAGATGGATCTGGAAAAGTTGCAACTTTTTTCTTATTAATCTGCCAAATCTGCTCTAAATTTGACGAGAAATATTCCCACAATATCATATGAAAAGATTTCTGATGATACTCCATCAAAACAAACATATTGGCTACACTGCACCGAACGAGGTCATTCTAGAACCTTTGCACATGCTCTTACATACGTGAACATATTCGTAAGTAAGTTTATGTATAACTTTAATATCAAGTAAATTATCATCACTTTGAGTTGCATCTGTGATGTCTGAATGCCTAATATCATTGACAAATGTTGAATTTTGAATACCAAATGCTTTTTGCATACTGTACGAGTAATATGCTGAATTGCTGAATTGTGAATACTGAATGATGGATGTTGAATGGATGGCGTTTTATACTGAATTGCTAATGGCATCCATTAAAAGTTGTTATTTCTAATTGTATGGCTGTATGTTTGTAGACTTCATCAGTCCTTTTTGTGCCATATAACTACTCATACTCCTCCAATCCTCCTATCATCACTATTAAAACCCGACACCGCCTTCCGAATATCCAACACGTAGATATGCAGTAATTTTGAGTTGAATTTTAAACGAAACTAATTGCTTTCAACTTGTATGACTTCGTAACAGATACAATGCACTTGATTACGAATTTATATATTTAAGGGGTAGCCACCTCTACAGAGACATACATACATAAATGGCCATCGCCCTCAACCCTTAAGAGGATCAGTTTTTTTTTTTTTATGATATTTTTTGTCGGCAAACTATTACCGACATAGTCTAGTGAATGCCAGGGGTCATAAAGCTCCGAGATTTTTGTAATGCAATTGTACAGAGAAGAAATGAGTGTAGTTGGTGTATCCTATAACCAACTCTTACCATCCACCCTAGGGGGTAGGTGATGGTAGCCAAAAAGCCGAATCGTGAACAAAGTTTTTGTTTCGCCGAATCCATTTAGGCTAATTGCATACGGCTACATACGGACATATGTACGAGTATGTACAATTGTACAAGCACATATCTCCTATATATGGATTTATCCTGTTTGAATTTCGCGGTTATTGTTGTACGAACCCACAGATATGTGCATATAATCCTGTTGCCGATGTTACAGTTCTGGTGGCGTGTGAAAGTAATTTGATTATCGCTTACATGTGGCTCCCCTAGAGTTAAGGTGGGTTTGTTACCCGCACTCATGCCGAAAGAATACATTTATGGCACTCATCCTTTTTAAAGGAGATTTTTTTATTACGATTTTCTGTTAAAATTTTTATGCTCGTATAAGAATCCTTTTTAATGGAACACATCGGCGTATGTATGAACAATAAAACTGATAGCCGCCTGTAGGTAATACGCCGCTCTAATGGGATTTTTCGATTCGTTAGCACCTGTCCTTTTATCAGTTTACGACTCATACTGGATACTATTGAAACGGTATGTGATATTCGAGCTTTCAAACACGTGGGTTATGAATTTTTAACAATCAAAAGTGCTGGCTTATGAGCTATGCGATTGAAATGGAATGAGCCTGTTGTGAAAATGGTTATATTTTTAAAGCGGTTTTGGATGAAAAACGTGTTGCAGAAGAATTAAATGTGACGAAATTAGGGTATGCCTACTGGATTTCCGAAAGGTGATCGTTGGGTACAGCTCGAACATACCATTACATACAACAAAAAAGATAATTTCTGGCATTTCGTCAGATCTTTGATTTGATGCACAAATTTCGTTGCCCGTGTTGTAATAATTTTAACTTTATTTCAATAGTTCGGCTGTCCAAATAATTTATTCTTTATTGAATCCAGTTTAATGCTACAAAAGATATGAATGAGATGCTGAGGTGTAACATGTAAAAGAAACTTTTTCCAGCTTTAAGGAGGACTGCCATAGATCGGCATAGATTCCAATTTCAGATTCCACTAAAATTTTTTTTTCTATCAGAACAGAGCACTCAAGAACTACTCTGCTGTGTTCCTTGTACGTTCTTATTGCCGAAATTCCTTCGTCGAAAGATAAATAAACGCTTGTCTGTGGTGTCAACATTACTATCACTTAAACATAGCACATTACGGTAGTTAATAAAAGTATATTGTCCCGTTTCGACGCCAATAAGCAGTCTACCTATGTAATGTCGCTGACCTCTTAAAGACATTGATAAACACTCTTTGTAGAAAGTCATATCCTCTTCAGTCATGCTAAGAAAAAACCAAACTGTGAAATGAAGACCTAACTAAGGACGCAGGTAGTCCTAACGCATGATCAGGTCCTGCGAAACTCACCTCTGAATGTTGCCTAGTTTATGGGCGATATCATTTTCTGTGAACCCATTTCAACACAATAATGGGGTCGGCAAGGTCATCTGTAAATACAGATGCAGATACCTTTCCTCTTCCACCGATTCTGCACAATAAATTTTATTGTCATCGATAGTGCATGTATCTTCCCAAACAAAAGTTCATCTGGAGGGGATTGAAACCCTACGTTGTTTCCTAGGATTGATTTTGGAGCCATTCGCGTAATCCTTACCTGGTTTATTTTCTGGCTGAAACCATTGTTGGACACAGGAAAATTAGGTTTCATACTTTTGAAGCAATGAACCGCTGGGGTGTCTTTGCATGTCCATCAGTCCAGAATCAATAGACAAATCAGCAAAACTCTTTGAGAGTGCAGCCCAACATATGAACATCAAGAGAAAGGAAATTAATAAGTGCATCTAGCGCAGATTATAAAAAACCTCCTATGCATTGTAAGAGACGATCCTTGCGGTCTGATAAAAGCAGAATGAACTTTGTTACGCAAAAAGACAACCGTAGCTTAGGGTATATTAGTCTTATGGAGGACATGCAGACCGAAAGAACTCTGCTCAGATACGCTCAGGTGTCTAAAGAAGGTTGTTATCTAGAATATTTAGCTTCGCTTATAAAGCAGATGGTGATGCCCCCAAGCTCTAGATGAAGAATACCAGTCAGCTTCTTAAAGAAAAGTTTTGTGACGTTGAAATTTCATTTTTGGAGCAATAAACGTCGCCTTAGACGTAGGTCGCATTTGTTTTGGAGGAGACATTCCCTTGGCATAATCAAAAAGGTGGTAGAACGGAATCATTTCTTAATGTCTAGTACAAACGTTAGAGCCGATAAGAATGTAAAGCAGTAAGTTGATCAACTCGCAGAATATTAGTCATATTCATAACCTCATAACCCCATTGGCTGGTCGAAAGCAACCTTAATGTGTTTTAGTTCGCCATTTTATCGGTATAATTTCTATTGTCAGGCTTGTAATGAAGATTCTACTCAGAGTAACCATAACACGTTCTTTACTTATTTTTTAGTATATCATCGGTATCAGATGTCTTGAAGCCATCATAGGAAGAAGTAGTGTATTTGAAGGCCTCATCCTTCTCCACAACTTATATGAGATACGAGCTCCGGCGGGTTGAGTTACTCAATTCATTTGAAGGCATAGTGATTGAATCTATTACTGAACCGGTTCTGAAAAAGTTTACTAGGAAGCGAATCTCTGATTCGATGATGACGATGATGACAGATCATGCCATCTTCCGAGGGTATGTAGTCTGATTTACGTGCCATTTTTGTGGAGTTTTACCATCCTGCTAGTTCCACCGAGTTTTTCAATCTGAATAAGCTGGTTGATGTTGGGAAAAGTGTTGTTGCTAAGTGATTTTCCTATAAGCTGGATAAAATCTATATTCTGCTCTCTAAAAATGACATTACAGTAACTTGATTTTACATGACAACATGACAACTTCGCTGAGCTATATGTCAGCTTATCTAATACACGTCTGTTGTGCCTCAACTTCTACAAAAGGACATGATGGTGCTATATCTTTTGAGCTGAAAGCATCGCCTCTGATAATGAACTACTAACCAGGGAACAAGTAAAATATGTATGACACCTCTTTATGTAATGCCAGCCTGTTGCTTCAGTCATCTCGATGTGGTACTTAGATATGAAATGCGATATTGAATTCAATTTCTGTACCCATAGTAAGAAAATCTAACTCTGCACCAGCTGGAATCTCTGGATTCACTTGAATTCTTTGACTATTTCGTCACAAGAAATCATATATAAGGCCATTTCTCGAAAATGCAGGCTAGGCACTGACCACTACTTGCCGACACTGAATAACTTAAATTGCTCGACCCACTAACTCTGAAAATACAAGAAAACTAGAAAAATCGATTATCTACACTGCTGTCTCTAATTTTGTTAATTTGTCTCATTATCAATCCACGGAACTTAAGGTTTGTCCTTGTTTTTAAGGTTTTACAGGCCCGTTTAAAGCGCATACAAACTGCTTGTCTTATTCCAGCATCATCTATAGTTACTGCTGCTTTACACCAAAACAAATCGGAGGGGATATTGGCAAGAAACATGATAAGTTGGTTTGTTGGCCCATTTTCTCTTTACAAATCCTCTGAACTAAGCAAGGTCATATTAATCAGCTTCTGAGGGGACTCTTTAGTCTTGGCTCATATGTGGCCAAATGCTTTCACACCCAAAACAGGTAACTTCAACCACACAAGTACAAACGACTTGTATCAGACTTGTTCTTATAACTCCAGAGTTCTTCTTGTAATTTTCCTAGGTTGGGTCTCCAGAGTGGAGCCTACTACTACTACGAAAAAGGCAACTTCGGGAGAAAAGTTCAAAAATCTGCTCAACCCGAAATTAATGAATTTGATAACTCAGGTTGCTTAAGAACAACAACAAACAACAAAATGCAATGCTACGAAACGCTTTATTGAAGATGGGTTTCTAGAAGGATTTCCATCTGGTAGAAGTATTTTAAACGCCTTCTGTCAACCTTCGTTACAAAAACAATTTCGAAGCTAAGACAGGAGGCAACTAGACACACGCAAAGCGGTTCCCAGAGTTTTTTTTTACATATTTTATTAGTCAGCCGCTAGAAAAGTGCTACATAGAATCGCAACATTTTTGACGACATCGAATATGTGGTCATTTTAATCTAAGTTGTCATTAACACTTATACCGAGAATGGAAAGATTTTTTGCGATGCAAGTGCCATAAGGTGATGACTGAGTATTTACATTAAATTCTACTCCCTTAGTGGTTCCCCAATAAGCTATGCTGTTAATATCGGAATTAAACAAGCTTAACATACGCTGGAGTTCCCGTTTTATAGCCGAAGAGCAGGGACTTGAGTCAGGAAACGAATATGAATGGCAGAGACTACTCTCGTCAGCATAGGAATATATTATTGTGGATTAGAAGTACAAGACAAAAGATCATTGATGAAAATTAGAAAGAGTTTCGGAGACAGAATATCAAACCTGAAACCGTCTACCACAACTTGAATTGCATGCTCCGAAAGATAACTTCTAATAATAATGATGCCAAACCCTGTCAATGCCTTGGAATATCAAGTGCAAGTATCTTGCTTTCGCCAGATTGATATATGCTTCAGTTTCACTTTTCGTTGAGACATGACATCAAATCACCAGTAGACCTGTTGCATAGAAAATCGTACTGCAGTTCATTGAGAAGTTTTCGCTTTTCGATATATTTCATGTGTTGATGGCTTGCCGGCGTTTTTATGACTTTGGAAAGAAGGAACGTAAGTGGAATGGGAAAGTGCAATGCTCGGAAAGAGTCCTAAACAGTAGAATTGATGAAAAAGTTTACGGAGTGGTTTTGGCAAGGTGGAAGAACACTTCTTCAAAATATGGGGAGATATATGATTACCATCTTGATCAGCGGATTTGTGAATGCTCAGATCTCTTAGTACTCTAAATGAGTGCCAAAATGGATTAGTCCCATTGCAGATTCAACGCACTCAAGTGTAGTCGAAGACAAAGCACAATCTGGAAGCGCTGAGTTGTATTCAAATTTCACACGCGAAAGATGTTGCAGTCATTTTTCAATCGTTTGAGTTTGCACACCAAGTCCAGGGTATTGGCGAATATCTATCAACGTTTGGTATACGTGTGTGCTCATTCAAAGCTGGTTCAAGTTGTTTTCCGCAGCAAAGGTCTTAGCACATCGTTATTCGCGTGTTGTCTGTCCAAAATGTCGAAGCCACCTAGGCCATTAGGCTAGTTTAATATTATCGAAACTCCATTACCCTTTTGAAGAATGAAAAAAACATTTTGTGGAGGAGAGAAGCCTGGTTTTTTCTATTGAATAAGATCAGGCAGTAGTGCACATGTTCCATCGAATAAAGTGTAAAACGATAAACTCTTGATATTATCTACATATATTCGGGCACTAGATACAGTAGATACAGCTAGGTAATGTGTTTTAGATAAGTAATTCATAGACTAGGCTTACACATCTCTTCTCACCCAATTACACTTCACATATTGGCAAATATTTGAACATGCTCATGAATTAGCAATCCCAGTCTAAAGCCTTTTTATTGCCTGAAACCACCAAAAAAATCTCCCTATCAGGCGTCATATTTTTCCAAACGCTGGCAATCAAGTTCCATCCTTTTTAGAACGAGCGCACCTTCGTCCAGGTTTAAGGGATGCTCAGTTAAACGATATTTGCATAGTTTATCACTTAAGACCCTTCATCAAATATTAACTAAACCCCCATTGACATTATAATTCCTGAACGGCATCATATTCGTATCATGACAACGATTCCATTAAACAGCCTAGAGATCGGCTACTTACGTATACCTATCCCGGCACGGGTAAATATTCTCGTACCTGGTCACCTGGAGTTCTTTTCAAGTTAAAGTGGAAAATTAATTTTGCATATCAACTGTGGGATTTCTGTCTCTGGCAGCACGGGGTGAAGTGCAATTATAGCATGAATAATTAACCCAGCGACCGGATACGTCTCCAGTCGTGTGATTGCATTTGTGAGTGGCATTTCGAGTTTCAAGATGACGCTTAATCACGCAAAGGTTTCGTTTTTTTCAGCGTTTGGCTGTTCTTTTTTTTTTTAATGTGGATTTCTGTGTGTACAATAAAAATTGCCAACTGCAAATTATAACTGTTTTAATGCACTAAAGTGAAAAAGTTGCATTGCAAGCAAGTTTGATTGCGAAACCTGCAAATGGGGTAATAGGGTTAGAAAGGCTTTTAAAGTCATTCCAGATAAGGAAACCAATGCAGGGTTAAGTGAAATGCATTTGCGTTTATTTAGTGCGAAGTTAATTTTATGGGCTTATGACTGTGACTCGTACGAGTAGTAATCTTGACAATTTTGTTGCAAGGACGACGTTTTATTTTGTTTTTCGTGCAAAGTATTTTTAAGAATTTCGACTGCTTTGTCGAGGGTTTTGACAAGATCTGTGAGAAGGGACTTACCTGTGAATTCAAGAGATTCTTTATCGAATAATAAAAATGCAGAAGATTTCCCTTTAAAACACAGATGCGTTTTCAAGAGCATACGGATTATGATTCCTGAAAGTTTTCAAAAAAGACGGTTTTTTGAGCTGCGTATACGGGAATGATGCGCATGAAGGCGCCAACCGGAAGTTATTTACTCGTACGTTGGAAAAAAATAGGTAATGAAACTGAGCACTGCTGCAGGAGTTGTGTCAACTATGCCAAGGTTTGACCTAAAAGACCAACGTTAAAAAGGTGGAGCTTCATCCATGGGATTATCCATTTGGATTACGCAGGTGCTTTTTTAAACAAATCATTCTTTACTATCTTCGATGCCATACTTAATGAGGTAGTACCTCTACCTCTACCTCTACCTCTACCTCATATTTCCGAGATTTGGGTTTCTTTTGAAAACTGTCGCGGATAATGGGCCACAATACCAATTCTTTGAATTTGCAAAATCTTAGAAATAAAATAAACTCAATAATACTCTGTCCCTTATCATACGGCGACAAACGGACAGGCTGGAAGGTTTGTCTATACAATAAAGCAAGAGCTACGCGCTATATAGAAGGAACCTCGGAATTTGTAGGCGATAATATCAGGTGCTAAGTTCTACTACTACCATAAGTTCTCACTGTTTGTTAATAGATGGCTCCAGTAATAAGTGCTGGTCGATTTTGAGATATCCAAAACGTCATTAACTAAGCTAAGGCATATAGTATGGCAAAATAATCGACACATTAATGATTTTGTTTTGGCATCATTTACTTTTGGTTGTGTGAAAATTTCTGATTTTATGCTAAATAATCGTCATTTGCGGGAAATGTTGATTTTTTTCTTTCATTCAAAGAAAACTACGGCTGAAGTGCATCCAGAGCTCCAAAAAGTTTACGGAGATACTGCTCTAAGTGAAACAACGTGTCGTGATTGTTACCATCTCTTCAAAGACGGTGATTTTGATTAAGACAACCGTTCGCCTGAAGGAAGGCCAAAATCCTTCGAAGACGCTGAATTGGAGGCATTGCTCGGTGAGGATCCGTGACATATGTAAGAAGAGCTTGCTTCCAACATTAAGAGCTACCCACCAAGCAATTTCTAAACGATTGCATATGTTTGGATTGATTCAAAAACAAGCAACTTGGGTTCCTTATGATCTAAAGCCAACCGACGTTGAGCGTCGTTTTTTCGCCTGTAAACAACTGCTCCAGCGGCAAAAAAGGAAGCGTTTTCTTCAATGCATCGTGACGGGTGATGAAAAACGGATTTATTACAGCAACACAAGGTGAAGAAAGTCATGGGGACTGCCCGGGCATGGTTCTACGTCGTCGTCTCGGCCGAATATTCACTCTGCAAAAGTTATGCTGTGTATTTGGTGGGACCAGGTCGGCTTTATTTTTTATAAGCTGTTGAAGCCCAGATACAGCAATATAACGTTGGAAACTCGGTTCAAGTTCGAGTTACTTGGGCCAAAAAGGGCAAGTCTGCATTACGATGTGATAATCGACAACGATAAGTATTTCCATGAAAAAACAATGTGAGATGGTGAAACAGAAGTCAGAAATACTACCAGAATTGCCGGAAATGACTTGACACTGATAACGACAAACTTGCCTACCCTACCGTGTGCTCAAGACCTGAACCCACAAGAATTCAAGGCTACTGACAAGAAAGAAGTCCATCGTGAGATGATCGATGTAGAAATACCAGTCATTGTAAAACCATCAAATATCGGCTCATCCGTTCTTGTTTGCCGACGTTCTAACCTCCGAAAATGTTACAGTACACATGTCTTTTTCATGAGGCGAAAGGTGTTAAGTCCTCACTTAAAGTTGAGAGCTTAA
Source organism: Volucella inanis (assembly GCA_907269105.1). Classification (NCBI taxonomy): domain Eukaryota; kingdom Metazoa; phylum Arthropoda; class Insecta; order Diptera; family Syrphidae; genus Volucella; species Volucella inanis. The sequence goes on from OU026154.1 coordinate 129,785,473, forward strand.
CTGATAGAGTAACACTGTCAGACGCATTTGGAATCTTTGATGGTCTCTCTACGTATTTCGTTTCCAGTGACAGGTAAAATCGGACAGGTTATCTAAGTCATCATCGTTTAGCGCTTTTTGATGGGGAAAACGGGAAAGGAAATTAGCGTTGAGATGAAATTTTGTATTTCTATATCTAATACGATATCATAGTCGAATCAGGACGTTACGAATTCCGGGGTCAGCCCCAGTCCTTTTTTTTATATCGGAACAGAGCAGTCAGACACAAAACAAGTACCTTTTGATGGAATTTTTCCTGCTTTCTAAGAAAGACTAAAAAGCGCTTCAGTGATAAAGTATAGTGTCACAGCACTAGCACCTTAACACCGAGTACTTTCCGAAGAATACAAGTGTAGGTTTTACATTCATAGAGGAAGTCGTAGGATATTGTATCACTTAAACTCAGCACACAGAAGTGCTTAGCAACAGTGTAGAGTCCTGCCACGATGCCAGCATGCAGTCTGCTATCTTTTCTACTGAGGGACAGCAGGAAGGCGCCTAATCCCTTCGAGAAGTCGGGAAGCATTCGTTTGGTGTGCCGGCGACCCAAAGAGTGGTGCCATTTGCAGTTGTGCTCATATAAAACACAGCTGTCAATCGAAGCCCTAACTGAGAATGCCGGCAGACCTAACGAAGTTTCGGTTCCTGAAAAACTATTTTCTGAGCGTTGCCTAGCAAGTTCATCGGCGATTTTATTTTCCATTTTCAGGCAAGACTCAGTGAATTTAGCCTTTCGACTGCGTTCTGTAAAGTATTGCATTCTCGAACTAACTTAAAAGTCTTAAGAGGCCACCGATTCTTCACCTTAATAAGAGCTGTACGATTTGTTTTTTGAATAAAGCAAACAATTGTTGAGATATCTCTGAAAAACTTTATAAAATAGACGGGTGAGGATTATTTATGAAAGACAATATCTTCAAAAGGCTGGCTCGGCTCTTCTTATAGACTCATCCTTTTTTTTGAAATTTTCAATCACTCTTTCACACAATTCGGGCTCATTTTTTAAGGGTGATGACGATAAAGAGCCAAACCTTTTGCCAGAATCCGCTTTAGCAATGGAAAAGTCAAGCTCCTGAGACCGGTAACGAATGAAGGTGTTTGAGTAGTTTTCAATACTTTCCTTTACTATGGCGAAATTTTTTTATTAAACATCGGAATCTTCACATCTTGTACTGAGCCCATCTCTTGGATTCTCTTGATTATGTTGCTCACACATGTCTTGAAAGGCACATGGTTACGTAAAAAATTCGCAACGAATTTTTCGCCTAAACGTGAATTTTCGTATACAAATTCAACGATTTGGGTTTTTTTCTTTCAATGTATAGCATTCCATGATAAATTTCCCAAATTCGTAGATGACACCTGATATCATATGCCAATCCTATATGCATCAGCTATAAGATAATAGGCCTTTTAGATCCCACACCTGTTGTTGAAATAGTTTTTGGTCGTTTCCGTACGGATTGCGTATATCTCCGTTTTGAAGACAGACGCATGTTTTCGTAAAGTGGAGTAAGATCTCGTTAAGTTTTGGGAAAGTCACTTAAGTATTTTATTTTTTATTTATTTATTTTTTTTTTTTTGCAGGAGGATTTCTGGTGTTTTTTTACCAGATGGCATGTCCATAAGACCGGAGTCATAAAACGATCGGCGCACAAGGTCATCAGTGCGTTATTTATCCAACCCATAGATCACTTCTTTTTAAACGGCCAAATGTCCGCTTTCTTATCGTCAGCGCCACAGAGCAGAAGCTGAATGATTAGGTTTTCGAGGATACGTAGAAGGCTAGGTTAGCCTTAGAATAGAGAGCACTGCTACTCAATTGCTTCCTAAGTCTAACTAAAAGGGACTGGCATGAGTAATTCTGGTTCTAATTCCTGCGCTGGTGTTGTTCCTTTGTAATTCTAGGTACAAGGTAGACGAAGTTTTTAACTGACTTAAGCTTCATTGATGTCTGTCTTCGTCCAATTATATCAATATCATCCGATTACAGAAATAATTGCGTGCACTTACAAAGGTCGTACCTCTTTATTTGGCCAGTTACTCTCAGCGTTCCTTAAATGCCGATACCTTGTATCGGTTGATTCAATACTGACCCTGATGAAGTAGCGAGAATTTTCCATTGTCATCCTTAACAAAGTGACAAGTTTGGTACTAATTTCAAACCTACTTTGTATAGCTCGTTCCTATGTAGGCTGTCATATGCGGCTTTGAAGTCAGGAAATATGTAGACGATGAGTGTCGGTCTGAAACTTGCGGGTATTTTCAAAGTTCTGCAGTAGTGTCTCACACTCAATCGATAGTGAACTTTCTTGACCTAAACAGCGTTGATATTGTCCCTTCAGGTTGTCTGCGAATAGTTTCAGATACTTACTGAAAACGCCTAAAAAAAACTTATAGGTGATGTTAAAGGGACGTAATCTTTTACAGTCGGATTATATTAAAAGAGATTGTTTATCGGGACTCTATTCCGCTTTCGTTAATAGTGAATGTTTCATTCTGCCTGACAGACGGATTTAGACCTTCATTGACATTACCATATGCAGTGTGCAGCAGTAGTCTTTGCATAATGTTTATAAATTGTCTGCCCTAAAATTCACTCAGATGAGATGCTAGCTGGTGTAGCAAGACAAAGTCCTTTAAAGTAAATATTTCCCAATTATTACTTGTACCACGAAAATAGCCAGTATGCTCGAGAGAAGTGGTCAAATTTCTCAAAGGATATTGCCACTGAAGTGCTTAACTGTTCTGCATTGTCTATTACTGCAGGGAAGACTAAGTTCGGTGCTGCATAACCAACCAAAACGTAGGCACTCAGGATGTTGTGAAGGCCGACCGTCTGTTGTTATGGATACACGTAAGAATTTTTTATAAAACTGGGATACTACCTGCCAGGCAATAAAAAACGTAAGCACCGAAACCCTATCACCCCATTGCACCCCAATTCAATTCAACTTTGAATAAACCCTTTTTGTCTTGTTAACCTCATGCCCATTTTTACTGAGATCATTTCAATTACTTAATTATTGGAAACGGACCCTTTTGAAATTTTTGCATTATGGATAATCAAACAAAATTAACCAACCACCGCCCCCTGGCATACCAGAGACTTTTCAATTTTACAACAACCATTTTGGCCTCGGGTGATTTTGCAAAATATTTCCTAGACTAACAACAAATGCAGACTGTATGTCTATAGTAGTACATTCATACATACCATACACATAGTCATAAACATAAATGCAAACAACATGCATGGGTTAATCTGACATCGTGTCGAAACCAGGACAACGCATTGAAAAAGCAAAACCACTAACTAAACTCTGGCATTCTATTCCGCCCGGTAAATCGTCTTCAGAACGCAATTAAATCAAGGTACCCCAAGGCAAGAAATTCGAAAACTGAAAACATAATTCGAAGATGAAAGGATATATCCGCACACTGGGGTGTATGAGGTGACAGTGGATCTGAACTAGCTACGGATACAATATCATCAGCAACAGCAACGGCTATAGAACATTTATGTAACTAAAAGTTACTAAAGTTCAAAGCGAAACTCCAAAGCGGACTTCTTTATGTTGCGCTAAGTAAATATGAAATGCATGAACTATCCTTGATATAGGGAAACATAGAATGTATCTTGAGCCAGGATATGGTACATACATACTAGTACATACGTAAGGATGTTTGGTACATCGTGTGTATGATGGTTTTTATCTGTAGGGATACGAGTTTTTTTTTATTATTATTCAAAAAACGACAGTAGTGACGTTCCAATTGAGAATGTAGCTAAAACATGGAGACGGACATAAAGCTGGAAATGGAGTTGAAGAATGGGATGGAGACAGTACCGGCAACATCGTCTATGCTGGCGGTGCAGCCAGAAGTTATACAGAGCTCATAAGAAAGCACGATATAGCTGCCTTCTATGGTAGAATTCTTTCGTGTGTACGCACAAAGTTCCTTCCTTCCTGCTTGATTCTGGGTTCCTTCTTTTCACATTTGCTTTTTCTTCCTTGCACCTCCTGGGATGAATGGGTGATAAGTGGAGCAGTAGAAAAAAATATGAATTTCTCCCCTAAATAATAATCCCTTTCCTTTCACATTCGAGTAGAGTTAATCCTTTCTTCTAGCTTGGGATCCTTTTACATATACTAAATATTTTCTCAGAGCTTCTGTTGTTGTCTCATGAGTTTTCTTCTATTTCTTCTCTGCTCCTACTCTACGTATATCATCCTTTTGACTGGTTTCGTTTTCTTTTTTTATTTTTGCTCGTTTGGAAATGAATTTCGTTTCAACCCGACAGAGCGAGTGATTCTTTTCGAATTCATTTGCTAAAAACGATCCAAGACATTGCATTTATGGGAGTCCTTGACAGAGCAAGGTTCGTTCTTCTTTTTTCAGACAAGTAATCGTACGCAGAATATGAAAGCACATGTGTGTGTGCTTGTGAATTGTAGAAATAGGACCGAAAGAGCTGCACAGTAACATTCTGGAAAAATTGTGTGCTCCGTTAAATGTAAATCATTATGCTTCAGAGGATGATTGCATTTAATTCAATACATGAAAGAAAACTGAAAAAAAAGGACGAAAATGAATGACAAAACACTAAGAAAGCAGGACCTTTGATGCAGTTTAAAAAAAACATTAAAAACTACGTCCTTGTGATGGCATTTGTTAAAGCAAAAACAATTGGGCGTCTACCTTGAAGGATTAAAAGTATTCATGGAAAACGACAGATCAACTTGCGCTCTAGAAAAAATGAAACCCGATATAAAATTAAAAAAAAAAAAAAACAAATTTGTTCACAATAACTATTGTAAATATGGTAAATGTCTTCTTTCTCTCTTACATCCCGCGCTCTATCAAGTTTGCACAAAAATCTTTGAAATACAGGCCAAGCACTGTTTCACGCTTGTTTACCATTGAATGTCCTGTGACCTACTGTATCGATATGCGGTCGGTTGAGGGAAATCGAAATCGTAGAACATTATTTCAAATCTCGGTTTAATCAAATCTATTTCGGTATGGGACATGTTTGATCACTTATCCATTTGAATTTTACTCTTTCAAGGACAATGTAATTTCATATTATGTCAAAGGTGAATTTTATACACAAGAGATGGACAGCATTGTAAGGTTACTGAAAAATTTAAAGAGATCACTCGTAAACGTAACACACTACAGTGATGAGAAAAAGAGAATGATAGACTAAGATGAAACCTGTCTTTGAAAACAACTTCACCTATCCCGTGATCAGTGTTTGATCTGTCTGTAGGGATTTATTTTCCAAAAATGCATTTTCTTCCTAGAATGCCCTGAAAGGAATAGTCACTTAGAAGTTTTTATTCAACTCTAAGTGGGCTATGTAAATATGTGTAGTCCATATAAGAATCCAGTAAAAAGTTTGGATAATTACACTACTGCTCCACTGTGAGATTGCGTTGAGGTGAAAAATGTCGAGGAGTGTCAGATAAACTAGAAATATAGTATGTATCAAGTATCTATCCATACCGTTGTATTCATCTTATGCTCCTTAGAACGAATGACGGTAGGCAAACGGGTCTTGAGTTTGAGTTGAGTTGTGTCCGCTATGGGACGGGAATCTCAACAATGTGGATATAGTTGGATAGGGATCAAACTAGCTGTTTGATCTATTTTTTGATCTTTCTTTTTCTGAAACCTTCGACGACAAATGGCAATTTGTTTGTCTGGCACATCATTGAGAGTTCATTGTCAGTAGGGGCTACAAAAATAGAGAACTATTGACTCACTCTTCGAAATATGGGAACATTTTGTTGTTGATTTCATGTCGGATTTTTGAATCGATGGAATCTCCAAACGCGCAACTTAGAACATGCTTTTGAATCGGAATGTAGGTTAGTTTTTCGTAGTAGGTAGGTTTCAGTAGGTAGGTAAAAGTGGCGGTTTGAAAAGACCAACCCACTTCGACTTATTCGCCCATTGTACTGTTCTTACTCAGGAGACTGTTAACGTCTAATTTTTTTAGATCGTTTAATTCGTTGTAGAAGATAGCTCCAAGGTGGAGATCTTCTCTTCGTCAATGCAGCTTTTACAGAAAACATTTGTAAAGGCAACAAGCCTTCTTGCATTCTTCCCTATAAGGCAGTGTCCGGAGATGACACCTATGATGGCGCTGAGATGTTTCCTGTTCAGAAGAATCAGACTCTTAGAGCAATTCAGATCCAGCTTTGGCCACATCTGTTTGGTCCAACAGTCCACCTTAGGTCTGTTCTTATATTAGCATCCAGATAAGCACGTAGCGATTGGTATACTTGTGCCACCCTTTCCGATAGAATAGGTAGAGTGGTCCCAACTTCGGCGAGTTTGTCGGCCCTACAATTCCCTGGAATGTTGCTGTGGCCCGGCATCCAACAAAGGTAAAGGCTGAACTGCTCTGCCGTCTCTGTAAGACATTATCAGCATTCAAGGGCGGTTTTAGAATTTAATGAGACTAAGTCCAGGGATTTGATAGCGGCCCGACTAATCCGAAAGGATGCGGACATCTTTAGCATATATAACGGTTTTCTTCAGCCAGAACAGAGTTTCTTTAATCTCCAAAATTTCCGCCTGCCACACGCTACAGTGATTTGGAAGGCAGAAGTTGTTCTAAGTAAGAAAGTGCACATATAGATCAAGTTTGATTCTCAGAACTTAGGAATATTCTCCTTGAGCCTTTATTACTGCGTATTTTACATATATATAGGGTGATTCATCGTGAGGTTTAATTTATAATGTAAAATAAAATACATAAATTTGAAAGTGGACTTAAAATTTTTATTATCGGTTAAAGATCGATTCATGGCATTTACTCTTTGAAAATGATATCATGTTAATGTTGGCCACGACTACGTCTGAGGTAGTCCATACTGAAGGTCCAATTTTGGTGACTCGTTCGAGCATAGCGACTGTTACCTTACTGATAATACGAGTAATGTTGACATCCAAAGCGTCAATTGTAACTGGCTTATTCCTGAAAACCTAAGACTTTACATATCCCCAGAGAAAATAGTCCAAAGGTGTGATATCGCACGATCTAGGCGGCCAATTTAATGTAGCAAAACGTGAAATTAAGTGCTCACCAAAATGATTTCTCAACAAGTAAATTGTTTCAGGCGCTGTATGGCTCGTAGCGCTGCCGTCTTGTTAAAATCAGAGTTCACCGAGACAATGTGCTTGAATTTCAGGCAGCACATAGTCCGTTAACATGGCGCGATAACGGTTACCCATGACGGTAACATTCTGATTTGCCTCATTTTTGAAGAAATATGAAGCAATGATTTCACCAGCCCATAAACCACACTATACCGTTGTTTTTAATGGATGTAATGGTAGCTCTTGGTACTCTTTGGGTTGCTCAGCAGCCCAAATACTGCAATTTTGTTTATTAACGTATCCATTGAGCCAGAAATTGGCTTCATTACTGAACAAAATTTAACGATAAAACACCGGATTTTCATTGAGTTTTTCCAGAGCCCACTGAAAATATGACGCAAATTTAATTCACCTGGCTTCAATTCTTGCACAAGTTGAATTTTGTACGCATTGTACGTAAAATAGGCCAAGCCAAACTGCTGAGAACGACGATGAATCGATTCGTCACGGTCTTCGTGTACACTGTCAGCTACAGCTGATATAGACTCTTCACTACGTGCTAGATGTGGTCTATCCGGTCGAGTATCATCTACTGATGTAAACTGGGACTCAAATTTGCGAATGGTAATAGCAATAGTGGTTCCAGTAGTGTTTCAGTATGCGCACCGTAAGTTCCTCGAATCGCACTTAAAACATTTCTCGCAGAACTCTGATTTTCGTAATAGAACTAAACAATTTGGAGATCTAGATGACTTGCCAAATAATATTGAATAAAAATGATAAAACATTTTGATAGGAGTCACGCGTAATCTGTCAAAAACAGCCTATTAAAAATCAAACATGACGATGAATCACCCTTTATTTATATATGAAGGAAGTTCTCCGTTCGTATGTAGAACCGTGACAAGGGACTGACACAATTGATTACAATAACATTCTGTGTATTGAAGACAATGAAAGCTACGGTGTTGCTTCTCGGCTAGTAGCATTAAATATGAATGCTTCTACTATAACAATTTTGTTTCCAAGTACTAACTGGTTTTCAGGTTGATCCAACCCCTTCCCGAAATCTGTGCCTTGATTTATTCTAGATAGATCTATGTCGATCTTTTTAACATTTCTATCGCTTACTCAAACCAAATGCAACCAGATTCTCAATCAGTTACCAGGAAACCAGGTTGCTTCGTATTTTCAGTCTTCTGAAAACAAATTTCCTCTAAAACAGAATGCTAGTCCCCCTAGCCAATTTTTCCATCTCTTACTTATAATCTGGAGTAGACCAGAAGTTCTGTTAATTAGCTTCTCCAGCTGACTTAGTCATTTCCCGGCTGCAATTAGTTGTACATACGAAGTTGGCTGAGGTCCGCTTTCACTGATGTGTGCCATATAAGAAGTGGTCGTCTTCAACGGTGTTGTCCCTCCAGGTTGCAGTCGAGAACTTCCCAGGTCGGTGTGATCTATCTATCTAAGCCGAATTAACTGAGCATTTCTTGACGAGGTGTATAACGCTTACACTTCGCTGTACACTTTAATCAATGCACACTGCGCCATAAAGCAGTACTGGGATGACCTATGTTTTCTAGAAAGTTCATTTAGCTGCTCTGGTATAGTTGTCGGTATTTATAGCGGGTTAAATGTAGATAAAGTCTAGTAATAACTTCAAGTTATTTCTGCATATGGTGACGTTTTGTCATGGAAGTCGATGTTGTGTATTCTTCTTTGTTTACAGCGTATCTATTGTATTTTTGTATATTTATTGACAGCTGAATCCAACTTTGCCGCTTGTATTTCACTACTCGCAAACGCTCCATTGACAATTCGCTTTCTCCTTCCCATTATGTCAATGTCGTCTGCACATGTAAATAACTGAACAGACTTTTAAAAGAATGTGCCTTTGGAGTTAAGGTATCGATTTTGTCACTACAGACCTTGACGGATCACCGACCATTCTCTATCGTCATCTTGCACAATCGAATAAACCTGATAGGAACGCTAAAACTAGTTATGGCTTCTATAGTTCGTCTCTATGAATACTGTCATATGCAGCTTGGAAGCAAATGAAGCGGTGGAGTGTATTGATTTTGAACTCTTGAGTTTCTTTCAATATCTGCCGTGACATGAAAATCTGGTCCAAGTTGGATTTTGCTAGCCTACCACCACATTGGTAGAGGCCGGTCTGACTGTTGACCAAGAGTCTTAGGCGTTCATATAATACGGCAGACAGGATTTTATAGGCAACGTTGAGGAGACTTATTCCCCTGTAGTTAGCCTTCAGGATCAGACAAACACAAAACACAATATTAGTTTCGAAATAATAGAAAAATCGTTCAAGATCTCTTTTATAAAAAAAGCATCTTCGCACTAATCACAATGTGCCCGTTGCTTACGAAATTAAGCCAGAAGTCCGTAGCTTATATAGACAATCTCATTCACAACAATAATGACTTATAAGTTCCTCAAAATATTTTAAACGGAGAATTTGAAATCAATTGGGTACCTCTTTCTATACAACTCCACTCTATTCATGTAACCTAAATTGGTTCCCTTTTCAGACAAATTCGTTTTTCATAGTTGTATTTTAACATACCGTCTATTCCAGTCATCATCGCTTACGGCAAAAACACTTAAGATGATGGCAACTTTCAAGGGATCCAAGTCAATTGAAAATAATCCCTTCTGCTCAGTTTACTGATTCTGTTTGAGATTACACCTTTTCATGTCACAAGAAATAGTGCCTGACCTATGGAAAATTCCACCAAAGCCTGCAAGCCATACTTCAAATACGCAGATATCATTGTGGATGCCCGTTTAAACAACAACTGTTCAATATTTAATTTAATTTAATCCATTACTACGGCCAAAACATATTTTATTCCCCCAAAGCGCAACCACTAAAAAGTACCTTTCATGTCAACATGTTTACCAGGCAATCTACCCCTGATGCGATCCCTTTATAACTCCAATACCACAGACAAATTTAAAGGAAAGGAAAATACTAATTCGCTGATTTCGACTCTTGCGGTATGCGTATCAAAACAAAATCAACATAAACCCCACCTAACTCTGACTGTCATAAACAAACAAACCGCCTGAATAAACGACGCACATTTTTGCAAAAGCCAGAGAATACCCAATTCGAAATTTCGAATAGTAGAATCCCAAAATAGTACCTCCGGGTGTACTCGTAGTACCTACTTATTGTGTACGAGTATATACGGTTCCTGTCTACAGACACAAAGCGACCGAAGTCGATGAAACAATGCTAAATTCTCATAAAAAAAAAAAAAAAACCGCCTTCGGATTCAAGAAGCTCACAATGAACAGCTTCTATTTTTGATTTGTATGAAATTCTCGAATTAAATTATACACCAACCCCAGTCCCACGTCGTTCGTTTGAGAAGGACGACAATGCTTTCAACTGCTTATCCTTCTGAAGAGTCAAAATTTCAGCGGAGCACTGAATCGGCTTGGGCCATGCTAGGGTAGTAAATAAGGACTTGAGGCATCTGGAAGCTTTTGTAATATAAGTAAGTGCCTCTGTCGATGGATGGAATGGTATTTGGACCTTCAAGTTGAGGGAAGGGGTTAAGTTCAAGGCAATAGCTACGGATAGTACTTGTGGTGATGAATAACACCAAAACAGATTTCCTACCGGAAATTAAATCCATGAAATGTGTTCCTCCTACATCGACACAGGAGCTATTGAATGCGAGAACAAACGGACAGTGGGATGGATCAACATTTTTGGGAGCAGTACTGAACTAACCCAGTGTTGATACTCATGATTTATTTAAAATCGAAAATCAATGTTTTTTTTTTTTTTTTCCTCATTTTTCGATTTTCTCATCCATTGCTCTGGATGCTGAAGGAGGTCATTTGAAAGGAAAGAGGCCTACCAGCAGCTCTGCGGAAGCTTTGAAATCCCCCATCATTATGTAAGGACCAGTCAATATTTGGTATTGGTTAAATGGATGTTTTAGGGTATTTGTGTTAGCCGAGCTAAAATTTATGGGTAAGCATAAATTTGTTCTTCACTTCAATAAAGGAGTGGGCGTTATATTTAATCGGGTTGCGGGCACTTTTAGAATGAAGATTAACGCTCAAAGTTTTGAACGATGGAAGTTGTAATGTAAATTAATATTAACACAAATAGGCACGAATGTGTTTCTATGGTTTCATTGTTAAACCACGGTAGTCAACAAACTGAAATTTTCTTTCTTAAAGGTGTGGTGCAGTGCTGGGCCGCTTAGTTTAAAGTGTTTTCCAATTCAAGCATCCTAATTAGTTTTCTAAAGAAAACAGAAATGTTATTGTGGATTTAAATACTGCTGAAACGATTAAATAGGAAATATGTTATCATTCAAATTCCTCTACGGTATCGCTAGTATGAGTGGATGCGCTAATTGTGGATATTTCTGCTGTTTCATGTAGATCAGGAACTCAATGTAGCCAAGAGCATTAAGATGTTTAATCGCACAAGCGGGGCGGGCAGGTGATATGACCACTTTTGGCGATAAGACGATACGGAGTTTCAAGTTAAATAAGTCCACTATGTACCTTTAATCCTTCGTTTTCCGCGTGACAACAACACCAAACTGTCACTATTTTCATATAAATTGGCTGCTGTTAAAACGCCATAGGCGGTTCGCTTGACTAAATGCAACAATTTTGCATTCTAATCTATTTATGTCTTCAACAAAACCCATTCATCAAATGTTTGACGTCCACCACGGTCATATGGCTGTGGCTCCTGGGTCAATGTGATATTTTTACGGACGTTTAGCTAAAATACGTTACAGAGACATTCGAGATATGCCCAGCTCTTAAGAACGAGTTTTGATTTACTGAATTTTTGAGAAACAGATTTGATTTTATTAATAGTCAAACTTACTGTACAAATATGCGGCGCCGAGAATAATATTTTTGTCGTAAAGACAACGTACAGATACTTTCATCTCACGATGCTAAGAAAAAAAAAAAAAGAAACATCGTCAGAATAGCCTTCGATATGGAACACCATTAGGGATGGACTTTTATGAACATAAAGCAGAATAACTTTTCAAATGTTAAATGCCAGGGCTGAATAACGTTTCATGAACCACATTTCTGTTACAAAATGCTGCAAATGAGGAATTACTGAAGTGATTCTAAGGTGGCTTGAGCTGTTCGATAACCCATTTCTTAACTTGCAAACTGCGATATGTTTCCCTACGATCAGTGGAGCAAGCTCAGGGGTAAAATTAAAAGAATATTTCAAAATAAAGGTGTTGAATTATAATGGCGTGCATTTTTCGGTCTTAGGTCTCCTGGGTGCTTCCATTGAAGCGATTGGGCTTTCGTTTGGGCGTCATAGCCATATACCCATGATTCGTCACCAGTTATGACCCTCTTGGGCAAGTGAGGACATTATTGACGTCATTCACCATTACAAGTATATGATAGAAGAGCACTTGATTCCATTTTTTACACAAAATTTGATGCAAATTCTTTGCTGCATTTTTTACAATAATTGAAAATCGCCGATCACATCTAACCACGTCTAACCTTTTAATCCGTCAAAAACAAACCAAGTATACTATATACTTGAAACTGTGAATATATGTTCGGGATATGTGTTCCAACACAGTAAAAAAGAAAATAGGCAATCCTATGTACGTTGCCCGCGAAATTTTAAAATTCACCCTACTTTTTGAACACACCTTCCAACTTGATATGTATACGACAGTGCTAGCCTTTACACGTTTTAACAAATCTAATCACAGTTTACTGAGATAACTTTTGCCTACTTCCGGGCGGATGAATTCTAAGGATGGAATAAACGGTATCTCTTTATGAGCTGATTCAACAAATTTGAATACCAGGTCTGTAGGGATCTCCAACATAAAGTCAGGGTGTTGGAAAAGAGATGGTGGCGGATGAGCCCTTAATAAGGGCCAACGGCAGCACTCATATCCCCGAAGCGGGTTACTGGCTCCGAAATTTGGTACGGCTCCATTTGTCCTAAGGGTCCAGAAAAGGGCCCAGTCCTCCAGGTTGTGAGCTGTGCGGGGGATTAACTTCCCAACCTCGTTAAAAAAGTAATTGTTACGAAGCGATCAATATCCTCGTATAAGGCAGGATTTACGACCCTGCAAAATGAAAAAGGGACAACGAGTTTCGGATCTGCACGTGGAATTTTCGGAACTTGAACAGGCCGCGCGTAGCTAAACAATTAGCGGAGGCCGGGCAAAAAAAGATGAAAAACTGTGATGTTTACTACGATAATTGGTAAAGGGAACGTAAGCGTTTATTTAGATGCGGATTTTTTGTAAGTGCCAGAATTTTGCAGGAAGTCTTGAGCTATCGACACGTAAGTAAACGCCTTAAAAGAATTCGTATTAAATAACATCAGTCTTATATGCGCTCACGCCCCAACAGAGGAAAAGGAAGATGCTACCAAAGATAATTTCTACGAGCACCTCGACAAAACTTACCAGCAGTGTTTGATGTATGACGTTAAAATCGTCCTATGCGACTTTAATGCCAAAATTGGAAAGGACACGACTACACGACAACACTTCTAAAAACGGACTTACGCTAATCGATTTTACTGCGGGACGTAACGTTACTATAGCAAGGGCACGGTTTTCTCAACTCAATATTCACAAGAGACTATTGCGGACAAAAGATCAGCAAACTGTCAACCAAATTGATCATATTGCGATCATTCTGAGCGCTCAACATAGACTCGGACACTCTCTATTTGCAGTAGGAGATAAATAGGTAAGGAGCATACACCAGCTTATTTCCAAGATTTGATCGTATGGATGTATGCCTCAGCATCGTTTGCCCGGTTCGCGAAAAAGGAGACCCTCTAAACTGCGCCAATTATAGAGGTTTCAATCTCTTAAATTTCCCATACATGTATAAGATCTTGTCTGTCCTATTATGCGAGCGCTTGAAACCATTTAAGAGGATCTCGTTGGACTCTATCAGTGAGGTTTTAGGGCCGGCAAGCCCACAATTTATGGAATATTTACAATACGGCAGATCCTGAAGAGAACTCAAGAAGTTCAGATTGATACTCAGCACCTATTTATCGATTTTAAAGTCGCATATAACAGCATCTACTGAAACGATTTATACAAAGCCATGTCTGGTTTTGGCATCCTTGCCTCGTTCGCTTGTGTAGGATAACGACTGTCATGTGACTTCTTTAATATCTTTCAAAAGGCTGTTCAATTGCTAGCATTCGCCAACGATATTGATATTATAAGAAGAACACAGCGAGCTGTCACTGGTGCCAGAATGTCACAATCGACAGTTATAACCTTGAGGTAGTAAGGCACTTTGTCTATCTCGGCTCTGCTTTCACATATAAAAAAGACATCTGTTCAAAAATCAAACGAGGAATAACGCTGGCCAATCGCTGTTTCTTTGGACTGAGAAATCTACTATGTAGTAAGGCCCTCTCCCGAACAACCAAGGAAACTCTATATAAGACCCTTGTAATCTCAGCCCTGCTCTATGGTTCCGAAGCATGGGCCCTTTCTAAAACGGATGATGATATCCTTGGTCGTTTTAAAAGAGAACTTCTTCGTAAGATATTTGGTCCATTATGCGTTGATGGGTTCTGGTGGAGATGATTCGACCTGGTAAAAAAACTGCGCATTGAGCGTTTCAAATGGTCGCGACATGTAGAGCGATAGAGTAAGGCCTTGCCCTAGGTGGCGCATGCAAGTGGAAGGGGACCTCAATCAACTAAGAATGCGCAACTAGAGGCAGTTAGCCATTTCCTTTTTCTTCATTTTGAAGAAAAAAGAACCGATGATGCCACCGGCTTATAATCTGTACCATACGGTTCATTTTTCTGCATGCACGGGAAATACGACAATTCTGCTTGCTTACGCAGCCGTTAAACCAGAAATTAATGATAATGCGGCTTTAGCTCTTGCACCAATTGGATATTATAGTGAGACTAAGATTCTTAAGCAGAATTTTCCAGATAGTGAACGGATAAAGGCCAAGTTGTTGCGAACGACGAAGAATCGATAAACTGGGGTCGTCTTCGACACTAGCTCTCAAAGCCGCGATATTTCTCATTCTTCGTGTAAATATCCAATAGCGTGGAGGTAAGTTTCGTGAAAAGAACTTCAATTTTGGAAATAACTTTCAACGATTTGAAATTGTTGTTGTGGCGTCAATCTTTCCATGATCTCATACCTACCTATCCTGAGTGACTTCCACATTCATGAGTGGACAACTAAGATGTATGTACATATGTATATATGTAGTAAATTAGTAGTGAAAATACCATTCTTTTCAGACACACCACCTCATTCGAAGTGTTTGTGGGCACTACAAGAAAATTATTCAATTCTTCCAAAATTGCTAAATCAACCACTATAGCAGGTAATTGCACCCTTACACGTTACTAAAAAAGTCAAATCTCTACATCGCAACCCCGCAGATCTACAACAATTCTAAGAACAACATTTGAGCATGCAACCTCAAAAGCCATTAGCACCCTAACGTGAGAATTGTATGGACTTAATGCGTCATTAGGCCATTCTTCTAAAAAAAGAGAAGAAAAAAGAAACACCTACCTTCAACTATAAGTATTTTTGTATGTCCAACTACCTAGACTTGGCCAATTCCACAAATCCTTACCGGTCTGACTGTCTTGTCAAGCAAAATAACATATTTTGACAACAATCAGATCATTTTTCGATTTTGGCGACGACACTTCAGTTCAAGATGGCAATCAGATAAAATTCGATTTATGGCCAAGGTCAGACAGGCGACATAACTGAACATAAACAAACTCGATCTGTCATGAAGATTCGTACGATTACGACGCGACCGCTCAGTATCTTCACTTGAAAAATCCTGACCAACAATGAAGTGTGAAGAAAATGCCATTATCCCTTTGTGAGCTTAACGACTGAACACATTATGGGCGAGCAAAACCAATTTTTTCGTCTGACATCGTAAAACAACGCCACCTACTCTCTAAGTAAAATCCCACGTTTTGATATTAAATTCATAGAAAATCCCTTTTCCCATAAATCATGCCATTTAACTTCGATGTAACGATTTTATGAGATATCGAGGTGAGATGCATTTTAAGGTTAACAATACCATATCGACTCTGGTCCGGTCATTAAGCGTAGGTGTCGTGTGGTATTTTTTGTTTAAAAGTCATCCACTTAACCACGCATTAAACTTTGATATACAAAGCTACGGAGATAAAGTTATCCTTAACATACGAGTAGCGAGTATCTATGTACATACCCAGTGAGCCCATAAAACAGCGTATTGACTCAATACAAAAAGAAATATAAAAAGAAAAAAAAAAAAAAAAAAAAAAAAAAAAAACAAAATAGAAAAGGACTCCCTTTTACACTGCAATAGCAGAGGCAGTGGGTACAAATCGAGTCGCGCTAACACATGTGCCTTGTGACAAATGGCTTCCGCCAGACACAATGTCCCGGTCATTAAAGTAAGTAAAGTGCAAAACGTGTGTCCTGTGCTAAATTGAAGAGGTGGCCTTCCCGAATGTTGGAATGGTTTGGTTTTTTTTTCCTAGCGGCGACATTGTCGTTATTTACCTTTTGCCATAGTTTAACAATGCACCGTTATTCACAGCGACTTGTCCCATTTCCTCTTTTAGGATGTACGAATACGAGTATTTTGTAAACGGATTTTTATTCATCTACTCCTTCGTTAAACGATTTTTTATGTTTCCTCAGCTTAAAGGAGTAAAGGCTGTTTTCAACAAAGTGGATGCAAGGACAAAAGAGAGCAGGTACTTAAGGGTGATATAATGTGAATGAGGATGACTTCACTGGAACCACTCTCGGGACTGGAACCTATTGCACGCACTGTGAATTACATTTAACAAAAGCATGTCCAATTCGTTCAATGGACATGAAACTACCGTTCGCCAGGATATGAAAACAAATGTCAATTCACATGACTTGGAGTGGAAATGCAGTTGTATGTTGGAAAGGTAGAATAGGGGGTTCATCAGTGAGCAAATTAGCGCAGCTAAAGCACGATGTCAGTGATTGGTCTAGGATTTTGATTTTGTTGTCTTTTTGTTTTGTTTCTTCCTGACGATGACGATGATGGTGAGAATTGATTGAGAGTTCTATGAATAGCCTTAAGGTTCATAGCCATAGCCATTTGAAGATAAACTGGATTGGAAATGCAGAGGTATACCGTCGCAATGATATATACATAGTAGAGTTCATCAGTGTCCTGAGGGAGACAATGTCTTCTGGGGTCGGCGGTAAAGAATGATAAAGATTCCTTTGCTATCATTTTGAACTAAATTGGCCCGTTTGGTGTTTTTTTTTTTTCTTTTTTTCCTATTGCTTTTGCCTTCATTCGTCCTTCAATTACTCAGAGAGAAGAAAAATTCTTTGAAATACGAATGTAGGTACTTCAATTTATTCTAAAAAAAAAAAAATAATAATAATAATAAAAAAAGAGGAAAAAGAGCACGGTAATGATGAATCTATAGAGCGCAGAATTTAGAGCATGAGGCGAGGCTTTTGAGTTTAGAGTTCGTTAAGTTGAAGTTTTTTGTTTCCTTCAATCCAACCACTCCCTACATAGAATTTCTTTGGTTTTTATTTTAATTTATTTACTTATTTTTATTTTTCAAGTAAGAAGGGAGGTTTGAAATTTTGTAAAGCTACTTTCCATAGAGCAGCCAATTTAAGAAAACATTTAAAGGAATTTTTCATGAGGCAATTGTAGATACCTACTGATCTACTTGTACTTGTATACCTATAAAGGGGCTGACGACTGTGGTTTTCTCTTGGGGAAAGGTAAGTGGCGAAACCAAAAATGGTTATTAGAATGCTACCTTTGATATTTTGTTTTTGTTTTTTTATAGAAAGTAAATTTCAGTACTTTAAAGATATTTCTTAAGTTGGAAATACGAGTAAGTATAGCAATCAAGGGAAAATCTTATTATCTTCAGCTGTTCGTGAGTACGCCAAGCACGTGTGCAATCCAAATCGGTTGAGGTCCCCTTCTGTGCGCGCCAAATAAGACGAGGTCTGCCTTTACTACGTTGTCCCTCCGAGTTAGATTCGAAGACTCTGTGGCCCGGAGCATTGGTGTCTATTCTCTGTATATGTTCTAGCTATCTCAAAGTCCGGCAACGTAAACGGGACCGAATATTTTTCCACGGAGGATATCTTCATCCACTTTCGATAGAGTTCATACTTCAGCGCCTCAAAATAGGACTGAAATAATCAAGGCCTTATATAGAATCCTTAGTTTTTCGGATTAGGGCCTTATTACTCAATTGCCTTCTTAGTTTAAAGAAACAGCGATTGGCAAGAGTGATTCTTCGTTTTACTTCTGATAAGGTGTTGATGGCACCATTTATATTAGCGTATACTTGGTTTTTCCTCCATTTACCGCTAAACCCACGTTGGCAGCTTCCGTTTCAATACTAGCGAACGGTGACGGCTCTCTGAGTTCTCTCAATTATGTCGATACTAACGTGGTTGCACAGATTTTTGAAAGATTGAGCCTTCAGTGTTCAGTTGTGAGTTTCGCACAATTCTCTATCAAGTATGAGGATATGTTCTTAAATATTTTTTGACATCAGAGATCTTGCATAGACCAACGAGATTGGCAGGAATGTCAAAACTAGACATTGCTGCATAGAGTTCTTCTCTATAAATGCTGCCATATGCAGCCTTAAAATCGATGAAAAGACGGTGGGTATGGATTTAGACATCAGCCGGAGTTTGAACTTTTCTGGTCTGAAACCACACTGTTAGAGATTAATCAGGTTGTTGGCGAAGGTTTTCAGATGGTGGCACAATATGGGAGATAAAATCATTAATGAGATGTGGAGGAGACTTATGCCTCTATAGTTGGTGCAGTTGAGGGGGTCTTATTTTTTTGGATCAGGCAAAGGATACTGAGATTTCATTCATCAGGCATTTATTCTTCTGACCAAATCTGTGAAATAATTTGGTGTACGAGGTGTGTTTAGAAAGTAAGGTGACGCTTGAACTTTTGCGGGCAAAATGCATTCTGTATTGGTATACATGTCCCAAACATGGGTTTACAGTTTCAAGTTTGAAGCATACTTAGTTTGCTTTTGACAGATAAAAGGGTTAGACGTGTTTTTGGTGTGCTCGGCAACTTTCAATTATTATAAAAAATGCAGCAAAGAATTTGCATCTAATTTTGTGTAAAAAATGGAATCAAATGCTCTATAACACTTGAAATGTTGACAGTTTTTCCAAGCTGGTCGAGAAGATGCCAATGACGAACCTCGCTCTGGACGCTCAGCACAATAACAAAACATGGTAACGTCGATGCTATGAAGAAAATTGTTTTGGAAAATCATATGAGAAGTTTCGAGCATGAGACGTGTGTCAGCAGAGTTTGTCCCGAAGTTCTTCGAGAATAAGAAAAAGCGTTGACACAAGTATATTTTATTTAAGAGAGATTACTTTGAAGGGTACAATATTAGCATTGATAAAAAAATAAGTGTTACTTTACTTTTTGAACATATCTCGTATTCTTGTCCGCCTTCACTAGAGTCCATACTTCTGTGCCATGAAGTAGAACTGGAACAATGAGGGCCTTACAAAAGTCTATTTAGTGATCTTGGAAAAGGTTTTGTTACCTAATTGCCTTCTTAAATTATTGAAACAGGATGAATAGGGCACGGGTTCAGGGTATGACTGTGGCCAATATGTGTTGGCGGTTGTAAATAGGGGTCGCCCGCTAGGTGGACTTCTGGCTCTGGTGTTATGGTGCACTGCTCAACGTGCTCATTAGTACTGACGTCTATACACATGAATACGCGGATGATGTTGCTGTACTGTCTGTTAGATCGTGTCTATCACAGGCTTCCATTACAATACTTTCAAAGCTGTGATTATGTATGGGTATCACCATCTAATTCTCCAAAAAAGTTGAGTATTTAGGTGTCATCCTAGATAGCAAACTTCTATTTTCTAAACATATTGAGTAGAAAGCTTCGATCTCCTGGCAGTGCAAAACATGGGGCCTACCACCGAAAAGGGTCCTTAAGTTCTACACGGCTATGGTAAGACCAATGATTTGCTAAGGTTGGCTGGCAAGAACAATCTGTGGATAAATCCTATCACGCGCGGCTCTGGTTCAAATGCCCTAATGAATCTCACTCCCTTTGATATTTATATCATGGGCTGCCCACTCAAAGCCATCTTTCGTTTGAAGCTGTGATAATCTTGCTCGAGAACTATCTTTTCACTCTGGTTTTCCGCTGCAAACAGAACACTTCTTGCAGAAAAAAATACGAAATCGACTTCCCCTGTGCCCAAAATTAGTTTCGTCCAGAATCTGAGTCAGAGAAGGAATATAATCTTGCCTTCACTAATGGCTCTAAAACCGATATAATGGTTCCTTTCTAGAAGACGTTGATGTTAGATTTCACTCAGCAACGATCTATATTGTGAAGAACTGATGGAGGAGGCAAAGCACTTGCATCTGTAGCTACAGTCAAGTTGCCCTTAGAGCCTTGCTGAATTCTCTTATGACTTCCAAGCTAGTTCGAGAATGCAAGACATCACGGAACGCAATCGGAAGGCTGAATTCACTGAGTCTTTTCTGGGTCTCAGGTCAAAATGGGATCATGAGAATTGAAATGTCAAATGAACTTGCTAGGCAAGGCTCAGTGGAGGGTTTTTCAAGATCCGAACCTACGTTATGTCTGCCTACGTCCTCGGTTAAGTCTTCCATTGGCAGTTGGGTTTCATATGAGCACAACTGCATATGGCATGACTCTCCAGGTTTTCGGCAGACCAAACGAATCCTTTCCAATGTCTCTTAAAAGTCTACGACTTTCCTGTTGTCCCTTAACACTCAAGTGGAGATAACTACAATTATGACGCATAAGTATGTGTTAAGTTTTTCGGAAAATGGGACAGAAAAAAAAAGAAAGATATTTGGGCTTACCGGTATGAAGTAAGCGCTTTTTTTTTTTGTAAAAATAAAACACTAATTTTTAATGAAAAAGTAAAACAAATATTATTCAAAGTATTGGCCAATGCTAGCTACACATTTTTCCCATCTTTCAGGCAATTTTTGGATTATACGCCAATAAAACTGTTCGTCTTTTGAAGCAAACCAAAAAGTCATCCAATTTTCGACCTCCTCGTAGGATTCGAAGTGATGCTCAGCTAATGCGTGTCCTATCAATGAAAACAAATGGTAGTCGGAAGAAGCCGAGTCTGGTGAATACGGCGGATGGGGTAGCAGCTCTCAGCCAAGTGCTTTGGTTGTATCCTGAACCAATTTTGCTTTGTGTGCAGGTGCATGCCAAAATTACCTTGCCGTGTCTTCTGGCCCATTCTGGTCGTTTTTCGGTCAATGTATGGTTCAAATTGATCATTTATTGTAGGTAGCCATCTGTATTAACGGCTTCTCCAGGTTTAAGGTTTCTTACCGTATTGATCTGGTTTTGCAGTCGAAGTTGATAGTTGTCCCGGATTAACCCATGATGTTTTCCATTTAGGATTCTAAGAATAAATCTCTTTTTTATTGCCAGCAACAACTCGATGCAAAACTGATATTTTATCGTATCTTTGAAGCATAATTTCACAAGTGGTGTTTCGGTTTTCATCTGTCTTTCAATTAATTCATGTGGCACCCATTTTTCAGACTTTTGGATCTTCTCATAGCTTTTAAACGGTCAGAAATTGTTTGTTGTGCAACATTTAATATTTCAGCTATTTGTTTCTGACTCAAAGTGTCATTTTCATCCAATATTGTTTGCAATTCGGCGTCTTCAAGCTTTTTTGGTGGTCTTCCACGTTCTTCATATCTCACATCAAAATCGTTATCTCTGAACCGTTGAAACCATCTTGTGCATTTTGCTTCTGATAGAGCATGATCACCATATGCCTCGACATGCATATGGTGCCACTCTGAATCACTTTTTTTCAAATGAAAACAAAAAATTAATGCTTTCTGCAAGTCATCATTTTCTGGTAAAAAATTCGACATTTTTAACACGATGAAAAAATATGGTGTTGCTTACTCAACGAATTGATGTATACTACTAAAAAAAAAAACATAAGACCCGTTCAAAATAAATGTTCCCTATCGAGACATTTGTATCTTGACTCTCACTTCATACCGGTACCATGGACTGCTGGTTGCTGTCGTGACAGGGCACTTATATACGGGGTATAAGTGGTACAACATTCTATGACGCTTGAGGTGAAAATGATGAGTTAGTTTTAGTTTTAAATGCATTTTATTTTCTTAAACACTAACTCTTACATACTATAAAAAAATGCTTAAACGCTAGCTTACAATAACTTAACAATCTTATACTAACTGACTGGCCCCACACAGGCACTCTAAGCTACTCTAAATTCTTATATCTATGTCTTTCGACTTCATTTACATTTTATTTAAAAAATTTCATTTGATATATTTAGGGCTAAGATTAAATTGTTAACAAAAAACTTAGCCTATGGATGTAATTTTTTATTTTTTATAAAAACTTAATATCTAACTTAAAATAAACCTTAGTCTACCTAATCCTAAATACACAATACACACATCCACACACATAGATATTACACAATTCTATACATAAATTGGTATATACCTTTGTATATACCAATATATGTATATATTTCTTAAGTGCTAACCTAAACCTATGCAAGCTGGCCATCGCTATTTACAGAGCAAATAGATTGGTCAGCTCTGCCTCATTAGTGAGGCTGGTCCGTACTTGACGGAAACGACGACGAAACATCTTCTCCATCATTCAACCACCAGAAATGCTGGTGCTGCCGAACGACATCCCTCTTATAGCGATTCCCCACCGCCCTACTGAACCTGAAACGATCCACACTTCTATGTGCGACGTCTCTGTTGTAGTTGAGTCGCCTGTCCCCAGCTCTCCGAGCGACATGGAAGATTAACGGAACCGCTGATCTATCCTGGATCAACCCTATCTGATCTAAGTTGAGAAATGCTTCCGGTGGAACGAAGCCGTCAGAGCGCACACTCTCGTGGTAAAGGTAATTGGGATAGTAAGCCCCAGATATCAGGTTATTCGTCGAGGTCATTGCTCTTGTAATGTGCCTTCGAGTCAGGTTAATTACGAAGTTGTCCACTCGTATTATGTTAGCCCTGTTGTAAAGGACCTCATTAGGATAAAATTTCTTGTACTCCGACTCTGGTGTTCTGTACAAGCGAAGACAAGCCCTAAGGCAAGCCCTCTCAAACACCCGAATCTTTTCCATTAAGCTTGCTCGTACATTGAACCACACGGGACACCCAAATACCAGCATGGGCCGGATGAGGGCCATGTAGCAGATTACATTTACCCTCGCATCGAATGGGCTGCTATAAAACAGTCTCTTTGTAAGGGCAAAAGCGCCTTTAGCTCCGGCCAAAGCAGCATCTACGTTTTTGTCAAAATACAGAAACCGATCTAACCAGAACGTTGCCCGTGTTGTCCAATGATCGAGAACTTTCTCCAATTTTTTCTGGTATCCCTAGAAGCTCTAGACAACGGCGTCCTAAAGAGAATGGTTTCCGACTTCTGAAAGTTGATTTTCAATTTCCAGTCATCGCAAAATCGTCTTATCTTATCGAAGTCACGCTGCAAGAGAGTATTAATGACCTCGATTTTTGGACCTGTGTTGTACGCTATCAAATCGTCTGCGTACGCAATAGTATGGGGAAGTGAACCTATCAAGTCGCTTGTATAAATGTTGAACAGGATCGGCGAATTGACCGCACCTTGCTGAAGACCATTTTTAATTTGAAATATTCCAACAGAAGTCACATCACCATTCTTCACGATGAACTGTCTGTTGGTTAGCATATTATAAATAATGTACAAGAGTGGTTTACTGATCCCCAGCCTAGTCAGCTTATAGAAAAGACTCTCTAGCCATACGGTGTCGAAGCCTTCTCCAAGTCAACAAGGCAGGCACCAGTACATTGGTTTTTGCCTTTATTCCATTGTATATCGGACACCAGCTTAGACGCGGCATGTGAGATATCATGTCTCGCTTTAAAACCGAATTGATTATCCGGAACTATATGTTTGCCTTCAACCCACTCTATTGATTACTTTTTCAAAAACCATACTGATATTCGGAAGGAGACTTATCGACCGGAGATTCGCCGGATTGGATATATCCTTTTCCTTTTTGGGGATAGGTTGAACCACCGCCGTTTTTCAATGCGCTGGATAATGAGCATTATTCATTGCATTATTAAACAGGGTGGTATAAATGTCCACCGCTTCTAGAGGAAGATGTCGAAGCACGATGTTCGGAATACCATCGGTCCCCACTGACTTTTTAGCCCTGATTGTGTCAAAGATGTCATGAAGTTCTTCCTTCGAAATGAACGGGGGTAAGTCACCCTCTCTGGTAATGACATTATTTGCCATGTTTTCGTCGCTGAACTGGGAGAAACCAGTGCCCTCGGATCGCCAGTTCTCTACTTCATTTCGAATGTATAAGTCGTGCACCAAAACACGATCGTCCAGGTGGTGAAAATGATGACTACATCTGAGAATGCTCGGCTTACGCTCGCATCAGGTTGCAGGTACTTAACGCTGTCGTGTCGTTGGTACTGTAGGGCCTATCTTACTGAATCTCGCTTTTTCGCCTTTCCTTGACGGGCTGAAAAATTTCATGAAGACGAATTACAAGGAGTACAATGGAATAGTTCTTTGCCTGAGTGTTCTGTTCCAGCATTAAAATAAAAAAATATATATACACGTGGTATGAATACGGATCTAAATTAAGTATGACGTAGTGAAACCCTAAACACCTTTCTTTTGTTGCAACAAGAAATAAAAAAAAAAAAAAATAAAAATAATGATAATAATCAAAACACATACATATGCTATGCATATTTGAAATGAGGAATTACCCATAATTTGGACTGGAAAGGGTATTCAACAACAAATCCCTATCCAGTAGAATCAAATAGAAATAATTTAAAGAAGTCAAAAAATACAGCATGAACGACTACAAAACGCTTATCATCAAAGTCCTGGGATACAATATCAAGTCTACAAAACTTGGTTTGTCCGAAAAAATAAATTCCTTTTATAATATGTATTGTAGAAGATCCCGTTCCCTAGTTTTATGTTCATATGTATATATAAAGCAGACGTACATCTAAGTTTCGGATTGGTGAGTCTTCCTCTGGTTTCAAGAGTGACTATTCCGAAATCTACTCAATAGGTTGCGTATGTGCGCTCAACCAACCTGGAGTAAATTGGGGTGCGTGATGGAGCTCCACGGCGTACAAAACACTTGCGTTGCCAGACAAACTTCAGCCGCTCCGTACTTTTATCTCTCCATCAGATTCTAGATTAAAGGGTAGGGCTTCAGAACACAGACAGTGGCTTTTAGAGGAACCTTCATTGAAGTTAAAAATCTAATTTTCTTTCTTCTCACAAACCTTTTGCAATCTTTAGATTTGAAATAAATTTCATTTTTGCGCACTCTACTTACTAGTAACCCCAACCCATGCCAACCATTTACAACAGCATCTATTCGTATGTCCCGAATGTAAACAAAAATTATTTACCCCTGGCACAATCTTGTTTTCACTTATTCAATTATTCAGTCAAAAATTGCAGATGGAATCTCTTACCCGTTCTCTAGATAATACACAGATTCTCGTACACATTTTGAACTTCAAAGAATTGCTTTCTCCCCAAATCAAAATAATCTCCTGTTCTATGCGATGTGGTGTCCCTTCTTATAAACAAACCCTAATGCCAAAAAAACTACACAGAGAAACCGAATTCCCGGTCCTAATCGACCGTAAAAAAAAAAAAAAAAAAAAAAAAAAAAAAAATATAGAAGAAGGATATTTCGAAATCGCAATGTTTCTAAATTGAATTTTCATTCAATAACAATCAAAAAATAACATTTCGTTATAATTCATCCCCCCGATGAAACAGAATAATAATAAAAAAAAAAAAAGTTCGTTTCGAATAAGTAGAAAGGAAAAAGGAGAAAGAAATCCCAACGCAAGCATCCTCAGGAAATGATTCTCGTTCGCTTGCGGGCTTTTATTTATCCTTTTCTGATTTATATTTCTACACCGATGAGCCACCCATCTAAACGACCGCCTACTGATTCACCGCCTTTGGCAAAATGAAGATATGTGTAAGTAATTTTTCTTCTTCCTTAAGCAAAAGACGGAAAACTGTTGGAAGTTCTGTTCTGCCAAAATGGCGTTATTGTTCTTAGCCCTCCAACTAACGGTTACTGTACAAGCATTTTTCCTCGAATTCTCTCCCTCTCTGTGTTTGTGTGGTTTGGTTTAGTTGATTCTCCCTTGAAGACACACACGCATTATTTTCAAATTACAACGTCCTAACCGAGTGGAACACATGTTTTATTCGATTCTGTCTATCAGCTCCTCTGTCTCCTTGTTTGGCCCAGTTCTTCGTTCTTTTTCGTCCTTGGTTATTTGTGGATTTATTTTCTTATAATCAAATAGGACATATCACTAGATCCTTTTTTTTTTTTTTTTGTTTCAGTTGGTGGTAGTTTGAGGGTAATGGTGATGTGCGTTGATACAATTCGTTGTAATAAAAGAATTCATTCAACTGAAAGGATGATGAATATCCTTCAACCTTTTTTTTTTTTTTTTTTTTTCAACTCCCTTTCAGAGTTTAGTGGTCCTTGACTAAGGGTAAACGGCGGCAACTGTTTGTTTGTTTGTTTGTTATGTTGGTTTAACTTTTGCTATGTAGGGATATGAATAAGAATGCTATGTGGTCTAAAGGATATTCATTTTGGTTTATTTTGCCGGAAGTGTTGCGCTCATCCAGATTATATTCGTTTTGTCTATTCTTGTGAGATTCATTTTTTTTTTTCTTTGTTCTCTCTGTTCCTTTCTTCACGGATGATTCATTTGAGTCGTTTAACTGTGATTCGAGCAAATGGAAAAATTGCAAAAGGGACGACACGACAGTGAAATAAAATGATATATTCGCAACAATAAAACATAAAACTGAGTTAACCGCAGTTAAAAGTTATTTGTTTGGAATTTATGTCGCTTTAGTATGTTCTTTTTAGAAATAAAATAAAAAAAAACTAATAAAACATTCACTTACTGCTCTAGGTGGAAGGGGATGGTAACTTGCTAAATTAAAAGAGGGAATAGTGTGTTTTAACACAGATAACTAGTGCTTTATGGTGAAAGAATTTATACGTACATATATATGAATAGAGCGAGACAAAATTAAGATAACAAGAGCAAACCTTCAAATTAATTTTTTTTTTTTCCAAAGAAAGCATTTTCGAAAACGTTATCTATCGCATCCTTAACAACAAATTTACGTAGTTATTTAGGCGACGGTGCAGTACGGGAAGAACCTGCGCGTCGAATAACCAGCTTCTCTAGCTAGCATGAGCTCTTAACAGCTGCCTCCAGCGCCAAAGCCCAAGTAAGTTGAGGTTATCTTCTACTTGTGCGTGTCAGCTTAGATGCCGTCGTTCTCGGAGTTAGAATCGAAGGCTCTTTCTGTCAAATCTGTGGTGTTTGTCTGTTTAAAATAGCCCAGCCATCTCAGATATTGGTTCTACAGACGCCTAACTAGACTGCACAGATCGTACCGTTCATGGATCTCACGTAGTATCTCTTCTTTAAAACGTCAATGCCCCGCGTCATCCGTTTTCGAGAAAGTGTCTTTTCTCCGTAGATCAAGAACGGAATAACCAGATAAGAACGATAGGAAAAAAATTAAAACAAAACAACAACGGTGTGAGGTTTGAAGCTACTTTCATGCCATCATATGTGGAATAACACATTATTTAATTGGCCGCCTCCGTTTCGCTGGCAGTGTTTTAGGTATCCGGTCCAATTTTTGATGACTCGGTCCAATATATGCGGCATTATTCCAGCGATTGCGTGTTTAATATTGGCCTCGAGCTCATCCACAGTTATTTTCTTGTTAGCGAGGACTAAGAGCTTGACGTTGCCTCAGAGAAAATAATCAAGTGGTGTCAAATCGCCGTAAGATGACCCAGTCGCCAAATTTTTCCTTCACAACTTTGAGCGTTGCGTCGCTTCAATGGCATGTAGTGCCGTCTTGTTGGAACCACAGATCTGATATATTGATGTTGTCGAGCTCTGACCACAGCAAATCGGTTAACGTTGCTCTATACCTCAGACTATTGACGGAACCGGTGTTTCCTTTCTCATTTCGAAAGAAATAAGGTCTGATGATTTTGCCACAATCCTTGTGTATGCATTGATGCTGGGCCAAACACTTGTGGATTTTATTTGCAACAATAATGGAAATTTTACTTGTTGACATATTGCTGAAACAAAATTGGACCTCGTCCGAGAAGATGATTTTTTGGCCAAAGTCCGAATCTCCGGCCAACATTTCGATCGCCTAATTAGCGAACTCATATGGTCGTCTGGCTTCAATTCTTGCATCAGCACAATCCTACACGTATGTAGGCCCAAATTCAAACGCAAAATAAGAGTTTAAATGTCGATCGGCGCTAAATCAACATTTCTGGGTCTTCTTCGATACTGGCCGCTATGTTTTCTTCATTTCGCACCCATTTCTGTTTGGTTGGTGGCTTAAGATCCAAAAAAGTGTACTCATGGTCAAACTTTTCCACGGTGCGAAGAATTGTCTGCACACTGAAGCCATGATGACGACCGACCTCACGACGAAATTCACGTTGCGTATTTACAACTGAGCCGGAATTTCAAAATGT
Organism: Volucella inanis; assembly: GCA_907269105.1. Taxonomy (NCBI): domain Eukaryota; kingdom Metazoa; phylum Arthropoda; class Insecta; order Diptera; family Syrphidae; genus Volucella; species Volucella inanis. The sequence continues at coordinate 129,814,377 of OU026154.1, forward strand.
TTGGCAGCTCGATGTTATTTATAACTTTAATAACGGCTAAAAGATAACAACTATCTGGTCATCCGTTACAAAGTCAGTTTAAGCCCGAAGAAACTGCGATTTTCAAGAATAATGCTGCTATCCATTTCTGCGCTCATATATTATTGTTGCGTGCAATTTCGAAGCCAAGATGCACAAAATCCTAACTATCACGAAGTAAAAACAGCAAATGGTGACGTTCTGGTCAAATCATCGGTGGTGTGCATCCTTTTCTGATGGCAGCATCTACTTTGTTTAACCCCTTTTTACCATCAGATTTTCTTTGGCCACTTCCGCTGTGTTCGTCCAATCACATCAATGTCATCAAAGGCCTAAAACCTTTGTGTCATTAAAGATCCCGGTTAATTCATAACTGATATTGGCGGAGCAGCGAGAATTCACCATAGTCAACCTGTATAACCTGACGAGTTTGTCAGGATGATAGTGTGTGTTGATGTGAAGTCCTCGGGTCAACTCCACATCGGTCATAACGTGAATACCATATTTGTTCTGTGGTGGTCTTTCCTGGCCTGAAACTGCGCTGATATAGAACAACCTGATAGTTCCTGAATGATTTCAGATGCTCACATAATATGGCAGAAAGATTCGTTGGGCGATTTTTAGGAGACCTTTTCCTCAATGGCTTGCGCAGTCAACAGGGTCTCTGTTGTAGCGGATCGAGAAAAACGAAAAACGAAAAACGAAAAACGAGAAAAACTCCATACTTCGGGCATGGTTTCGTTTGAAAATACTCTACAGTTGAGCTGGTACATATTCCTTACCAGATCGTCTCCATCTGCTTTAAATAGCTTAACAGGCAGTTTCGTGTGTGCCAACATTTTGTTAGACATAAGCTTCGATATATATAATTGTACCTCCGGAATTATCTGCCACTCGTCCAGGGTGAATAGTTAAATAGCATGTCCATGTTTATATTTGCAGGCCTACCATCTGGTTTTTAAGCCTTGGCGTATTCGTTATATTCTCTGATAACACTTTTCAACGTCATTTCTGGAGAAGCACCTCTTCATTCTTGATCGCGTGATTCTCGTGCCAGCAAATCAGCTTATCTGATGGCTCGTTGGCAACATTCCCATTGGTGTTATACGGTTTGTGTATGAGGGCTATAATTTGGAAAGAGTTTGGGGGAAATCTAATCGGCAAACTCACTTGACTCCGTTGTGCCTGTGATATTCACATGCCTACCCTGGTTGCAACAAGGTAATGATCCGGTCGATGTTGGCTGTTGGGAAAATTCGGACATCCATAATGCTCGAGGTATATGTGGTTTCTATCGCAATGTGATCAATCTGGTTGGTGATTGATTGATCGGGTGATAGTTAAGTTAGTTTATGGATGTTTAGATGTTAGAACCGCGTGCTTATACCGGTGTCAATAACTTCCCTTGCATTTAGACTCTGATCGAGTCTTCCAAATAGATCCGCTCTAGGTCTGCTCTTTATCAACTTATAGACACCATTTGACAGCATTAACCGGAAACTTAGAGAAAATTGTTACTTCCTATGCAAAAGCGAATTTGGGAATACTTTAAGCTACGCAGAAACTCGGCGTGCAACAAAGCTATTAATGTCAGCAGTCACTTGGTATTAATAAGTGATAGAAGGTATTCGGGCAGTCCTGGCGATACAAAATCGCAGATTAAAAAGGACTTAAGACTATGCTTATACCTAAGTAGAAGGAACCTAAATAGATACGACTATACAACAGGCTATGTAAAATAAGGATGTTAGTCATTTTATGCCACGTGAAGAGAGATAGCCTATACAAGGAAAACGTCAAACTCTATTTGATAGGGTGTAAAGTGATAACAAATTGATTGATTTGTTTAGGTTGGATTTACTTTAGGAAGAATTGCTAATAGATTATGCATTCAAGAAGGCATTCTTGTGTGTAGAGGAGCGAGTCGACGAGCCAGTCTGTATCCTAGATACATATAAGAACAACAATTCAATATTTTTGAAGCAGTTAAGTTCTCTCATTAACACATACAATTTTGAGGTTGGTAGTCGACAGGTCTTTCAATCAAATTTTATCTAATCAACGATAGCATGTCATCTTCTTAAGAATACATACTTAACTGTGATAAAGAAAGGATATTGGGAATAATGGGAGTATCCCCAGATATCCTCCTTTTTTGAGCCAGCTTTAAAAGAATAATAGAGAGAGCACTCCCCAAAGAGGTTTTTTTTGTAAAGTGCAACTAAAGGATGCCCGATATACTAATATTTGGAAGTGATTACATGGAGCATCCGACTATATACGCGGATGCGCGGATGATCAAATTAAGATCGATGCAAAGGCGCATACAGATTTCTTCATTGGTCTAGATCTTGAAGAAGACCTAAACTTACCTCCTATTTGTCGATTTTAAACGCCACCTCTATCGGAAAAATTAAGGTAGACCATGTGCGATTTTGATTTCATTTCAAACTTGTCTGCCTCTGCAGAATTACTGTTGAGAAAGCTCGGTGGTAAATACTAGGACCAAACCTAAGAGTGGACAAGTATAACTTTAAATAATTAAAGATTTCACCTACGTCAGCTTCAAAGAAGAATTAATCTTGCAATATGCTGTGTTTTTGAGAGACCTTCTATAGTATAGGACTTTATCAAAAACGGGTGCTTGGTCATTTCGAGAAATAAGGTATTCAATTGATTCAGGACTTCCAAGGAGTACTTTACGGCTTAGATAGATGGAACATGTAGAACGGATCATCGGAGAACACAGCCTCGAAAAGGATTCAAATACACCATCAGGATTAAATGCGCTTGCGCTCGCCCAAGTGTAAGGGTCATCAACCAACTTGACATGAGAAATTCGAAGCAGCCTGCAAACAATAGATCTGGCTGGTTGGTTCATCCCAGTTCGTTAGAAAGCCTGCCTCTGTCCCACCACAATAGAATGGAACAATCCTTGACCAGCTTCACGTCACATTCAATCATTTAAGTTTAGTGGATTGCCCTTGATGTCTGCGAATGCTCTCAGTACTAGCTGCTCCTTTAGTTTTATGACTAATGCGGTTGGATTTTTCAACGACACAATTTTTCTTAGTTATGGTTCTTGTAACTATTAGCCTGAATATTTGTATTCGTAGTTATATTTTCGTTAAAACAGGAATGTTGTCATTTATTCAGTCCACCTAAAGAAACCACCAAAGGGAACCAACTATGAACTAAGAAATGCCAGATACTGTGTATTAAGAAAGCAACCGATGTCCACTGCTAGTTGTCCTTTGAAAGTCATTAACTGCAAAATCAATAGTAAACTGCTGCCAGTGCTCTCCCAACGATTTCAAAAAATCATTTTTAAAGTATACCTACTACTACCTAAACACAACATTACTTGGAATCCCTCCTCTCATTCAACTAACACGTAGCCCTAGAGACTGTCAAGCGTGTAACCATCACTTTTGTGGGTAAACAGAACACAGGAAATCTTCACAAATTCATGTCCTGACAACTGGGACTGTTCTATTCTTCTCCTTCCTTTTTTTGTAGGGACATAAAAAAATTTTTTTTTCTATTTTGATTTTTTCGTTAATTACGGAAAAAAGTTATGCTAATCATTTGGCGTGCTTGCTTTTTCTGTTCCGTTCACCCTTACTAAATCGGCAAAACATTACTCCTTCGGCCATCTTTCGTATGAAGGACCCGTGAGCTTATCTCAAAGTAATTTGGCATGAGGCAACAGAGTATACCAGTGTAGCAGAACAGCACAAATATTATTTTTTCTCTACATCTGTGTGTGTGTTGAGTCTTATTAAAAATATAAACTCACATGTCTAAGCCAACACTACGTGAAGTAAAAGTTTCATCTTTAAGCGCTCATCCCCGTATCCACAAGACTCGGTTAATTGGAGGAAGCCAACATAGTTCAACAAGCAACTACGAATATGACTGGGCGTAGTGTGGGTGTTGTTTGGATATCGTTTTGGCAGGAAGTACTTTGCATTTGTCTGCGAGTATATGTACGTGTTTGTATGTTCTTAAACTACCCAGCAACCCCTTACACGTCCCTTCAACCAAATGAAGAACAGGAACAGAAAAGAAAACCATTTTTGCATATCATATTGGAGTATGTATGAGGAGGGAGTGTGTTTTCGTAACTTTTGATATAACAACTCTGTCCAGGGTTTAGCTCTGGCATACTGTAATCATCATCATCAGGACCGTCGGCTTTCGGATAGATTTAGCGCTGTCGTTGTCCTTGCTGTTGTCATCATCGTCATCGTCATTCTCCATCTCATCGTCGTTTCGGCTAAACTATACCCGCAAAGGGAGCGAGTCATGATGGAGTCTCCAAGTTGAGGTCATTTGGCCAGTGCATTTGACTGTCATAAATAGAAATTACTGCTGATGGTCGCCAACTTTTGTGCTAATAAACGAAAGGATGACGAAAATGTTGGCAGAAAAAAAAGGAACCCTCGAAATGAATAGAGTGTAGAGGACTTTTGGGGAGGACATGGGCAACATTGTGGTCACCCACTGATAACACAGAGATAGACACAGTACATGATGAGTAATTAGCTGGCTAGCTTTGCTAGAATGAAAAAGAACTTTACCGCTGGTGTTTTAAGTGGTTTCCTCGGTGGCAGAATTTCTCTGCATGAGTTTGCCTAGAGTGCTTGGGATGGTGGACTGAAGTTTAAAAAACCATTAACGAGGGCAGACAAGTTTTGGCTAGTTAGGTTGAGCACGTATTTGTAGTTCAAGACTTTCGGAGAACAGTTGCAATTGTTTGCTTGGTCCTGGTAATTTGTTTAAGTAATTTCATTCGTTTCAGCGGGTGATAAATTTGCGGTCCTCGGTGACTAATGAGGTTGACAGTTTTAAAGGACATTTTGTTTAATTGCCTCGAAACACTGGCTGGGCACTCCTTCTAGGTATTGTTGTCAAAAACTTAACAATAGATTGGGCATGAAACAATGTTTTTTTTTCCTGTTTGCCAAGCAGAATGTCTTAAGTAGGGTGCAAATCTATTACAGTCCATTTGTTGCCGTGGTCTGATGATGCCTTCAGTCCAGAATCCCTACAAAAGGGTGACACGTTGTGGATGCATTTGTTTCTCAATAATCACTTGTGAATTTCCGAGCTCGAGCTTTGATGACTAACAAAGCCACCAAGATGAAAATGACCCTCATTGCTGAAGATGATTTTGTTTAAAAATCAGCATCCACTTGTTCCATAACCCATTTAACGAAATTTCTTCGCTGTGCGTGCTTAGTAGGCTTCAATTTTTTAATCAGTTCCACTTTTCATGCATGAATATGTTAATCTTTCGTGAATATATGCTATCGAGAGTCACTAGAAATGTCAAATTCTTAACAACAACTAATTGATCCGGTCTCTCTAAATTTCTGAATTAATCTCTTCACAGTTGATGAAATTGAATCTCCATTTCGACTACATTTTGTACGAAAATTGTGAGCTGTAGCTGCTAAACCTTCATAATTTTAAAGTACTTCTTAGCAATAAAAACGCATTGTTCTTTCGTGTAGCCCTCTATTGTATTCCTGTATTCTCACACTGAAATCGTTATAACACAACTCTGGGTGGCTTCGACATTCTGGACAGACAACACTCGAAGGAAGGTGTGTTGAGATCTTCGCTGTGAAAAACAACTTGACTCTGATAAGTACATCGTTGATGTGCTATCCTCTCCAGGCTCGTTGGACCACTGTGTGATATCAGCTAATTTCTCGAACATCGAGAGAAAAGTTCTCTAAAAGAACCGTAGGGCAACACGAGAAAGCCAATTTTAGCGCTCTTAACAGCTTTTTAGGAAAACTAATTGTTGTTTCTGTTTCCACGATAACGACGTTGATGCCGCTACTGATATACTACCATTCTCTTTGAAATGAGATAATTTATCTCTCATCGGATGAATAATTGCAAACCAAAAGATAGGATGTTGCACTACTCGAGGTGTCAGGGTTAGAGAAATGTTTTTTTGGTCCTACAAGATCAATTCCACTGAGGAAAATGGAAAATAAGGCTCAAATGAGCCAGGAATGACTGCAACGCTTTTCTTAAGCGTGTGAAATTCCAATACTACCAAAAGCCGAGGCAAAACATCCTACAATATTCCAATGGTTTTAAAATTGTTCGTCAAAAATATTGAAAGTTCTATCTCATCCTCAATCCCAACGCTAATTTACAATTATATTTCAGCTGTCAACCTTTTGAGCAAGTCTAATCTGCTTGCTGAACACTATGCGGCCAGCTTAACATTCTTAGACTGTGCCTTCACTTGAGTGCATCTAATCTTCAATGGGACAAATCAACTTCCGTACTTGTTTTGTAGCAAGAGCTCACAAATCCGCTAATTCAGATGATATATCTCCCCTTCTAACTTTTCCATCAGTTCTGCTTTTTAGGATTCTTTCCGGGAAGACTGAAAACAAAATTTGTCCAGCCCGTCCGTAAAACAAGGGCGAATCTTCTTCTCTCTCCTCTTACAGACCCGTAGCACTTACGTGCCTTCTTTTCAAGGTCGTGAAAACGCTGATAAATCATCAGCTCAAAATATTTCGAAACACGAAAACTTCTCAATGACCGGCAGTACGGTTTTCGTAGCAACAGGTCCACTGGTGATTTGATGGCAAGTCTTAACGAAAAGTGGAACCAAAGCGTACATTAATCTGGAGAAAGCAAGATATTTACATTTGGCATTACTAAGGCATTTGACAGAACGTTCAGTTTAAAGTGTCTTGGATGGTTTCAAATCCGAAATTTACAAAATAAATGCTGGTGTACCCCAGGGCTCCGTTCTGTCTGCGATACTCTTTTAAATCTTTATCAATGATTTCTTGTATGCTACTTTTAATTCAATAAATGTATTCCTTTGCTGACGGCAGTATTTCCTGCTTTTTATATAGCTTCACGGACTCAAGTCTATGTATTTGTATGTAGTTATATGAAAATCCCGTCGGCGTCAACTCTGACACGAAGGCATAACACTGATGTTAGAGTGGTTGCTGGCTGGGCTAAATGTAACGAACTAACAACTAACGTACTAAAACCCACTGGTTGAGGATGCACTGGCTCCAGTTTGATTACCACTTTTGGGGAAAATACCGAAACCTCATCTGGTTGAATGCTTCTTTAACTCCTCTGCACCTGTTAAATAGGACTCAAATCCATGCGATAAAACTTATAGGTGATTCTAATATCACCCAGTCATTTGGCAACCTTGAAGGAAATGTTTTCTATCTCGCCAGTGCTCCATTGAAATTGCCAATAGTATTTCCTTCAAACCTTCAACTGTAACACTCGTCTCTCTATAAGTGCTCATCAGTGTACCCTCAAGCCTATTTTTGGATGTACTCTACAATATCGTGATTCCTTTCTAAACCATACAACTCGCTTATAGAATGCCCTGCCGAGTTCTCTATTTCTTTGTCATTATAATTTGCAAACATTTAAGACCAATGTACATCGGCACCTCTGGTTACTTCTTCTTTAAATTTCCTTCGACCGCGTTGTATGCAACGTACGTAGCCATAGCTTGTAGCTCACCGAAACTATGTGATTGAATTTCAGGATGCCATAGTCCGTTAACATGGTGCGATAACGGTTACCATTGACGGTAACATTCTGATTTGCATCAGCCATCAACCACATCATACCTTTGTTTTTAGTGGATATAATGGTAGCTCTTGGTACTCTTCGGGTTACTTATCAGCCTAAATACGGCAATTTTGTTTATTAATGTATCCATTGAGCCAGAAATGGATTTCATCACTGAACAAAATTTCACAGTAAAACACTGGATTTTCATTGAGTTTTTCCAAATCCCATTCACTGAAAATATAACACAAATTCAAGTCGCCTGGCTTCAATTCTTGCACAAGTTGAATTTTGTACGCTTTTAGGCCGCAATGCTCACGTAAAATACGCCAAGTTGTCAAATACGCCAAGCCAAGCTGCTGAGAATGACGACAAATCGATTCGTCACGGTCTTCGCGTACACTCTCAGTTACAGCTTCTATAATCTCTTCACTACGTGCTGGATATGGTCTTATCGGTTGAGCATCATACACTAATGTAAACTGGGACTCAAGTTTGCGAATGGTATTTGTAATAGTGGTTTCAGTAGGTCGATTATGCGCACCGTAAGTTCCTCGAATCGCACGAAATACATTTCTCATAGAACGCTGATTTTCGTAATACAGTTGAACAATTTGGAAACCCTGTCTTAATCTGAGTCTTTTCATGATAATTTGCCAAACGATACTAAACAAAAGTGATAAAGCAGTTTGATAGGAGTCACGCGTGATCTGTCAAAAAAAGCCTATTGAAAATCAAACCTCACAATGAATCACCCCTTATTTGAGTATAATCCTGGATAACAAACTTCTCCGGAATAAACATGAACATGTTGTCAGGCTTCTGACAATACAAAAGACCTTTTAACAAAAAAGATTTTATAGATCTACTTGTGTATCCTACTCGTCAAATATCTGGTGGAAGAAACTTGCACGAAAAAACAGTCTTTGCGGCTTCTCCCATACTCCAAACGGTCTGTGTCGCCTACATTGGGGCTTTCATTAGCATGCCTGGCTCTGTTCAAGACGCACTGAGAAAGTTCCATTTGCTTGATATTCATACCATGGGTATGAATGTATATTCAACTAAATGTTTGCTGTTCCTCAGTAGGGTGTATACTACCTGCTGACGTGGATAATCGGGAGTGACAATAAGTGACACAAAATCTTGCGATCCTTGCTATAAAAGTGATAAATGGATACCGCCGAGTACTTCCTCTGTGCAAGTGCAAACCGTACCGGGCTGCAGAAACCTGGCGCTACCTACCTCTCCGTCTGCGGTTTCTATCTCTATTATTGTCAAACCTTTTTGAAATATCGTTATTCCTTTCAACCCTTGAATGTACTTGTATACCAGTTTCTTGTATGAACTACTAGATAAGGTGAAAAGTAACCTCCTTGGGAATGAAGATTATTCTAGCGATTTTCTAACTTCTTGATCCCGTCCGAAAATTAATTTTCCGGAAGGTCTGCAAAATACTCCTCCGTGGCGTCGATGATTTCCTCGCGTGACCTGAATTTTTTATTGATGAGCCATCTTTTGAGGTTTGGGAAGAGATAATAGTCCGAGGGAGTCAAATCGGGCGAATACGGTGGATGCGACAGCAATCGGAGCCGTAAGTCATTGATTGCGATGCTCTTGTGCAAAAACAAAATTTTTTTTCGCTTCATGTGAGGCAGTTTTGCAGCGATTTCGGCCTTCAGTCGATCCAATAATGCACAGTAATACTCGCTGTTGACGGTTTTTCCTTTTTCGAGGTAGTCCACGAAGAGTATGCCATGACAATCCCAGACAACCGATGCCATAACCTTTCCGACCCATCGAGACTCCCTCGTCCGCTTGAGAGCACTCGTGCCGGCTTCAGTTCATTGCCGGGCACTCATTCTGTTCTCAACGCCAAAAGTCCGCCCGATTCCACATCAGCAAGTCCAAACACTTTTTCGAAGTGCTTTCGCGTTCGTGTTTTTGGTCACGAGTGAGTATGCGCGGCACCCAGCGGCAGGATAGCTTTTACATATGCAGAATATTGCCCAAAATATGGTGTGTGCGCTCAGTACTAATCCGGTTAGCCAACACCATTTCATGTATTTTTTTGACATTGTCCTCTGTAACCGCATCGGAGGGCCTGCCGCTGCGGACTTGATCGGTAGTGGACTTGCGGCCACCACGAAACTCTCGAAACCAATATTTGACGGTGTAATCTGACAGAGCATTAGCCCCATAATATTTATCCAACTTTCCTTTTGTTTCCTTCGCCGTTTTGCCTCTCAAAAAACAATGTTTTATAAGAGAACGAAAATCGTTTTTGTCCATACTCAACATGATGCCAAACACGTCAACACGTCAATCAGCTGTCAAAACAAAACTAAAGACAGTATAGCACTGAAATTTGTCATGTCTGCCTAAACATGAACGGACTTCAAGGCACCATAGCCTTTTTTGCAGTAGCAGCGCATTCTGGCGGTCAAAGAGGTTACTTTTCTCTCCACCTAGTACTTAAACGATTTTTTCTACACGTGTCTCTAGGAGCTGGACGGCTAAGAGCTAAGCAAAACTAGCACCGAAAGACGAAAGGTTATAGAAATTAAAATGTGGCATTAAATCATGTAATTATTTCCCCAAACTTCGACTTCAGAATTATATTCTTACACAGAACTCACTAAGCATCAATTTTAATTTTGTCAAGCTAAAAAAAAAAAAACATTTTTCTTACCATGAAGATAACTTATACTGCCACTGACTCTTAAATAATTCATTGGCTCGAATCGGACCCCGAACTTAAGCACACGTGTAACCGGGACGACCTTTCCCATAACTCCTTGTAGTCCGACAAAAAAGGGTACCATCCCAAACGAACTGGTCAACAATCTCTTTCTGGTTTTTTGTTCGTTTTTTTTATTTATTTTTTTTTTTTTTCTGCTAAATACTGCCAACTAAATTCCCTTGTGTTGGTCACAGCGTTTTTCAATTTTATTTAGCCTGCAATTAATGTCCTTCCTCTTCGTCCCAAAGAGGCGGTGTACTAGGTGTTTAAGGTTCTAAAAAAACCTTCTTTTTTTATTCCACATACATACATACTCTTGCAGTGGGAAAAGTGTATTTAACTTTTGGTTAAAAAAAAAAAAAGAGGAGGAAAGTTCGTACATGACTGGTTAAATTGGAAGTCCTTGAGGCATTGGGCCAACATCCTCTTTTCACAAATAGAACGACACCGGCTGGGATATATAAAAAAAAGTTATGAAACAGATCTGACCATTTTGGCACTGTATGTTAATTAGGTTTTTTTCTATTGCCCCAATATATCCTGACCAGGATAAGGATGTGATCTACTCAACTATTTGCACAATGAGTTGCAAAAATCACTTCATTCATTATATACATTGCACACAAATTCGGAGAGGCGAAGAGTGCAAAAGAAGATAGAATCCACAAATCAGGTTTCAAAATTCGCACATTCGCAACAGAACACTCATTTAGAAGGATGTTGTTTGAGTGATGAAAATTACTCCTGTTGGTGATGGAAAAATAAAAAAAAATTCAAAGGGAACCCACTCAAAAGTAGGCCATCTGTTTAAGGCCCAGGCTTCCTCATAACAGTGTGAGGTATGTAAAGTGCTTCCACTCTTTCCAGAATCCAGGGCAAAATAGTTAAGGGATAAGTCCTGAATTGATTTTCATCTTAGTGAAATGTGAAATTGGGAGCGGGTTGGTTTTTATTCTGCTTTTCGAATTTTTATCCTTCTGCGAGTGTTTCTAAAGAGAAATTTATCACCAGAGGGCACTAGTTGGGTTGATAAATTGGGAAACTGTGAGATTGCAAACTTCAGGAATAAAGAACTGAAGTCTTAAAGGACTCGAGACTGGAGGTCTGTAGAATTGAGGGATTTTAATTTAACAGCTTTCTATTTTCTACTACCTATGGTGGTTGCTCTAAATGTCGGTACTGTCCTAGTTATTAATTTAAATAAGTACGTGGATATGATTTAATAGACGATTGTGTGGAAACACATTAAAGCAAATGGCAAATACAATTGAGCGAATTAGAGTGATCAACTTGGGACTACTTGGGATAGTGAGGATAACATTTCTTTTTTTTCATTGCCATTGGAAATAGCATCCTTACAAATGAGCTAAATTTCGTTAACCTTCGACCCTTCCAATCAACATACAAACACCACCTAAAGAAGACGTTAAAGAAAGAGTTTTTCTTACTGAAACAATGTACGAGTATGTTTGTGTGCCTTAAAGTCATTTATCGTTTCGTTGTTGAGATTTCGAAGCAGATAAAAATAGCAGATAGATAGTGTTTTTTTTTTTTTGTGTCAGCAGTTAAAGTAGTAGTTTATTGTAGACCTTGTATGTCATTTTTCTGTCTTTCGTGGAAAGATGAGTAAAAGCTGTAGCTATCAAGTGGCTATAATTTCATAAGTTACCTAAACCTAAGCTTTAAACGAACGTAGGCCAGACTCCGCGGTGTCTTCATAATTCCAGCAGCGTCGCAATTATTAGCAAAAGCGCTATGCCCTAGGACTGCAGAATTTCCTAGTCGCCGATTTCTTAAAGATGTCGGAAAGAATTGCTTTGGTCTGCCGCCAAGCTTGAAAGACATGCCGTCATCCATCAAAAATCTTATCCCAGCTCAGATTCTGTCGAAGTATTCCTGGGAATAGGGAAATATTTCACTTTTTATTTTTTCAACAAAGTTTCTGGTGTTATTCCATCAGGCAGCAAGTCTAAGAGGCGGTGGATGCACCAAATCATCAAGACTCTAGTGCGTCTTGTTGCAAAGATTTACTTCTAAGAAAAAAATGGTTTTGGGCCTATAGCCCATCGTCTTCATATCAAGAGTTGGAAGATTTTTCAGTGCGTCTAAAGGAAATACAGGTGCGCAATTGAAGCTCCCATGCTTCCAAGATAGATTGTAAAGTCTTGCAAAAGCAGCATTAATTTTGATGAAAACTTGTTTCTTTTGACAACCGATGCATAGAATATAATTGATCTTAATACAGCCGTGGTGATCCAAAAGTCTCTACTCAGTGAAAAGCTCCATGTACTCTCGGGAGCCCTTTTACTAAAACGCCAACGGCGTCTTAGAGGTTTTCGACCTCACGTTATCCAGAATTTGATCGAAAAACTTAGCACTGAAGTAACATTAGATGAGTCCATCTTCCTTTAAAGACTGAAAATTCATTCATGTCTGTGATGATGATTGTCTAAAGGCACTTCAAGAAAGTAGTGTAGCAATCACCGTCTTAACTTGTGAAGAGCTAAGCTGATCCAAGTTCAAGACATATAGTATTTACTACCTGATACAAGAGTCCTATTTTCGAAAGGTGCAAATCAAATGTGCAACTTTGCCTAAATGTTATAAGATCGTCTTACCTTGCCATGTATTAGCCTCAAAATGTCAACAATTTTCTTAAATATTTACTCTAGTTTGTCATCCTTTTCTTCAGTGTTCATGTCAGCCACCTGGCTCTCACGAAACTCCTTCGAAAACCAGAATTCACCCATCTTGAATGTGGTCTCCTGTTCGTATGTTAGTTCATTTATACACAAACCTGTCCGATCAAATTCTTGTCTGATATCATCTAAAACCTTCACCTTATCTGTTGAGTAAAAATCCCGACTGATATAAGTAAACTAGAGAATTTAGGGCAAGATGATTGGCAATCTACTTGGCTATGAACTGCTTAAATACCTTAGATAGAATTGGAAGTACGCTTATAGGTCTAAAATCAGTTCCTTTGGATTATTTTTTTAGCAACAGGAATAACCATAGCCATATTGTCAGAATCCGGAAAAATCGATTAGGTAAAACAGAAATTAATAATATTTGTCGGTGGACCTTACATATTTAGTATTGCAAAATTAAATTTGAGAACCGAAGAGGTATTCCATCTTCACCGATTGCGTTGGGCTTAAGATTAGTTTGAATAAGAGTGAATTGTTTAAACTGTCAGGGTCTAATAACAATCAAAGTTATCCCCAGAGAGTCTTGGAATCTTAAGCAAAAACTAGTCCATTGTACTCTTTGTATATCAACTTCATTTTAATGGCATCTTTCAGCCTTTTAAAGAAGGATGAGTCAACAGTTAAATGACAAAGTAATTACAGTACCAGCAACATTACGTCAACGCCGAGCATCTGCAGCTTGATGGGATCATAAGCCAGACTTTCACATAGGTAGTTCTCCGCGGTGTCGTCATCGCTTTAACACTCAGCATCGCAGGATGTTGTACCACATATTCCCAGTACATTAAAGTGCCCCGTCACGACGGTAGTAAACAATTGGCTTACTTCTAGGGGAGAGCCGCTGGATATCTAGAGATGGTCAGAAAGTATTTTTTTGGTCTGCTTGCAACCCGGGGAATAGTGCCATGTGCAGTTGTGCTCATATGAACTCCAACTGTCAATTGGCAGCCAAACGTAGGTTCGGGTTCTGAAAACCACTCCCCTGAACTTTGCCTGGTAAGTTCATAAGTGATTTCACTTTTCGTGATCTCATTGTGACCTGTATCCTAGACAAAACTCTGTGAATTTAGCCTTCCGACTACGTTCATTTAAGTCTACCATTCTTTAACTTACTTGGAGTCGTAAGATAGTCCAGCAAAGCTCTAAGGGCATCTTGGCTGTCACTACAGATGTAAATACTTTGACCCCTCCATTGGTTCTTCATAGTTTAATTCATTGCCATCAGGATTGCGTGTATTTTCGCTTGGACAGACGCCAAATCCTACATCGCTTTTGAAGCCGTCCGTTAGACTGGATTCCTTTTCTGGTTCAAATTCTGGCAGTCTCTTGCAGAGTAAGTCGATTTCGTATTTTTTCCGCAACAGGAGTTCTGATGTCATTGCATCAAATGGCATGCCCATAAGACCAGAGTCATAAGACAAACGACGCGCAAGGTCATCAGCTCCAGTGCGTGTTGTATACCACATACCGCTTCTTTTTAAACGGAAGAAGGCTTTTAGAGGGCAGTTCATGATATAGGGGATTCATTAGTGAAGAGCATTACACTACAGAGCCGCGCGTGATAGGAATAGGCCAAATATACCCGGTCGTTTTTTGGAGTCTAGTAAAACCAGCAATCACGTATTTCCGTATTCCACCAGACAACCGTCGAATTGGAAATACTTGGTCTTGTAATAACTCTTTAGATCTAAAGGACCCTTCTCGGTGATAGGCCCTATGTCTTGCCGATAGATACTTTGTTCTGTCATGAGGCCGACAGCGCCGTAGAGACTTCCGACGTAACATGTTTAGTCCACAGGATGAAACGTCAGAACAGACAACAGACCACTTCTCCTTCTCGTAAAAAGCACAACCTCAGTTTTGAGAGGATTGGCGGAGAATGCATTTCGCGTCTCGATCACTTCTAGGAATGGCTGCGATTTAGACCTGACAATACAGCTTTATCATCAACGTGTGCTTGTGTATATACGTAAGAAGTATTGAGCGTAAGTATTGAGCGCGTTGAGCAATCAGTCGACCAACATGTACCTTAGCAGTGACGATGGAGCGCCGCCTTGCGGACAATCCCAGTTATCCGTCACCACAACCGATGACATATAAAGGGTGATTCATTGTGAGGTTTGATTTACAATGTAAAATAAAGCACATAAATTTGAACGTGAACTTAAATTTTTTGTAATCGGTTAAAAGAACAATTTATCTTTGAAAATGATATCATGTAAATGTTGGCCACGACTGGCCACGTTTTCCCAGTTTTTCCAGAGCCGATTCACTGAAAATATGACGTAAATTCAAGTCGCCTGACTTCAATTCTTGCACAAGTTGAATTTGGTACGTTTTAAGGCCGAGATCCTCACATAAAATACACCAAGTTGTCGAATACGCCAAGCCAAACTGCTAAGAAGAATGACGAATCGATTCGTCACGGTCTTCGCGTACACTCTCAGCTATAGCTACTATAGTCTCTTCGCTAAGTGCTGGATGTGGTCGAGTATCATCCAGTAATGTAAATTGGAACTCAAGTTTGCAGATGGTACTGACAGTAGTGGTTTCAGTAGGTCGATTATGCGCACCGTAAGTTCCTCGAATCGTACAAAAAACATTTCGTAATACAGCTGAACAATTTGGAGACACTGTTGTAGTGTGAGTCTTTCTCAACTTATTTGCCAAACGATACTGAACAAAAATGATAAATCAGTTTGATAGAAGTCACGCAAAATCTGTCAAAAAAAGCCTATGGAAAATCAAACCTCTCAATGAATCACCCCTTACATGCTACGGCGTGTTGTGTTATTCAGCTCACTAGCAGCTTCGTTGATAGGAGCTAGTTGTGAGCTGATTCCGATTAGGTTGTCTAGAAAGTGACACTCAAGTATCTGCTTTCGATTCAGTACAGATATCATCTGATTTTCAGAGTGACCTGTTTGGAAATTTTTTGGATACTTTACGAGGATTGCTTATCAACGGGACATGTCATTTCAAAATACTTGGTGTGGGTACCGTTGAAGGCCTGAACAGCTTCCTCTAGCTTTTTTTTTCCTGAGCTTGGGAAGTCGCTGTTGGACTTATCGATCTCCTCCCTGAATCATGTCCTCTTGGTTTTCTGCGGATTCCAGCTCTTCAACAGAGTCGAGACTTTGCATCCTATTTTGGATTCGATGTACCTATGGACATACATGGAGATCTTCGATAGTATATTACTTTCCAGACAGTAATGTCTTCAGAATTCATGTTGGACAACGTTACGTCGATTATTTTCTGTCTTACACTCGTAACAAAAGTTGGTTGAGAGTCAACATTGTTGAAAACCAAGTCAAACGATAGTATGGAATCCAGATGATTGCCCCTCATGTTGCATTCACTGCTGCCCCAGAAGTATTCTGATCCAATCTTCCTGGAATCACAGGATTTAACGTGTTCGGCTAATGATTTTGGTGGTGGTTTCAATAGCCAATCATAGGGAAAGTAAGCAGATGCAACTTGAATTCTAATTCTAATTCGAAATTAATGTCTGCAGCAACAACATCTTGGTTCGAAAATTGCACAAGTTTAGATCGTTAGAGTGAGTTCGTTACATATTTACATACAAGTACATGTGAAGTAGCCTTTCAAAATCTCAATTCTTACAGTTTTCACCGAATTTGTTCGATATACCTCCAGGTCTAGGTTTATGGCATTTTGAAGCCTTCGAGTAAGTGTAGCGCCTCAAACTGAAGGAAAGTGGTGCATTGGCTTTTTTCTCTTATCAAATTATTCTGTTTTGAAAAAAAGTTGCTGACTGGTTGTTGATGCAAGATCACTCCAGAGTCTCTTACTCTTTGTTTCGCCTTATTCCAGAAAATACTGAAATCTATGTAGGCTTAGTGTTTGCGACTGCATTAAGGAATTAAATGTCATTGTTACCCAATAAGAGGCATTTGAAGTATATTTACCTACACAACGTGTGAATTGGATGAGTTTAGTATATCTTGTAACACCCAATCTTCTTGCTTTGAAATTGTTTCCTCCATGACAGTTGTCGTATTTCCAGTTCGTTAGCCAGTTTATAACCCGCTGATGAAAAGCATTTCCTCCCTTAATGTCCTTTTAAAAAACTCATTGAAGACGCGCTTAAATATTTTTTTTTCTGGTTGCTTACTGCCTGCTTGGGGTGCGTAGGCATTTACGCACCAGTTTTATTAATATAAGTCGGCCGCTTAGTTTTGATACGCTTATAATCATATCTAGGAGATTATCTGTAAAGATGATGGAAGCTCCTTTCATATCTAAACGATTTCATTGTTAATACATTTTGTGTACTATGTTTTTGCAAGTTGAAGCACCGGCTTCGGTTTGCGACTCAATAGTTTATGCGATTCATAGTTTATGCCTGAAAGTCATAGTAATTCTCGCCCTGCAAAACATCAGTATCTCACAGATATATAGTATTTATAATCCTGTCATCCGTGTGGTGCTAGTATTCGTGGATGTGTGTTTGGAGCGAATCGATCTATAATATTTCTTTATTCTGTAAGAAATCAATAAGATTTTACCGCTAACCTGGCCACCTTTATTTAATATCATTATTTCTAAAAGTATGACCTCCTAAACCTTTGCCCTTGGTGTAGTTTGATCGATCTAATTGAAATCAAGCCATCAGCTTAAAGTCGGGAAAATTTCATAGTTCTATAGCAAGAAGAAAATAAAAGGAAAAACCAATTTCCTCACGCAAAACATGGACGCAATTTCGAGGTAAATATTCCATACGGATTGTATAAAGGTTCCACATCATTTGTGAAACTACTTCTACCGCAAAAAATCCTTTAACTCATCGATTTTCCTTCGTTTACTATTATCCTTTTACAGTCTTTTCACCTTCTTCTGTGTGAAAAGAAATGAAAAGAACAACCTTCACTTAATACCTACACACTAGTACAACCATATCGATACTCTTATCTATGCGCGCCTATGAAGTGAAACTTTACTGCCTATTATACGGCCAATTTTGTCGACACACTTTTAATGTAGCGCCATCTAAAAGTCCCGCTGTGATTTGGTACACGTACTCGCCTGCTAACCCATTTTCGGTTCACCCTGTGTCAGACAGTCAGTCATTACGCGTATTTCTATTTTGGGGAGTGAATAAAAATTTCATTGATATTTTTAATGCCCGCCGTAGGATACAAGTACTATACACTATACGTTGTACGGCTTATCCATACAGATAAGGTTACGGATAATCGTATTCGTTCGACGTGAGTCCTATAAAATCCGAGTGTGCCCCATAACCGTATTAGGTACATAAGTCTTTCTTATCCCACTATTGGGCAGAGGCAGTGAGCTCAACACAGTGCTGGGGTGCTAGAGGGTGAAAATTGATGAGCAACATTAACATCCTTTATTAGATAGATTTATTATCGTCAAGTGTGCTCAGCTATTCAGCAACGAAATTTCCTGCTTATAATATATTCATCAAGGCAATCGAATAAAACCGTCCAACACCAACATCAGTGACACCATCATCCTGCCACCAATATCACCCTTTTGTCACTACCAACAAAATGGATTGATAGCTCACCCATACCCTAATTTCACCTAGACACTGGAAAATATCTACGAATACGACATCCATTGTGTGCTTAAAGCAACGGTCTTATCCTACAAAGGTCACAATGCCGGAAAATTAATTAATTCACTTGATTTCTCTGTGTGCCTTCGA
Source organism: Volucella inanis (assembly GCA_907269105.1). Taxonomy (NCBI): domain Eukaryota; kingdom Metazoa; phylum Arthropoda; class Insecta; order Diptera; family Syrphidae; genus Volucella; species Volucella inanis. The sequence continues at coordinate 129,833,137 of OU026154.1, forward strand.
TGAAATTCGATGCGGAAATTAAATGTCCTCCTTTCAACTTAGTTAAGTTGGCTTTGGAGTATATTTTCAAGGGTAGGTTTGGCTGTTTTCTTGTACCAAAACACCATATACCATACGCGCCTGGAAAAGGACAAATTTTCATTGTTTTAGATTAATTGACAGTGTTTGTTTGCCAGTTCGGAGTAAAATTGTATTGTTTAAGTGAGAAAGGATAATAAATTTCAAAAAATACGAATATATGTACCCCATAAACGACGGATACCGTCATTTAGTTGCAATTAATAGAATTAAGCGTAAGGATTTGGATGGGCTGATGGGCGGTTGGTGTTGAGTTGATTGGATTCTCAGGACTACGTACATATGATTACACTTTGATTTTCATTTAGTGGTAATAAAGTCATCAGGGATATTAATTAAGCTTTACGAAAAGTGGTATATGGTAAATATAAAATCGGACACTTATGAGGTAAAGTGGGTTTAACGATCAAAAGGGATTTTGGTGGCACAAAGAAAATATTGTAGTTTTCGTTTTCGAGAGGTGGACTACTATATTACGAGGCTAATGAGTTGGTTGATTGTTTTGTAGCAGAGAAGGTTTTTTTTTTTGTTTATTTTTTATCCATTTCTTTCCAGAGATGTCAATATTTAAAGATATTTTTATTAAACTTTGAAATTTAGTAAAAATCTGTTTAATTAATAATGAATTTAAGTAAAAAGAAAAAAAATTATTGTAACTTTTTTAAATCGTTTATTTAAGTTTTTAGAAGTGGTTTCGCCACGTAACCAGTAGGAAACTAGGAAAAAATAACAAAGAAAAAAGTTGTATGTAGTATTTTTAATAATTTTTTTTTTTTTTTGACCGTTATGATATAATGCGAAACAATTTTTTTTTATCATTCAAGCAAAGTCCAACCTCTCGGCAAGAACATGACAATGAGGCTCAGATGCTGTATTACAATGTGCACATCGCCGTGATGAGCCGTGTTTCGGCAAATGATCACAATTGTCAAAGCTTTTTTCAAACGCCACTTTGGTCAAACGGAAGAAATTGTGCGTGAGGAACTTGGGCCTGATTTTCTTTTTGTTGTTTTAAATGTCTTGCTCCCAACAAGTCCTGAGCAAACAGCTAATCTGTATGCATTCAAACGACTTATATCAAGCAAATACCAGAAAATCCGATGCAACCATAAGCATGTCCACCTTATCAACATAGCGAATGTGTTTATTATATTCACTTACAAGTTGTGGACATGAAACTTCCTTCTGTTCAAGAAACTGATGGGTCATGAAAGTTACTCAGAAAATGCAATGATTTCCGTCTTGTCCGTCCTTACAGTCAGACTGCCCTTGCTGTAAATATTTGTCATTTAGCAGAAGTTCCACAGGAGTATATCATATCTTCTTGCAAATTTTTTTGAAGTTCTATCGAATTAAAAAAATTATCGAAGAAAATACAATGTCCTTTTTCTACCAAGACCTTCTTCGGTACCTGTAGTAGTTTTCCCGGTATAGATCTAAAACTGGCACACGCATCCTTTTTCGTCAGCTCTGATCCAAACCTTGTATCCCCGTTTGATAAGTTCTGTCCGTTACATTTTATCATTGATTCATCTAGAGATTGGAATTTAGATGGCTTCAGAGGGGCGCATACTATAAAGTTTATCAAAATTTCTAGATATGCTTTTTGGTTGTCGCAAACTGTCATTCAAATGAATATGACTAAGAACCCAGGCAAAATGATCCCTCGACATGAGTGAACAAATGTAATTATCTCTGAGTTGAGGCATAGATAACTAGTAATCGCAATAACTTGGAAGTTTTTTGACACCCATTAATAAGTTTATTGCCAAAAACACCTTGATTTCTTCTTGATTGGTTGGAATGTAGCTTCCACTATTTCCTCCAGTTTTTTGCACGGCATACAAATTAGTTTGGAATGAAATATGTTCAATGAATTCAATTGGAAATAAATGAAGAAATACATCGGTAGGTGTTTGTAAGTCTTCAAAAATATTCGGAACTGTTTCTTCTTCAAACACTCTTTTCGTACCTTGCAAATATTTCTTTGATGTCGTCCAGATGGTTCACTTAGCCTTATCTTTTTTGTTGAAGAACAGATAAAGGAAGATCATCTTCGTTAATCCATCCCTCGTCATGTTCTTCTTGAGGCTTGTTGACAAAATCAATTTCCATGGCATTTGTTTCGAAAAGATTTTCAACTTTTGCTTCAGGATCTTCTAATTCTTCACCACCACTTTTAGATTTGATATCTGATGGAATTTCGTCAAAAAAAAAATTTGAAATTCGTAAGAACCCATTGCCTCCAAGTCAAGTCTACGATATCGATCATCGTCTAAGATTAACAAAAAAAAAAAAATATTTATTCTCTATTGGTTTCACTTCGAAACCACATCGAAAAACCTTGATGAATGGGTCGCATTACATAACTTGCTACAAACTATATTTTTTTATGACAACCAAATAATAAATTCTTGCATTTACTCACTTTACTTACTTGCCATTCTCAAAAAAAAAAAAAACTAGGTATATAATTATTTTCGTGCGGTTTTTTTTTTTTTCAAATTTTGAACATTTATTTAAGAAAAACATGTACAATAGTATTATTCAAAGTATTGCCCATCCGAAGCTACGACCTTTTTCCCATCTTTCTGGCAATTTTTGGTCCCATCCCAAAAGAACTGCGCCAAGAATGAATCAAGCCAATTTTTGATATTCTGCTCTGATGTGAACCGTATTTCAGTGAGGGCGTTCTGCATCGACCGGAACAAAAGGTAGTCAGAAGGGGCCAGGTCTGAACTATAAGGCGGGTGAGGTACGACTTCCACTGTTTTCCAAATAATTCTTATCCGGAAAAGCAACGTGGGGTCGAGCGTTGTTATGATGGAAAATTATTGTTTCGTGTCTGGTCGCATATTCCGGGCGTTTTTCGGCTACTGCTCTCTTCAAACGGATTAATTGTGTTCGGTAGCGTTGCCCATTGATAGTTTTACCCGATTTTAGCAGCTCATAAGCTGCACAAGCACAAGCACATCCATCTGATCCCACCAAATACAGAGCATTACCTTTGCGCCATGGATATTCGGCTTTGCCGTTGATTTGGCTGGTTGGCCGGATTTCACATATGATTTTTTGCGCTTGGAGTTGTCGTAATGGATCCATTTTTCATCACCAGTAGCAATCCGATGTAAAAATGATTTCCTTTTATGGCGTTCCAGCAGCATTTCGGACATGCAAAACCGCCTTTCGACGTCTCTCGGCTTGACTTCATGTGGAACCCAATTTCTTGCTTTTGAATATATCCAGCTGCTCTTAAACGTTTTGAAATGGCTGCTTGAGTGACACCCAAAGATTCTGCGAGCTCTTCTTGTGTTTGGCAACAATCTTCATAGAGTAATGCTTCCAGTTCTTCATCTTCAAACTTTTTTGGCTGCCAAGGACGTTCATCGTCTTCCAAGCCAAAATCACCACTTTTAAATCGTACAAATCACTTTTGGCACGTTAGCTTAGCTAGCGCATGTGCACCATAAACTTCCACCAAAATACGATGACTTTCGGCAGCAGTTTCCTTCTTATTATTGTAAAGTAATGAAGAAGAACTCCCCGCAAAAACACTTTTTCATGCACGAAGTTCGACATATTTGAGTGAAAAAAGATTATTGTTGTTTACGCTTCAAATGAATAACATATACTGAAATGACGTACAATGACAGTAGCTTTCCAAAGCATGTTCCAATGGAATAATACAAGTTACGCCATCTCTTAGCAAATAACGAATTAAGTTACAGACCCAATAAATAATAATAATTATTTACTGAACAGCAAGAACCACTTTAAATGACACAAACTATGAAACTGATGCAGTAAAAAATCATTAACAATGAACTGATCATTACGCGGAAATACCCATGGTTTTTCCGGCAATGGACTACGATTTGAGAGTATGTAACTGGAGTGTACGAACATAGTACACTTCAGGTGCTAATCAATGGTTTGAATCTGACCTCACGCAGTATGAGGCAGAGATTATTTCGATTCAGCAGATCCGATTCGATATCAGATAAAAAGGAAAAATTGCAACATCTACGAGTATTATAGCTGCCATAAAAAATTGCATGTATTAGGATGCAGATTCGTCGTAAGAAATCGAATTAGAGAAAAAGTCATGGACTGCTGTGACCGCATCAAAGGCGCCTTCCAAAACATATTCCTAATATATATGTTCACATGCACCTGCCGCCGAGGTTGAAGACCGTATCAAGGAGGATAGAGCCTATGGAGCCTGTCCGGAGTATGATGTCAAAATTGTGCTCGGGGACTTCAATGCTAAAGTCGGAAAGGAATATCAATATCTAGAGCAGCCAGAGTCTACAGAGAACTCCTGAATAAGATACTCTCCACTGTGGTGCCACGAAATCATTAAGGAGGTAACCATTATAGGGTACCAGCCACCCCAGAGAAAGAGCCTGTCGTATGATGATGAATGCGTATACCAGAAAAAGGAGAAAAAAGAAGCATATAAGAAAACGCTGCAGCGTAAAACGAAGTCAACGGGGGCAGAGTTACGACCCAGGAGAAGAGAAGAGAAGAAGATCCTACGTAGCTTCCCAGCTCAATGAGATTCAAAAGTTCGGCGATAGAGACAACACCCCTAGGTTTTACAAGAAATCTTATCAACTGAGGGCTGGCTTCAGGACCGGAACACAGTCTCTCCAAAACTGCGAAGGAAACCTAGTCAACGAAGCACAGTTGATAGTAGAAGTGTAGAAACATTATTTCCAGCAGCTGCTAAATGGGCATCTTGCATGCAATCGTGAGACCACTTCAACGACGTGTTTGGCCTTGTTACATCGAAATCCGGAGAAGTTTCTGGGTCATTTCGTGACCGTTGATGAGACATGGATGCATTGGTACACACCAGAGAAAATCGAAACAATGGGTTTTACCTAATGAACATGCTCCAAAGAAGGCGAAGACCGTGCCTTCGACCGGATAGGTTATGGCCGAAAGGAAAAACAATCACAGGAGCATACTAAGTCAATTTATTGGGGCGGTTCAACGCCGATTTGAAGAAAAAACGACCATATTTGTCGAAGAAAAAGTACTCTTTCACCATGATAACACACTGGTTTACACTTACGCAGTAGCCACAGCCAACTTAGTCGAATTGCTTTACGAATTACTCCGTTCTCTCCGGGTTTGGATTCTTGCGACTTTTTTAAAAGATCGCTCTCCGGAAAGAAGTACGAGTAAATTGTCAAAATCCGGATATTCATCAAACAGCCCTCCTATATGTTCCTTTAAAGCGGGGCTATGAAACCAATCGCATTGAAAGCAGCTTTTTTGGGTTATTGACAACATTCCCATTGGTGTCCTATTATTTGTGTAGGGGGCGCTAGTATTTTGAGATAGCGTAGACGAAACACGATCAGCAAGTATTTTAGTAAACTCTTGCATGTAACCCTTAAACGTCGAACTTTGATGGTATTACTTGACTTCGTGGCGCCTGTGTTATCCGAATTCACAGATAATGAACTGAGTCGACTTTTTTTTTCTCGAAAAATTCGGACATCCAGAAGGCTAGATGCTGGCGGTTGATTGATCAGTGTATAGCTAAGTTGCTTTATGGATGTTGAGATGTGGTAACCACGTGCTGTCTACTAAGAGGTGACACGCCGTTAAAAATTCTAATAAAACAGAAGTCCATTGTCGGACGCTCCTGGCACAATATTATTGTCATAACTGGGGCAATGAGCATTTGTTATGTCTAAAAAGTAGTAGAATCCAAGTTTGATGCTGTCACAATTATGCTCTGTAGAGGCAGGAACACAAATCAGGCTTATATTACCGGTTTTTGCCTTTTTGCGTATTGTAATGGAGCATTTGTAGAAATGCCAGACTTTTTGCTGAAGCCTGCCTCAAATAAGAGGTCTTTATCCAAATAAGTTTCATTTGGTAACGAAATATATTGTGATTCATCTTGAGCTTTGCTTTTCAATGGGCCTTTTTTGACAAATCACCCTCGACTCCTACCAAACTTGTTATTTTTGTTCAGTATCGTCATCATATAAAGACTACCATCACAACACAGCATCTCCAAATTATTCAGCTATATTAGGAAAATTAGTGTTCTGTGAGAAATGTTGTTCGTGCGATTCGAGGAACTTACGGTGCATATAATCGACCTACTGAAACCACTATTGCCAATGCTATTTACAAATTTAAGTCCCATTAGTGAATGATACTCGACCGGTTAGACCACATCCAGCACGTAGTGAAGAGACTATAGCAGCTGTAGCTGAGAGTGTACTCGAAGACCGTGACGAATCGATTCGTCGTCGTTCTCAGCAGCTTGGCTTGGCGTATTTAAAAACTTGGCGTAGCTTACGTGAGGATCTTGTCCTAAAAGCGTACAAAATTTTACGTGTGCAAGAATTGAAGCCCGGCGACTTGAATTTGCGTCATATTTTCAGTGAACGGGCTCTCGAAAAACTCAATGAAAATCCGGTGTTTTATCGTGAAATGTTGTTCAATGAGGAAGCTCATTTCTGGCTTAATGGATACGTCAATAAACAAAATAGCTGTATTAAGACTGGTGAGCAACCCGAAAAGTACCAAGAGCTACCATTACATCCATTAAAAACAACGGTATGGTGTGGCTTATGGGATGGTGGAATCATTGGTCCATATTTCTTCAAAAATCAGGCAAATCAAAATGTTACCGTCAATGGTAACCATTATCGCGCCATGTTAACGGAATATGTGCTTCATGAAATTCAAGTACATGGTATCTCTAAGACGGCGTTACGAGCCAAACAGCGCGTGAAACAATGGATTTCTTGAGAAATCATTTTGGTGAGCACTTAACCTCACGTTTTGCTACGGTAAATTGGCCGCCTAGGTCGTGCGATACCACACCTTTGGACTATTCTCTCTGGGGATATGTAAGTCTCAGATCTTCAAGAATAAGCCAGCTACGATTGACGCTTTGGAAGCTAAGATTACTAGTGTTATTCGCGAGATACCAGTCGCTATGCTCGAACGAGTCGCCCAAAATTGGACTTGCGAATAGACCACATCAGACGTAATCATGGCCAACATTTACATGATATCATTTTTAAAAAGTAAATATCATGAATTGTTCTTTTAACCGATAATAAAAATTTTAAGTTTACTTTCAAATTTATGTATTATATTTTACATTATAAATCAAACCTCACGATGAATCACCCTATATAATCCAAAGCCTACGATTGCTTTAGAATTATTGATTTTTCCTTACAAGGTTGGATATTTACCGCAGAAGAATAAGCTCTAAGCTGTAGAGGTGGCATTTATTTCCGTGTTCGCTCAAAATTATTCTGTTCCCGGATGGACCAATTCAATTGGATTCTCAAATATTTGGTCACTAAAAAAATCGAAATCTTAATCTTTCTGACTCTCACAAATTCATGTACTCGTATCTTATCGTTAATATAATTTTTATTCATAAATTAGAACACATACTCGGGTTTGTGGAATTTATTTAAGAATGACTTGTACGGTACTACATATTTTATTCACTTATAAATACTTTTTTGTTTGAATTTAAAATTTAAAGACAAATTTGTCTCTTTAATGTAGGACTAAATGTCATCAATGTCCTTTTTCATTCCAAGTCAAAACTTGGCAAAAGAATTCAACAGAACCTTTCCATGCAACTAAACAAAAACCTCATTACCACAGAAAATATTGTTACCAAAACCATTTTAGTCAGTCTGACAGTAAAATTCAACGGCTTTTGTTGTGACAATCCATATGATGTCCACATTGCTGAATGGATTCAAAAGAATATTAAATGTCCTTTGTTCTCAATTCGAACTGAATCTGAATACGAGTATTTTGCTTCTCTACTATATTGCGAGCCACCAAAACCGCATCCTCACATTTTTGCCAACTTCCATATTTACCACACTCACATCATACCATGTCTGAATATATGTATGTACTTTATACAACACAACCAAACGAAATATAACCCAATTAATGACATTTTCCATTTCTGCTCTTTTCATTCTTGTTTTTTGGAAAAACTCTAGACAACAACTTCATTTGCGACTGTCGACTCCAATGGATATTCGAACTACGGAACCGAACCAGAAACATTAATCTAAAGGAGTCTCTCGAGGAAATCGTCTGCACACTGTATGATGACAAAAAGAATAATATCCAACAAGAACTACTGAACATTGACAACAACGATGTCCTGATGATGAATTCGATCCGCGACAGGCAAACCAATGGTGTCGTACAGTCAGTTCCAAAGCAACATCGACAGCAATATCGACGTCATCAACAAACGTTGGATTTGTATCCGCATCAGCAACAACAATTGCATTCTAAACAACAACATCAACAGCAAACGCATTCAGCCTTAACAGCAGGCAACGGTAATGAGTTTGGTAATAGAAATCGTGCCTCAGTTTCTGGTTCGGCTTCTGCTGATGGTGGTGCTGCTGCTGCATCCATATCCTCAGAACCAGGTCGTGAATATTATGTCGATGAAGCTCCATATGTATTTGACAATGATGCTACCGATGCTGCTGATGCTGGCATCGTAGACGACGACGACGATGATTTGGACACAAATAATGCAATTGGAATTCATAGGTCACAGTCACAGCAATTGCTACAGACACAACAACAGCAGCTGGGACTGCCTCATCATGACGGTCGAGGTGTTGGACGTGTTGTCGAACTCTTCAAATTGAGGGCTGAAGCATTGCCTTGTCCGGAGGAGCTTAGCGATCCCACCGAATTGCCGTTGTCACGTGAATCGATTGGCATGGATGTGCGTGGTACCCATACAGCTAGTGGTAGTCGTAGTCGTTTTTATGACCACTGGTCTTGGTTAAGTCTAATGATTGCAATCGTTGCTGGTGCTGGTGTTGGTACCCTGAAGACCTTGCAATTTAGCTCGTAGATTTGCAATTTCTTTTAGACGTATCTAAGATTTATTTTTATCTTTTTAATTTTTTTCATTAATTAAAGTTCTCTCATCTATTTTCTTTTAAATTTGTTGAATCTCAATAAATTCAAGTGCGTTTCTGCGTGTCCGTATGTGTCTGAATGGATGGATGTCCTTCGAACCTTTTTTTTTTTTTACAATTTTTGAGAGAAACTCCGACTTTGCCTCTAAGTTTTACAGAAATCCATTAAGACGATCCACTACAAATGTAAGTAACAATATGTTGACTTCTTTATTTTATGAAATTATTTTCTTACTGTATAATGCAATTAATTATTATTAAATAAGATTTACAAACTAGATTTTGAGAAATGAGCTTGCACAATTATTTTTATTTTGTTTACATTTATTTGTTTCTTAGACAAAGAAAAAAAAAAAGGAAAAAATTTTCATAGCGCTATTTTTTTATATAACATACATTCATACATGTATATGTGGGAGTATATATGTATATACATTTGTATACACTATACAGAAACATATACATATATATTGATATAAATGTAAAGGAATATATAGGACCATAGCTGTTAGTCACTACATTTACGAGTATAAATAAGAATTTCGCTTTTTATTTACTACACCATCAGTCGCGTACGAATACTATTCAACTGAATTTTGATAAAAAAATTAAATAAAGTTGTTGGGAGATGTTTTTTCGAGGCTTGAAATTGATGAGAATTCTTTGTAAATGTCGTATTCGATAGATGAGGGCTGTTTTACATGATTCAACCAGGAGGGAGACTCCAAGTCATGGGATTCAATTCTAAAAGAGATTCTAAAATTCAGAATCAAATGGTGTTTAAGGGAAGTTCCTTTTTGGCATCACTATTTACACAGAAGGAAGTGTCATTTTCGTCCAGTATGCTTGAGCAAAACCCTTTCAAATTCAAAAAATAGGCAACTCCCAGACCAGAAACTACGATTCTAACGGGCTTGGGTATGAAAATAAAACCGACCACAAAAATGTCACAGTGTAAAGTTCGCTAGACGAATACCATATGATGGGGTTAGATTTGCCTGCTTCTTAGCCACCACAATACTATCTTCTTCACAAAAATTATAAGTAAATAGAAGAGTACGAATTGGCAACCAAAGCAAAAGGCCCTAAACCTTTTTGTACAATCTGTCGAATCCTGTATAGTTTTTAAACTAATATTCAAACATAACTCTGTCAGTCTCAGAAAGAGTGCCAGATGAATGACAGAAAAGCTATCGGTTTTTATACATCTATTAGAGAAGTAAAAAATATAAAGATATCGATCGAGTTCAGTGGATTTCTTAAGACACGTGAGTAACTTATCCCTGTTACTTACTTACTTAATGTGGCGTTACGGTCTGTGGTCAACATTGGCCAGCCAGCTCGATCTTTAGCCAGCTGCCTCTAGTTTCACATGGTAAGTCGGTTTAGGCCCCTTTACATGTCCCAAATACCTCAGTCGTACAATTCGTCATTGTATCACCTCCTCCACTTACAGACCGGACTGAAAATCACACGAAGAATTTTCCCCTCAAAACAGGACTAGTATTATTAGGATCTTATATATGGTCACTTTCTTGTTCGAGAGAAGAGAAGACAGCATTTGGCAAGAGTTATTCTTCAGTGCCCGTTTCGCGGGGCCTAGGTAGGGAAAGTCCTTAATAACCTTAAAGTTATATTCATCGAGGGTGACGTGCTGTGAGTATTAGGTGTGCTTTCTTGTTGACAGGGTATACTTGGTGTACTAGCACTAAATTTTGCTCTATATAACTCGTATCTATAGGTGTTGTCATATACGACCTTAATATCAATGATTAGGTGGTGTGTTTCGAATTGTAGCTCAGGGGTGTTTTCCAAGATCTGACGTAGTGTGAAAATTTGGTCGATATTTCCTCGGTTGGAGCTTATATCTATGTCTCTTTTACATTTTGGTAAAATTTCTGAATCTCATTCTTGGAGTAGCATATCTCAATTTGATCGACCACGCTCTTCTCATCCTCCTCCTTTTTCCTCCTTAGAAGTCAGTGTTCTTCTACTCTCTTCTGCTCGTGAAGCTCATGAGCAGCTCTAGCCCTTCCTTGCATCGTCTTTTATACAATTCTTGCTTAGCTGCATGTGCTTGCCGGCACTAATCATCAAACAAAGGATTTCGTTGTGGTGGCTGCGTGAAACCCAGTACATCAGAGGCGCCATCTCTGATGGCCTTTTGGCAATGTTACCAGTGGTCTTCTATACCTGATGCTGGCGGCATAATCCCTTAAGAAATTAAGGGAGACCCGGTCGGAAAAGAATTTGGCTATCTCATTTGATTGTAGCCGGCTGACGTCGAACTTCTTCACAGTATTAGATTGTCCTTACTTATAACAAGGTAATGGTCCGAGTTGTTGTTGGCACCTCGGAACATTCGAACACCTATAACGTTGGAGGAGTTCCTTATGTCGATCGCAATCTGATCAATGTGGCTGACGGTTGATTGAACAGGAGTTTTCCAACTCCCCTTGTGAATATCGAAGTATGAGAACCGCGTGTTAGTTACGAAAACGTTTCGCCCCGTCGCGAAATCTTTTATTTTGAATCCCTTATTGAAGATAGCGTTATGCAGTTACCCTCTCTGTTGTGCAAGATTCCCTCTCTTCTTATATTAGCTTTGTAATGTCAAAGCTTTGGCGGTACTCGTAGGTTTTGTCCAAGTGCTCGTAGAATCCATCTTTGGTCTTGTCATCTTCCTTATCTGTTGGCAAATTAAGCCTTAATACAAACTGTTACGTGGTTCTTGTTCACATGCCGAAAAATCAAGATTTTTTGCCTAAGTCTGCTTCGAATAACCAATCCGCATCCAAATAAATGCTGCTTTTGCCGTTGATAACTATCGCCGTAGTAGATGTCGCAAATTTTCATCTTTTTTTGTCCGGGCAATCCACTTCATTTCCTGGATTGCAATAACATTTACTTTTTCTGCTACATGTGTAGATCCGTTCGTACCCGATCTTGTTGTTGTTGTTACTCCGGTGACATAATCACCAACCTGGAGAGAGAGTTCCTTTGTAGTTTCCCCTTGTACGAGAGGTCGGTTAGACCGAACCCGTTCGGTCATAAATGTGCCGCGATTGTTCCATTAAGGACTTATCACCTATTTTCCAAGACCCTGACTAAGTCTCGGAAATCCTCAACGGCTTGAGCTGCAAATATGTCAGAGTGGTTTCGATAAGGTCTTATTTGTTTTATTTCGAGATTTTACTCAACGGTGAGGTAAAATGTGGTGAACTTATCTACTGTACTGTTTACGGTGCTGCCATTTTTGTCTGCTGGTCAGCATTTGCGAGCATCTTTTGTTGCCTTTGAATCGATTATAGCACTATAATAACTGATTAGTCAAACTCTAGCCTAGGAGAAGATAGATATCTCGAGGCTTTCCCGACGCACTCGACGAAGAGGTTAGCACTCGCGCTTATAAGTTTAGCAAGTTGAGTTCTGAAGGATGATTACCACTAGAAAGTAAAATAGGTACAATTGATATGTAAAAACAGCAACATCACTGGAGCAGGTTGACACTGCTCAGTACGTTCCCTATTTCTGTCGACAACTTCGAATAGTGTTCATTTCTGTTGTACAGATCGACATCAGTAATTGAAAGTTGATATATCGATCGATACCACATTAAGAAGCATCATGATGTACTGAAGTGCCTACTTCTAAAGTAGAGTTAATCGGAGTAAATGACTAACATGTCTTGGTTCATGTACGTTCATAAACGTAGTTAGGCTGCATATTTGAAGACTCCAGTGCAACTCTTCTTTTTATCTGATTTTCTAAGTGACTTTGCCAATGACATCAAATGTTAGGCGGATAATTGTTTTTTCGAGGAGGAAGAAGAAAGTCGTTCGTATTACAGGTTCTAAAGAAATGAGACTAAAACTGACCATTGTAGCACACCATTCGTTATTGACTTGTAATCCGTGAATTCAAATAATATGCCATATCAGTCTTACTTACTTGCGCTATAGACCGGGGTAGACTTGTCTAACTGCTTATGGTTGCACACTCCAAGTTTGTTCAGTTCCTTTTCCACTCTAGCGCGCCACTTTAGGAGAGCTCTTCCTCTACTGCTTGTATTTCCTTGAATTGAAGACTCTTCAGGCTGGTGCGTTGGAGTTCATTTGCTCTACTTATCTTAAAAACCTTAGGAGACTAATGTGCACTTTTTTGACCAGATAAATGTCACTGTACAGCTTGTAGAGTTCGTTTTTGAATCTCCGTCTCCAAACCGGAAAACATGACCAACAATTACTTGAGCAATTTTGCATTCGAATGGCCAAGAATATCTTTATCCAGCGTGTTCTGTACCATAGAGCAGGACTGGGATGATGAGGGTCTTACATAGAGTTTTCTTAGTAATTCTTGATAAGGCCTTATAACGAGTTTAATAACTTCTATTCCAATACTTTCAAATGTATCAGTGACAGTTCGGCCAATGATGTCAAAGTCATCAGCGCATGCAAGTGGTCGTGCAGTCTTTTGCAAATTGTGTCTCTGACATTGAATTGCGAGATTTGCACAATTTTCTTAAGAATTATGTTGGATAAGTTACATGACAGCGCATCACCCTGCCTTAATCTTTTTTTGACATTAGAAATTCGACCTTAATGAAACGACAGTTTTCCATCGTCGCTTAGCACAATATGATGAGTAAACCAGGGATACTAAGGCTATATATAGATACTGCCTTAACAGATAAAGAAGTGGAGCGTATCGATTTGGACTCGTTAATATTTGGTCAGTTGCGAACAATAAGCTCTTGTTCATTTTCAGTTAAAGAACAATTTTAACGTCATGCCTTGGATATTGCTCGTAAGTTTTGTCCAAGTTTTTGGATACAAAGTGTTGACAGTTCAAGACTTTTTGCCTAAGTCAACAGCTTACAATAAATTCACACCCAAATAGATGGCGTTTATTTTCTCTATAGCAATCACCGTAACACACATATGCAACGGTTTTTATTTCTATTTATAATTATTTTTAACGGACTCACAATTTCCCAAAATTATTTCAAAAGATAAATATTTTGCTACCGTCACCAACAGGACTTTCTATTATTTGAAAAGGAATCATCTGAAGATGATGAACTGGAATTCCTTGGAGAGAACTCCGTCTATTCATAATATTGCATTTGCTTCTTCGTTGAATTGTAAACGACTCAACCTCAAGGCTTTCCTCATATATTGCTTTTGCAGATATTGATGGAAAGAAGTAAATTCAAGTGCATCGCTATGAGCTAAGCATTCTCAAAGGCTTCTTATTTTTTAAGTATGAAGAATATTTTAACAACGAGTAAGTGCCAAGTAAAATACGATCATAGCCAAAATGCTAGTGCTCTGTGAATAGCCGTATCCATATCCTTCGTTATTAAATTAAAGAAGGCTTCTATTTGAATTGCCTTTTTTCGGTATTGACGACCGGAGCTGGTCAATAATTCTCTGTTCTATTGTACATGATCACAACACTGGGAATCAAATAGATACTTCTCGACATGGTGTCTGGGACCGAAAATTCTGACATTAGATGGATTCCTTAAAAAGCCAACTATCATCAGATTAAGGTGATCATATTATCGTACATTGTATTGGAAATACTTTTACTTCATTTGTTACCCCCTTGGTTAAACATAAGTTATAAAAGGAAGCGATGGTATTTTGAGGTAAGATGTTCCAAATATTGTACATATAATGGGATTTCAGAAGTTCTTCAATATGAAAGAAAAATCTCCCAACAACTTCAAAATGTTTCCTTTAAATTTATTATAAAATATAAAAGAATTATTTAATAAAATAATTAAATAATTTATACTCTAGATATAAATGTTAAGAAAATATTTTTAATAAAATATTTATATAAATATATTTTTAAGATATAAAATTCAAATACAAAACACTAATGTATTTATCTCAATATACAGTCATAATGTAAATATATTCTTCTACTTACACGGTTACGATTTAGATGAAAACTTAATATAAGGATAAAAATATGTACATTTATGAAAACGATATTTCTAAATAAACAAACATTAATTAAATAATTTTTTTTTATTTAACACTTATGTTAAAACTTAACAATTGCGTTCGAGAAATAATAAATTTCAATTTTGTTTTTCGTCATTTAAAGAAGAAAAAAACAAATATATTCGCCGAATTTATTTTTTATTGTATCTGTAGAGTAAGACTGACAAAATATTTATAACAAATAAAAAGAAATACTGTATTATATATATAAAAGGATTAACGAATCTTAAATGTTTAGATACAAAACAGTAAAAGAAATTGTCAAAAATTTTCAAAAATATGATATTAAAAAAAAAAAACATAAAACAAAAGCGGTAAAAAAATAAAACATTACAGAAATATTGATGGGTATGTATATTTTTTAAAATGGAAAATTTTACTAATATAACAAAACAAAATATATATATATATAAAAATAAAATGGTAAAACAGT
This sequence comes from Volucella inanis, assembly GCA_907269105.1. Classification (NCBI taxonomy): domain Eukaryota; kingdom Metazoa; phylum Arthropoda; class Insecta; order Diptera; family Syrphidae; genus Volucella; species Volucella inanis. Next base: position 129,848,634 of record OU026154.1, read on the forward strand.
TTATATATATAAAAAAAACAACAAATACAAAACCTACACTAAAAAACGATGTAAAATAAAAAGAAAATAAATTTTATGAATATAACTATATTTTAGTTGACAATCAAGGTGCAAATTGTAAACAAAGTAAAACAAAATACAAAAAAAAAAAGCCAGCAAAAAGGAAAATTTAAACAAGATTTACAGGATACAAAAAGTGCATATATTATAAGACAACTTCATAAAAGAATTAATTAAAATAACAAAACCGGATACATAACTTTTTTTAAAAAAAAAACAATATAAACAGAATAGCATCATCCCCACCCAATATCCTGTTGTTCTATTTCTTTTTCTCCATCATTTAACATTCATTCGTAAAGATAAGTGGAATAAATGTAAAACAAAAAATAAAAATAAAAATAAAGTCTTATATACATACAAAATACAATTTATTATAAAAGATCCCTATAAATGTTTGAATAAAAAATAAAAACAAATATTACCGCAAATAGGAAATTTTTCAAAAATTAATAAAAACAAAACACTGTATAGTATCTTAGGTAGTTGTAAGAATATAAGTTTTTTTTTTTTTTTTTTTTTAACTATTTGGTTTCTTTTTAAATTCTATTTCAAGTTAAAAGAAGAAGAAAAAACAAAATACTTAGAACTAATATATTTAGGATATATGATTATAAGAGATTCAAAACAAAAATAAGAACTTAGATAATAAGTGCAAACTTTTGAAACGCTTCTTACGAGATTTAATTTAATTTAATCAACGAGCCATCATAACTTTCTGGGTTACAACTACTTTCATTTAGATGTTTACGCTTTTTGCTTTTACAAGTGTGTTAATAACAATATTACACAAGTAGTTATAAATTAAATAAAAAAAATAAAAACACAAAGATTAAAAATAAACACGAAATAAGTTTTTTAAGGAATTTTACTTGACAGACCTTACGAGTAAGTTGATATGGAATATTGTCAACTACATATGTTATGTTAACAGTTCTATTTAACTATTGTTTTTATTATTTCAAATTTTATTTTATGTGATTTCTTATAGGGAAAAAAAAATGATTGATAATATTTGTGAAAAACAAATAATTGTATACAAAAATAAGTAAAAAACTAAATAAATTGTGTAAAGAAGCATTTATTTCTCTCATTGTTCGCACATTAATATTGTACACTTAATTAATTTCGATTTGAATAAAATACCAGAAGTAATTTGCTAATTAAAATAAAACTGCTTGTTTTTAATTAAAAAGCAAATTTAAAATATTGCAGCTTCCTTGGAAAAACAGTAGGTAATCCCAATCAGCTTCTCTTTCTCGTAAAAAAACTGAAACTTTTATAGCATTGACGGAAAGCCAATTCCGTTGGCGTCGATCTCTTTAACTGGTCAATTGCTTTGTAGGAGATGGCTTCGCATAATCTAACAGACAATACTGTTACATCATCTGGATATGAAGTCAGAATCTTTGCCAAACAATCAGCCTTAGAATGCGGGCAACTTCTATTTTTATTTATTTATTTAATATTCCGCTATACAGGAAAAATTATTTATAACTAATTTTTTCTGCACAGGAAAATTATAAATATTGTATAAAATAATTTAAACAAAACGTTAATTTAAACTTGAAGTAAAAGAAGGCATAGGTACTATGTCAGGCGAAAAGTAACCTCCTTGGGAATGAAAAAAAAATTTTTTTAAATGTTTTTTTTTTTATTTTATTCAATATAGTCCCCTTCTTGATTCTGTCCGAAAAGTAGTTTTCCGGAAGGTCTGCAAAATACTCCTCCGTGGCATCGATGATTTCCTCGCGTGAGCTGAATTTTTTATTTATGAGCCATCTTTTCAGGTTAGGAAAGAGATAATAGTCCGAGGGAGCCAAATCGGGCGATTGCTGTGGATGCGACAGCAATTGGAGCCGTAAGTCATTGATTTTAACCATGGTTGCGATGCTCATATGCGCCGGTGCATTTTCTTGCAAAAACAAAATTTTTTTTCGCTTCATTTCCGCCGCTTTGTAGCAATTTCGGCATTCAATCGCTCCAATAATTTACAGTAATACTCGCTATTGATGGTTTTTCCTTTTTCGAGGTAGTCCACGAAGAGTATGCCATGACAATCCCAGAAAACTGACGCCATAACCTTTCTGACCCATCAAGCCTCCCGCGGCCGCTTCGGAGCACTCGTACCGGCTTCAGTCCGTTGCCGGGCACTTATTCTGTTCTCTGGTGTTCAACAGTTACCAATCGACGGCAAAAATCCGCCCGATTCCGCATCAGCAAGTCCAAACACTCTTTGAACTCTTTGGTGTGTGCGCTTAGTACTAATCTTTGTGGTATCTGCTGGCTCGCGCATCTTCACTGTCCGGTCAGCTAACACCATTTCATGTATTTTTTTGATATTGTCTTCTGTAACCGCATCGGAGGGCCTGCCGCTGCGGACTTGATCGGTAGTGGAGTTGCGGCCACCACGAAATTCTCGAAACCAATATTTGACGGTGTAATCTGACGGAGAATTAACCTCATAATAATTATCCAACTTTTCTTTTGTTTCCTTCGCCGTTTTGCCACTCAAGAAATATTGTTTTATGAGAGAACGAAAATCGTTTTTGTCCATACTCAACATAATGCCAAACACGTCAAAAACAATCAGCTGTTAAAACAAAACTAAAGACAGTATCACACCGAAATTTGACATATCTGCCTAAATATGAACGGTCTTCAAGGCACCATAACAGTAGCAGCGCAATCTGGTGGTCAAGGAGGTTATTTTTCACTCCACCTAGTACTAAACGAGGTATGTTCAGAAAGTAAGGTGACTTTATATTTTTATAAAAAAAATATTTGTATATTCATCAATATTAATGTTGCGCCCTTCAAAGTAATCTCCCTCAGATATAACACATTTATGCCAACGCTTTTTCCAATCTTCGAAGCACTTTTCATAATACTTTTTGGTACAGAAACAGGGAACAGTTAAGATCCTTTTAAGCAAATCAGTATCATCATTTACTTCATTCAAGAGCTGCTGAGCAAATTAAGAAGTTTCGGAACAAAATTCGCTGACACACATCTCATGCCCAAAACACCGGAAAAAAATTAAATCACACAAGCCGACCGATATGCCAACATCCTCAGCAACTTCTTTTATGGTAATTTGACGATATTCCAAAACAATTTTCTTCACAAGTTTGACGTTATCATCCTTTGTTGATGTGCTTAGGCGTCCAGAGCGAAGTTCGTCATTGGCATCTTCTCGGCCATTTTTGAAGAGCTTGTACCACTTGTCTCGCCGTATGCGACTGTCAATATTTGTAGTGTTTTAGAGCACTTGATTCCATTTTGTACATAAAATTTGATGCAAATTCCTTGCTCCATTTTTTATAATAATTGAAAATCGCCGAGCACACCAAACACGTCTAACCTTTCTATCTGTCAAAAACAAATCAAGTATGGTATTTACTTGAAACTGTGAACATATGTTCGGAACATGTCTACCAACACAGAAAAAAATCGATAATCGAATGTATGTTACCCGTGAATTTACTTTTTGAACACACCTCGTATGCAGTGATAATAATAATAAAATTAGCATGGCTGTCCATATGTCCATGTATGTGCTGAATATTGAAAGAGGTGTTTATTGAAAGATTTCTTATTCGCACGTCTAATGTCTTGTGGCAGCTGATTCCATAGGTGGATTGTATGGACAAAAAATTGAAGAGAACCTACAAGATATCAGCTTCTGGGCGGGATTATTTGCATAGATCTTAGAGACCGAGTACACTTTAGAAGACAGAACAGGTAATTTAGGGTCCTATTGTTGAAAATTCTGTGCAGTATTAAAAAAGTACGGTATTATAGCACTGCGGTAAGAAAACATCCTGTTATACTCTTGGAAAAGACCGATGGCTTAGACATTTTTGTTTTATGAATTTTTTCTTAAAAGTTTTTTATTTTACAAAATCAAAAAGTGTAGTTTATAATGGTACTAATAATTTGTAAAAATATCGATCTTGTGTGCGCCTGCAGACGATCTCTAGAAGGTACTCCAAAAAATGTGTTCGGCGGTGATCACGATATCTCCGATTTAGTTTATCTAAAATCAAAAAGCCCCAAAATATTCTCTTAGAGAATAGATACGAAAAGGTATTGATCGAAGAAATAATCAGAATTTTGATGTTTGATTAAATGGCGGCTTCGTAAAAAGAAATCGAATTTTCGACCAAATTACCACGTAAAATTGCTTGAAAAAATAGAAATGATTATTCGAAATCTCATTCCTTCGATTAATACCTGAGGAATATATCTAAGAAGGCTGTTTTTAAATTTTAGATCGAACTCTTAAGCCGTTTTTTAGAAACCTTGATGATCGACTTCGAAAACATAGTTTTGCGAAAAACGCGTTTAAGGTTTCGAAAGAAGTTTACACATAGATAGAGACGTCCTTAAAAATATGCTTTTATATATATCGAAAAGTGCTTATCGGATTTCAAATTTTCAGGGAATATAGTCAGAGATCCGAGCATATACTCGTACATCACGAAAATAGAAAAAAAAAATCGACTTTTTGAAAATTCTAACAGCGTTATAGTCTTTAACTTTCTTTCGGAGCTGGAATAAAAATTTGAAAAAAAGTTCACACTCGTGTAAGATGATCAGTACTATAAATGGTTTTATAGTTTTAATTCAGCTTCAGTGGGTAAATAACGTAAAGTTGGTCAAAATATTTTTCAATTTCTCACCTCCTGTATATATTTCTAAGCAACCTCCTTTACATCTTCCCACAAAAGCACCAATTCCCTCTCTTCCATCCATGCCCTAACATCAACGCGTTTCTTTTAATTTAACCCTTACTCCTTACGAATACTAACAACTGCATTCATAATTTCGATATTACAGCAGGAGCTAGATATCTAAATTTTATCAGTTCGCATATCTTAAATATCTAGCTCACCTTCTTTCTCGGTTACACGGGCCCTTATTTTTGATCCTCTTTCGGCACCTAACGTTAAATTGACTCAAAAAAATATAGACATCACAGAATGTCGTTATGCGCTCTCTAGGCTAAAGAAAAAAAAAAAATATACGAAAATATATGTCTCTTTCTTGCATATATTTACGATAAATCCGACTCTGTTTGCTTTGAGAGAAAAACCAAAACAAGTGTTATGGTCTCCATCCAACAGGGAGACCTTCCTTCTGATATAACTAGTCTCAGGAAATTTTACAACAGGTATGACGAAATTTTCAATACACCTTCTCAAAAGGTTGCGGATGACCTCACCTGCTTTCCGCAACTATGTACACCCTTAAAGAGCTGTTAAAACTATTGACCAACTTTATGACCTAAGTGAATCCATCGACGATATCCTTTTCTTTGATGACTCTAATCTGCCCCTGGTGAAGTGGGTACAATCGGATGATCACTTGTTGTTTACCGAGTTAAACGCAAGTTCATCCAAAGAATGTCTATTCTTTGATCGTATAATAGACTTAAGCCTACATGAAGTAATAGGTATCCCTTACTTTAAGAGAAGGCAACTAGACCTTACTGTCACTAGCGATCCCATTTAAAGTTTTAAAGTTTATTCCCCTCTTCTTCTCTCACTTTTCCATAAAGTCCATTTCTTCCCCTACTATCCGTTCTTACAACTTCCATAAAGCTAATTTTCGCAAAATCAACATCTATCTTAGCAAATCTTCTTTTGATTTTACCAACCTAATATATTTTTATCTGATTCTGTCTCCATTTTTTACAGTGAAATATTTAATTCCACTTCTCTTTACGTACCCTTTTATCGGCAAAAAATACCATATACCCCAAAGAACCCAAAAAATTATGGGCAGTTTTTTTCGCGCCAATTTTTTTTTTACTACTCTAACTTTCTTGGGACCTACCTCCAATTCACCCAATTCTATAACTGCCTCTATCAGCGCTTTCTCGACACAATACTAACGACTCTAAGACATTTTATCAACTTCCCAACTACAAAAGAAAATCAGAAGGGTATCCCCCTCTTACTCCTTTGATAATATATCATCGACCGACACCCATACTATGGCCAATCCTTTTGCAAACTTTTTTAAACAATCATTTGCAGACAACTTCTTCGTACTTGACCCCATATATTTCAACGACCTTCCTAATTTCTGCATTGGCCCCCACTCTCTCTGAATCTTTAGATTCTACCCTTATCGAAGAAAAGTTACAAAATCTCAATGATGAATGTGCCTCCAATTTTTCGTACCCACTTTCCTCCCCATTTCATATGTCCCTCATAAACGGGGAATTATCCCAAGCTTGGAAGACCTCTTTCATAACTCTGGTTCACAAAAAGGGATCAAAGAATGAAGCAACTAACTACCGTCTTCGATAACATACCTCATCAATTGATCCTTTTCAAATTGTCTTCCTTCGGTTTTAACCCCATATCTTCCTATCTGGAGAACCATTATTATTGCATTCGTTTTAGGCCAACCTTCTCAACCTCGTTTTTAGTCACTTCTTGTGTCCCACAAGGCAGTCATCTAGATCCCCTCTTTTTCATTTTAACTATAAACGGTCTTAAGAGGATTATTAAACACTGCGCCCTATCCATTTATGCCGACGGCACCAAGTTGTGCAAAACTATTTCTTCACCCCAAGACTCTATTTCCCTTCGAGAAGATCTCGATAGGTTTTCCATTTGGTGTCTAAAAAGTAGCTCTGAACATAATGCCTCCATAATTCTCCCTTTGTTTTCTGCATGACCAACCTATACTCCAGGTTCGATCCCTTCGCGACCTTCGAATATTCTTCGTCCGTTCGCATATTGGTGAGATAATCCTTAAAGCCAATTCATCGCTTGGTTTTCTCAAACGATGCTCTAAAGAATTTTGCAGCCTTTATGTGAGAGGGTCACTTTACATTACCTTTGTCCGTCTCCTTTTGATTTCAACCTGAGCACTTCCCGTCTTAAACTTGATCCACCATTCAACTACTTCCTAACCCTTAATTGTTATTTGTTTTTAAGTCATAGTTTTTAAGTTAGTTTAAGCTACGTGTTCAAAAAGTAAGGTGACGTTCATTTAGTTATCAATTTCTTTTGCTGTGTTTGTACACATGTCCCAAACATATGGTATATTCACAGTTTCAAGTACAAGTGGAGTGGCGCAAAATTAAGCTCCCTATTGGAAGATGGTAAAATTTTTGCAAATGGTGTAGTACGTTAATCATATTTGACATTTGCAAACTAGACAGCTACAGTAAACAAATCGATGTCAATTTTCTAATTGTCTTGCGTTAACTAGACAAACATTCCGGCGTTTAGCTACTCGACTCGAACAGAGTGGAACCACAGGAGACCATTTAAAACGTGGCCGCCACCGGACTGGCCGTTCGTCAGAGAATATCCCGGCTGTGGCTGCCGATGTCGCTGAGAATAGCAGGAGAAGTAATTGGGCCGCATTTTTTGAGGACGCCATCGGCAATACGGCCACTGTAACAGGTACATGAAAAACGACTTCTTACTGCTGGAATTGGATAAACGGGGCTTGGTGAACATGTGGTTTCAACAAAACGGTGCAACCGCACACACAGCAACAGCCAGGAAGCGTTTCCTGGTCACGTAATCTACCATTTTGGCGATTTGGCATGGTCAGCATCCCAGACTTCTTTCTTTTTGGCTACTTGAAGTCGTGCGCTTATGCCAATAAGCCTCAGACAATCGCAGCTCTTAAGGAGAATATTCAACAGGAATGCGAACAGTTATCACCGGAAATCTTGGTGATCTCTGGAAAATGCGATAAAACGGGTACAAATGTTTATCAACACTGGCCGCACCCACTTGGCGGATGTAATGTTTTCCACTTAACAGAAACAATTGTAAAGGTCCAAGTAAAGATTTCCATAACTCAAAAAAATTTTTTTTTATTTAGTAAAAAGGTTATGCAAAAACAAAATTAGATGATTAATTTTGCGTCACCTGTTATATTGCAGGTGACAGATAGAAAGATTTTCAATTATTACCAGAGCAAAGAATGGAGCAAAGAATTTGCATAAAATATTGTAAAAAAATTGGAATCTAGTGCTCTTAAACACTAGAAAAATTGGCAGCCTGCTGTAAGTAAAAACAAATTTTCTCAAGTGTTACAAGCTCTTCCAAGGTGGCCGAGAAGATACTAATGACAAACCTCGCTCTGGTCGCCTAAGCACATCAACAAAAGATGATAACGTCGAAGCTGTGAAGAAAATTGTTTTGGAAAATCGTCGAATTACCATAAGAGAAGTTGCTGAGGATGTTGGCATATCGGTCGGCTCGTGTCATGCAATTTTTTCGGATGTTTTGGGCATGACACGTGTGTCAGCGAAGTTTGTTCCGAAACTTCTTAATTTTGATTAGAAGAACCGTCGCATGAGCATCGCTCAAGAGCTTTTGATTAACGTCAATACTGATCCTGACTTGCTCAAAAGGGGCATTACTGGTGACTTGAAGTGACTGATCTGAATTGAAGAGACCTATGAAAGGACGGAAATTTGCAATGATTAGGAAAATAAGATCGATATCGCTAGAAGAGTTCAAAGCTATGCAAAAGTGCCTATGAGAAGTGCTTCCAGGATTGAAAGAAGGGCAGCACAATTGTGTTGTATCTGAGGGGACAACATTAATATTGATAAATAGAAAAATATTTTTTTATGTATAAAAATATAGTCACCTTACTATTTGAACATACTTCGTATTGCTCCATTCAGGGAGAGTCCAAGATATCCCAAAAGCCCTCATTATTTGCAAAGATTGGGACGGGATTACTGATTGAAGTTGCATTAATCTTAGAGCACTGAACGGGGGCTTTTGTGATAGCGGCTGTCAAATGAGTTGAGGCTTAAGTGGTTGAGAGTGATTGATATACGAGTAAGAATTTGTTAGACGGGCTTACTACAGACGGATGCGCATCCGGCTTACTAGAGATGCGCTCTAAGTCATCCAATATCTGCATTGTGGTTGATCTGGTGGACGCAGCTTTCTCACTAAGAAAACTGATGTCATGCTGAATGGATCCGATGTTGAAATGTTACAGAATGGATTGTTCAGCTAACGTTGACATAATTCTTCCCAACCGAATTGAAGTTGACTAAATCGCTGACAGCCTGTTTGAGCATTGAGACATATCAGGATTTGCTAATTTGGTGATTTTTGAGTACAGAGATTGAACAACTGATTTTATGATAGTTATGCGGCTATCGACTGATTAGTTTAGAGTATTATAACTCTCAGTTCGGTTGTATTTTTCTTTTCTTTTCAATATATTGAGTTTTGCATTTCAGCTCTGTAATTAAGTGTGCAAGCTCAATAAGTTGTTGGTTATTACAATATATAGCCAGCATTATATGTGCGGAGGAGATGGTCCGGCATTATACACAAAAGAAGCAGAAAATGCGCTTATAATCATCGAGCTGAGTTTTAACATTTCTGCTGAAGCCAATGCATATGGAATAGAATTTCTTTCCATATATCCCATTGTATGAAAACATTTCCACTGAGTAAGTAGGTACAGCGCAGTCAGCAAATCCTCAAAAAGACATGGATAAATTTGATAAATTGCTTTGATGATACTGAAAAATTATTATGTGGGTGATTGGGAACAAGTAATGCGTATTGACATATGAAGATCTTATTCTTTCAAATCGCATGAACTTGGAGGCCAATCAACTTCTCCTCTATCTGAAATAAATTGATTGATCGCGGACTTATGTGGGCGGTAGCACCATCCTGTTGAAACCAGAGATCGTCCAGACCTAATCCATTAAATTTTGGGCAAAAAATTGCCGTTCAACATGTTGCGGTAACGTTCATTCACTATAACTTTTTCCCCAGTCGAAATAGTACGACCCAATGATGCTACCAACCCATATGGCACAGTGACTTTTTTGTGAAGAATTTTTTTTTTTTTTTGTGATTCTTGTGTGGGTTTTCTGATCTTCAGAAATAATAATTTCGTTTATTTACGTACCCAATCATCCAAAAATGGAAAAGATCAAATTCGATGGCAAATTGTCCTGGCGAACCAAAATCTGATTAAAAAATCGGCGATGTCGTAAATGGCCCAAAGTCTTCAATTGTTATGTAATTTAGATTTTTAAGGCGCACAAATGAACATCAATTTTTAAAATTCGCCATCAAATGCGATAAGTGAGACCAAATTGTTGACTTTGGCAACGAATTGAGATACCTGAGCACTTTCGCTTACAGTGGTGATGTGTATGTGTATGTGTATGTGCGTGTATGTGCTAGCCTATCATACTGATATGGAGTTTGACCCGATACCGAACCAGTTTCTTTAAAACGCTTCAAAATTGCGCGAATTCGATTATGTTGACCGAAAAATTCACGAGTTTTACGTAATGTTGCTTTCAAAGATCGCCCATTTTCGTAATGATATTGAAAAACAGAAAAACGTTGTTGCGCGGTAAGTGACTCCATGACTACAATTGTAGAAGATTGTATGATATCTGTCAAAAAGATCAAACACATTCAATTCAGTAAATGAGAGATATTGACATCCAACATCCACACCGTCTGTTGGCACTCACTTTAATAGCGATTTCTTCATCTTCCTCCATAACTGCTGTAAAAATTAAATTGGGGACAACAAGAAGTGACAGGGAGTCAAATACAAAGAATACGGAGGATTGAGGAGCAATTTAAAGTGCAATTCAGCCAATTTGACTGTGGCGACAGCGGAGGTGTGAACCGGTGCGTTATAGTGGTGGAAGAGCACACTTCGCCAAATGTGGTCGTTTTTTCTTCAAATCGAGTTGATCACACCTGGATTACAACACGCGCGTTCGAAAAAATGGTGGCCATCACTTTCACATTTCGCCTTCTTTAGAGCACGTTCACCGGGTAAGCCCCATTGTTTTGATTGTTCTTTGTATTCCAGTGAATCCATGTCTCATCGACACTCACGAAACGATGCAAAAACTCTTCCGAATTTCGATTAAACAGTATCAAGCACGTCTTTGAAGTGGTCTCATGTTTGCTTTTGTTCTCCGGTATGAGCAAACGCGCATACATCGCGCAAACAGCTTTCTTATGAACAAAATGTCGTGCGGATATGGCTAACGTGTTCAAATGGCCTGCTATCCAAGCCAACTCGGGAATTTTCACTCGGCGGTCCGCCAATACTAGATCATGGATTTAGTCCACGGTTTCCTCTGCTCTGTGGTAACCATTTATGGGCCACCTGGGTGCGGTTCTTCAAAAACCAACATGAAACGAGCATAAGCCGGACACTAACGAAGATAGTGCTACGCGGTGTGGTCATCACTTTCGCAGCAAGCATCACAGGATGTTTTGTCACTTTTTTCCATCACATTTAAGTGTTTTGAAAAAGTGCAATGCCCTGTCACGACGCCAGTAAGCAACCTGCAGTCTTTCCTACTAAGGAATAGCAGAAAGACCGCTGACTTCGTACATACGTCGGTAGGTTTGGTCTGTATACATCCCGCGGAGCTATGCCATCTGCAGTCGTGTTCGTATGAGACCCAACTGTCTATGGAAGCCTTAACCGAGGACGCAAGCTTACCCAACGTAGGTTCGGGTCCTGAAAAACTCTTCTCTGAACCATGCCTGGTAAGTTCATCGCTGATTTCATTTCCCGTGATCCCATTGCAACCTAAGACCCAGACAAAGGTCACTGATTTAAGGATTCCGACTGCGTTCAGTGATCTATTGCATTCTTAATATAGCTTGGAACTCGAAAGAGGGTGCATTAGGTCTCTAAGCGTGGCTTGGCTGACGTTGCAAATGCAAATGCTTCGCCCCCTCCACCAGTTCTCCACAATATAGTTTGCTGCTATCAGAATTGCGTAAAATTTTGCCTAGAAGACAGATACAAGCTTTCCTAACGTGAAGTTAAATCGTCGTCGTCCAGTCGTCCAGAAAGACACCAGCGCCACATCCTATATTAGTTGTGCAGCTGTCCTTGAAAGCCCGGCTGCATTACTTTCTTGGCTCAGATTCTGGCTGAAACCAATCCTGGGCACAAGAAAAGTCGATTTCGTATTTTCGTTCTGCTATTATTGCATCGAATGGCATGTCAATCCGGGACAAACAATCACGTATTTTTGCGAGAGCTTATTCCACCACACAACCGACATACTATACAGCATATAATTGGCATTATCATAGCCGTGTAGATCCAAGGAACTCTTCTCGGTGACAGGACCCATGACTTACCGATAGCTCCTCTGCACTGCCAGGAGGCCGACAGTGCCTTAGATGCTTTTGACGTTACTTGTTAAGTCTAAAGAAGTTTGTTATCTAGGATAACACCCTAATACTTAGCTTCTTTAGAGAACAAATACTTTTCTCCTTCTCGAAAATAGAAAAACCTCAGTTTCGAGAGGATTGACTAAAATCCCGTTATTAGTGCACCAGTCGTCGATCGCGTCATGATCCAACAAACAGTACAGCAACACTATCCGCGTATGCTTGTGCATAGACGTTAGAGCTTTTAAAAGCGTTGAGCAGTGATTCGACTAACATGCACCATAGCATGTTTACACAAGTCTTCAATTCTTCGTTGGTAGGAGTGTTGCATCGCCGATAGGGGATGAATTTGCAAGGCGGTGTTGCGCACTTAGATCTCGGCCATTATCTCGATGCTTTTCAGCATGAAGGAAGTCAGACTAACCATATAGGTCTGAAACTCTTGGCGAGCGAGAAGTCCTCCTTTCCGATTTTCAGTATTAAGGCTACTCTCACTATTTGCCAGGGAATCGGTATAAATGCCAGTGCCAAGCTAGCAGTAAATTTCTCTTCAAAGTTCCCAACAGTTGGTCTTTACCTTTTTGTTACATAAATGGGTAATGTGTGATGGCCTATTCGTCTCCACAACCGATAAGATACTCGTATAACAACTACGACGTGTTGTGTTCTTCAGTTCACTGAGTATTGGTAGCTGATAGGAGCTACTTGTGAGCTGGTTTCGATTAGGTTACCTGGGTAACTAATCCCTGAGTGATTCCAGCCTGATCTTCCCCTTTTGAGGACTTTGACCAGCCCACTGGTTTCACCGATAGTCTGAGTTAATTCAAATTTATTAAAAAGCGCCTGTAGTTCTTTGTTTTTTCTAATCAACTGCCTCACTGGATTGACTCAAACGACTGACCACTTACTACAAACACATATCTGTTTTTCTAAGGGACATCTACGCGAAAGGATCATTTCTAACAAACTATCATAATTTAGTTTAGCTCAAAGAGGTAATAGGCAAGTAAGGGTTCATACAAGGTAATAACAAGTTTAATATCTTGTCGATTTCTATTATACCAATAGGCATCGCGTTTGCAATTAAATCGGTTGTATATTTCCTGAATTAGGCCCAACCGGTCTGGCTGTAAGTTTACGATACCAAAAATTACCATAACAGTTCAAGAACTTCCGAACTTTATAAGGATATGTGATACTACGAACCTCTGTCAAAACCAATAAGGAGAAAATATCTTGCAAGGAATTGACATAGAAATAGGACCTTGAAATTAAATTCAACGGTATTAGAATATTGGAAGCTGCCGCCTGAGCAGGGTAATTTATTATTATTACGAGTATGAGTATGTTGCTTTATAAGAACTCAAGTCCCATGATGAACAATAGACTCTAAGAGAATTCACAACAGCTTGAATAGCTGTAAAGAAAAATGTTTGCCACCCGCTGAATAACTATTCAATAGGTGTCAACACATCAAACACATTCTCGAAGCATTCTCGACACTTCATAAACACCATCCGTTCACCTTATTAATTTGAAAATACATGACACATTGAACGTTGTGCATTGAGGCAATTGTTTTAACAAATCGAAGTCTAGAGTAGCATGAAACATGGATGTTTACAAGAACTTGAGGACATATAAGCACCGCAACTTTTCTGTTAAGAAAAAGTAATATTTTGCTTCGAATACAAGAAACACATAGAAAAGATTAAACCGGCTTTTGGTATGCTGTCAAAAAAAATTTTCAAAATCACTTACAATAGATGAGAAATCAAGTTCAAAGAAATAAATTGAGGAGGACAATTTATTTGCTGTGTTTGCTAGTTTGTTCATCTGTCTACATCAAGATTCAGCTCTGCGGTCTCAAGTGAATATATTACTAAAGCAACATCGCGCTCTTAAAATACTTTCAACTCTAATAAATTAATTCAAAAACGTTCTTGAAAAAGCGGAAAACCAATGCACATTTTTAACCACTCGTATCTCGTCTCACTTTCAATTCATCCACACTGAAATTTATAACAAATCGACTCACCTCTTTGCTTCATATCTAAACTATTAGTATCTGTATGGCATGTAACTTTATTCAGAAGTCCTTTTTGAAAATTTCATGAAAAAGTTTGCTCATTATATGTTACATCAAAATCAGCTATGTTAGCGTTGGGATACTATCATGTAGATCCCATTCGAGTACATCCTCGACAGTGATTTCCGTTCCTAAATGTAATCTCTCCGCATCCCATTAATACTAATGCCAACGTCTAATTTCGCGTGAGTAAACAATCCAAATCCCGCAGTTATCATTTCTTCGTCACTTTTACTACCCTTTGCACATATACTCTTACGAATACATGCCCATAAGAGTCTTGAGATTCATCTCAGTGCTCCAGATAACGGTTCACATTAGCATAACATGTGCCGTGTCAAAGCAGAAAAAAAAAATAGACTTTCGCAGGGCTCCCTATTCGAAATATTCTCAACCCCCACACACCAGTCCCAACATCATGCAATCAACATCAAGGTTTGGAACTTCTTAAGAATTCTCTAAACGCTGACGCTTTACCTTTGTCATCTTCTCCCTCCGAAGGGTTTAGCTATTAAACCCGCCTAAGATCGTGGAGGTTCCAAGCTAATTATTAAAGCATATTCAACCCCATTACTCACGACTCTCCATTCTAATGAGTAGGGATTGCGGTAGCGTTGTTAGAGTACCTATTTTTCAAGAGCCTTCTTAGTTTTGTGGTTTCCTATGTTCCCTTGGTCGTATTAGTGTAGCGCGAGCGACAAAAGTCTACACACAGAGATGAAGAATGAAATGTAGCGTAACAACCACTAAAAGGGGTTGTGATAACCTGTCATGGTTACGGCTGTGTGTAAGTAGTTAAAGGGATATACTCGTAAGCTATATATGTGCGTATTTGCGCAAAGGTAAATGAATGGAGTTGCGTACGAAAAGACGAAGCTTTGATTACACAAAACCCGCATATTTAGATTTCGAATAACAGGATAATTTGCCTACGACTCGTCCCACGATTGCGGTAGGGGTTCTGATCCCTAAAGAGCCTAAGCTGTCGCTTGATGAAGGCTATGTCGATGTCTTCATGGTAAGCTCTAGGTCGTGCTGCAGGGATTGGGAGATGTATATGTACGAGTACGTTGGATTCAAATGCTTCACTTCGGCTACATCAGCAAGCAAGAGATACCACACGAGTTCACCTTAATGGAGTTTTCATACATATTTAATGGGCTCCGAATGACAACGTAAGTTCAGAGCGGTATAGTGGGATATTGTCTTATCACGGGATGAGAATACGATCGGCAACAGGGAAACAAGGGGTGGTCCTCACTGGTTACCGTAAGGCACAATGTCTACGAAGGTATTTACATTCATTACGTTTATTATGCCGCAGAAACTGAGGGACAAGATGTTTTCCTCTGTTCGGTTTAGTTAGACAATGTCATCATTTGGAACACGTACCAGATGGGTAGGTACTACATACGGTGGGTGAAAGAGATACATACGAGCATATCGATTTGCGATATTCAGATGATATTGATGATTCACTTTGCTTTCCAAATGAGTTTAGAGGAATATTGAAGGAAACAAAAGCCATTCACTTCAGGGTCGGTGTTATTGTCTCAATGGCAAAAGAGGGCATTTTATGATCGCTTCCAAGTGCACGAATAAACGGGCTTGTATCCGTCCAATATCGCATATTTTGTTTGTTGACAATGCCATTTCGACAGAAATGAGCTGCATACCTGTATCCGAATAAGTTGTAAAAATTTCCAGAAACCAATTTGAGAAAATTCTACTTTTCAAACGGTCGTCTGGCATTAGTGTAAGTCGAAATCCTTTCCAAAAATTCATAATTATATTGTTTCATTGAGCGACGTTCAATTTCAATTCATACGAACGACAAGCAATATATTGGTTTGGGTCGCTGTCAACAGATGCACCTATATTTTCAGCACCCCTTGCATCTCTTTCTCTCACTGGCACCGAAATATCAAGCAGCGAAAGTGTAGGCTCAAAATTTTTCACTAAGTTACGAATTGTGAGTCGGGTGGGGCGATTAAAACGACTGAAAATTGGCGTTAGCGCTCTTAAAGTTGAGGCCACCGACTCCGAACTTTGGTAATAAATTTTAATAATTTGTAAACGTTGCTCGTTCGAGTACTGAACCAAGACGAACTGGTAAATATTGACAAACATAATAGTTCACTTTTCAAATGAAAATTTGCAGTTCTTAATGAAAAACCCTATAACACCTGCTATCGGTGTGCACAGACATGAGCCTTAAATGAGATTTACCGTGATTTATATCTAGTTGAACTGGAAAAATAGGATTCTAGAGGCAACCACAACTCATTTTCCTTGGCAAAATTTTTGCAAGGAAACGAAGTCATTTCAAAATCTAATAGAATTCGGAACCACCATAGTAAGTTTTACAGATATTTAGACTAAAACAGCATGCAGAAATGACGTACCAGCAATCACAAGTCGTATAATTATTGCCTTAAGTGGGTGAGGAGTTCTAGAAATGATACCTTTTCCAATTATTATGTTACCAATGACATCCGGCTGTCAAAATATTCAGTGAGGTTTAACTGTTGGTTTAACCACCAACTAGATAGATACTGCTGTGAAATGAAGAAAACATAGCGGCCAGTATCGAAGAAGACCCAGAAATATTGATTCGGAGCCAATCACCTGAATTGGGCATCGCCAGAGTCAATACGACTTATTTTGCATTTGAATTCGAACCTACAACCGTGTAGGATTCTGCTGATGCAAGAATTGAAGCCGAACGATTTCCGGATTTTGGCCAAAAAATCATCTTCTCGGACGCGTTCCATTTTTAACTCAGCAGCTAAGTCAACAAGCAAAATTGCAATTATCGGAGCGAACACAATCCACAAGTGTACAGCCAAGCATCAATGCATTAACAAAGATTGACTGTTTGGTGCGGGTTATGGCAAAGAGACACCGTTCCATCAAGCTCAGCAATAGAGCGATGTTAGCCGACTTTTTGCAGTCAGAGCTTAACAACGTCGATATATCCAAGTTGTAATTCCAACAAGACGCCGCTACATGCCATACAAGCAACTTAACGCTCGGAGTTGTGATGAAGAAATTTGGCGACTAGATCATCTCGCAACGATTTAAAACCACTCGATTATTTTCTCTGAGGCTACATCAAGTCCTTAGTCTACACTAACAAATCAACTATTTTGAACGAGCTTGAGGCCGACGTTCGAAACGCTATTGCCGGAATAATGCTGCACATGTTGGACTGAGACATCAAAAATTGAACCGAGGCTGCCGTTTGAGCGCTGTGCTATTCCACACATAATGGCATGAACGTAGCTTCAACATAAGGCCAGAATCAATTTTATATCTCATACATTTGTTGTTTTATTTACATTTTTTTCCTATTGTTCTTATCTGGTCACCCATAACATCTGTTATAGCAAAACTTTTAGAGTAAGTCTTGAGCTAAATCACGAACGTTGTAAAAACGAGGATGAGAAAGCGATAGCTAGGACATGCTCGATACTGCTCGAGCAGTATTGGAGGCATTGTGTCGGAAATTGAAAAACAAACCACCTTAACATAGGGCTTCCTAATAAATAAAAGGCAAACCATTTGAGATATTTCAAAAACTTTATTATTGGCTAGAAGTCCAATCAAAACATTTATGAATGGAACTCGATTTCGTTCATATGACCACCGCGGGCACGTTTGCAGCGGTCGATTCGTTGGACCCAATTTTCAACGACTCGGCCACACATTTCGGCCGAAACGGCAGCTATTTCGCGTTCAATGTTGGCTCTGAGCTCTTCCAACATCGTCGGCGTGTTGGCATAAACCAATGACTTAATGTAACCCTACAGAAAATAGTCAAGCAGCGTTAAATCGCACGATCGAGGCGGCCAATCGACTGGCCATGTCTTGAGATAACACGCTCACCATACTTACTCTTCAATAAATCGATTGTAGCGTGTGCTGTGTGGCTTGTGGCACCATTCTGTTGAAACCACATGTCGTCTAAGTCCATATCTTCCAATTCGGGCCAAAAAAAATCGGTGATCATGGCGCGATAACGCTGACCATTCACAGTAACGTGACGATCGTTATCGTCGACGAAAAACCAATAACCCCGCCGGCATGCAAACCGCACCAAACAGTTATTTTTTTGTGGATGAAGTGGTGATTCATGAAGCACATATGGGTTTTCACTCGACCAATAACGCATATTTTGCTTATTGACGAACCCATTGAGCCAAAAATGAGCTTCGTTACTGAAGATGATTTTGCGATGAAATTCATCAACTTGGCGCATCTTCTCCAGAACCCAATCGGAGAACGTATCTCGTTAGTGTACTTTACCATGATGAAAATGTTGAGTTTACTGAATAAATTGACAGTGACAGTTTGATGATTAGTGAAAGAGTGCGTTCACAAATTAAATTCAAAGTTGTCAAGTCCCTATTGGAAAACCCTATATATGAGCAGGCGATGGGCTACAGAAGAAATACAATGTCGATGGCTCGAAAAATGAACCAGAATTCTTAAGATATTGGATGAAATGACGAAAGAAAGTGTGTACTCGTTGTGTGATCTAACTGCCGGTGTGAAGATGAACAGAGATGCCTGCTAATGAAGAATGAAAAAAATTTGCAAGGCATTTAAGCGTTAAAGCTAACTTAACGAAGAATTTCCGCCCAGATGATTTTAAGTAGCAAAGCAGTAAGAATCTGGTTTTTCTTTGTATTTTATCGTTTATTCTGCAAATTCTACACGACTTTTTCTGACCCGTTAATGTCAGAGGGATCACTAACTACTCAATCAAATAATGCAAAAATTGTCGACGTGCATTCGTTTTGTCCGTTGCATTCATATCCTTTACTTTTTTGAAAATTATGAACGATGCTCATGCTGCGACATCCAGCATGTTGTGGAAAAAAGCCAATGGCAATCACTTCGTCTGTCGTTTACATGTATACTCTCCCAACATTTGATCCATGACGTCAAGGCTAACTTTATGTTTGTTGTAAAACAAATTGCTTATGGTTTTCTTGCTGTTTAAACCCATTCGGTGCCATAGTGTACTATTGAGAATACAATGACTGTCTTAGAATCTTTCGGCACGTTTAATGCCGCACAGTGCTGATAGTGGAATGGGTTAAGCAACTACCATCCGGAAGCATTTCTTTAGAAATACACTTCTTATTCCGACGAATAGTTCCAACAAAGGTCAGTCCAGATTCTCGAAGTTTTTCCACACTTTCAAAACTTGTAAGAAAGTTGTCAGCAACAACAGTTCTCCCGCTGGATTGGTTGTTAATTCAATCATCAACTTCTCGCCCAAATTTACAGCTCTCTGATGTCCATATACAAAATCCCTTTGCAAGGCTATCCGTTGCTTGAATCACAAGCCCACCATACTTTTATTCTGTATTTCGCAGGTTTCTATGGCATGTATAGTATAAATCGTTTGTTTCCTCTGTATGGGAATGATGATTTAACTTTGTCAACATGTCCTGAATGGCACCTGCTTTATCTGTACTTTGCCGTTTGACACGACTCCTTTGATTGTCAAATCTAATAAACCGATTTATAACCTAAAATCGGTTTAGCGATATCGTTGCTCTGAATACAGGAGTTATATTGGTTTTCCACAACTCTTCTCTATGCAGCACGTTGGCGTGACTTACACCAGTGGCTAGACAGCGGCCCTTCTATTAGTTTCTCACATGACGATAACTTGTTTTGAAGATACCAAGATTACTAAGAGGCATTCCTCGTCTTGTGCAGCCACCGACTTCTCGAATGACATTGTGTGCTCTTAGACGACCTGTTGCTTTAGGTTTTTGGTACCATTTTGTTCCATCACGGGCCAAATAGTATTCCTTGGAGAATTGTCCTTCTTGCGCTGGGCGAACTCGATCATTTTCTGCTTGTAACTCTTCCAGCATCTCGTCATCACCAGTATCTTCTATATCCGATACCCCCCTACTTCCAAGTCTGTCTCCGCATCAGAATTATCTCCATCGGGAACATAGTCCTCATCGTCATTGTACTGTTAACGTATTGCTCCCTTCCTTTTCCGCTCATGCGGCTCCAGTTAAATGCGTTTATTTCATCAGCCAAAATAATTTACTTTCGTATAAGTATGTTGTTTTTTTTTTTTTTTTTTTCTTATCCACTTAGATTTACAATTTATTGTCCACACTTAAGCATCAAAAAGATAGTAAAGATAGCTGACTACATAATCAATTAGGAAAAAATGGTTTCGAAAATGGAAAAGGTGTGGCCAGACTTACTCATTGACCGAAGGGTTCTAAGAAGGATTATTGGAAAATTGTTTTCAAAAGGCAATGGAGGTTAGAGTTCCAATCCAGGTGTTAAGAAGTAGAAAATTATAAACTAAGCAACGCTAAGCCGAATGAAATTGTAACCAGATCAAAAACTTCGACGTGGCTCAAAGCCGGAATATAAAGGACACCTGCTCCCTCAGCTGTAAGATATCTTTAAAAACGCTATAACGTTATTAAAAAGCTAATAGATCTCGAAGCGTGTGAAATATGAAATGATTTTGGCTTTATTTTGAAGCTACGTTCATGTCAGTAGCAAGTTGAGTGATTCGTCACTTGAGGTTGTCCAGAAGCCACGATGCCTCAGAGGTTTCTGTGATTTAGTCACAGAATGATCACCAAGATTGACGCTATGTTTTCCTCAGTTCTTTTTTATATGTTTTGAGAGATTCTTTGTATGAGTCTCAGTCTTTTATTTCTTGTGCTTTTTGCAAGGTTAAAAAGTTTTCCGCATGTGTTTCTAAACGGTCCTAGTGCTGAAATCCACCAGTGTGGCTTTTTCTTGCCCCAATGTTGAATCAGAGGGCAGGAAGAAGCCATAACCTAATTCAGAGACAGGTTGAATTAACTGACTTTCATGTCATTTGTGTCTCGTGGGGGATTTCAGGAGCTCGGAGGATAGTGTTTTTGACAGAATTCCCCTGTTTTTTAGCGAATCAGTTTTCCTATAGTTCCGAAATGCTGTTTGACTAGAAGGAGCATTGACACATTTGACACAGAAGCGTCCAAGTTAAATTGGATGTAACTGTGATCTGAAAACGAATGTTCAGTCGATACCATCCAATTCGTTAGCATTTGAGTGATATTGTTTGAGACAAGACTGATATCTAGCACTTCCTGTCGGTTTCTTGTTATAAAAGTGGGCTCATTGCAAATATTGCAAACAATGAGGTTAGTACTTAAAATGTAATCAAAAAGTAACTCACCTCTATCGTTGATGTCGGTTGAATTGTGGAGATTAATCTGGAGAAACGATATCAGTGCTACAATTTCCCAGAGTGTCGCTGTGCATTACAGGAAAAGTTATCGACGCTCCCAGGTCTAAGGCTGAGTTTTAAGTTTTTCCAGGTAGCTCCTTATTCACGGCCAACAGTAACCAAAACAGGACTACTGTAACCGTGAATAAAATTCATGGTCTGATTAAAAGAGACAAACTGCTTTGGGCGCTGCATAGCTTCAAACCATAAAAGTCTGCGGGTCCGGAATGTATAATACCGCCCGAACTACAAAGGACCTCAGATATTATCTTGCCCACACTGAAGAATATCATGAGGAGCTGTGTAGAATTGATCCACATTCCACTGTCATGGAGAGAAGTTAATGTAGTTTTCAGTCCCAAAGCCGGAAAATGCTCTCCGGACTAGAAGGTCAGGACTTGCCACATCGAACGATCCCTGCAATATAGAGAGAGCACAATGGGTGCTTTCATGGACATAGAGGGAAATCAATCAACCATGCCTGCGCCGTCAAATCTGCAGGTAGACGACTCATTTTGGGAGTTGTACAGTCTTATGCTAAATATCAGGATAATCAACTATAAACTGGGTGGGGCTCCTGCTTAAAGTGTGTCAGCAGAGGTACGCCGCCAGGAGGTGCCCTTTCTTTCCTTCTCTGGAACTAAGTGGTTCTGCTGTTAAACCTGGAAGCGGGTGGCAGCAGGGTGATTGCCAATGCGGATAACGTTTCTATAGCCTGAAAAACTAACAGTCAAGTGTCAAGAAAGCTACAATAGCTTTATTCTCTTGCAAGAAAGTCATTGATAAAAATACGGATAACCCACTGGGTATACATCTTGGTCATCACACCGATTCTCACCTATGGTTCGGTTGTTTGGTGGACGGCCTTAGATATTTCAGTAAACTGCAAAAAACTAAGCCGAATCCAAAGAATAGCATGTCTATGCATAAGTGGAGCTCTACGTTCCACTCCTTCTACTCGCTATTCGCCTTGGAGCGACTACACAGTGGACAAATAATTTATTTCGCCACACTAATATTCTTAATATATTAGAAATCCATATAGAGAACATCGATAACACCATACCTAGACATCGGTTTGACAAAGACTTTCATGCGATCTTCTCCTCTAGATCCTTCTGGGAGGAAGATGTTTTCATGGAGAACAAATTCATCCACTTTTATAAAGATATATCTAAAAACTTTAGCGGGGATAGTGGCGGTGTTTTCTTAGACAAGCTTAATCTATGCCTCTCCTTCCGTCTTCCAAATCATTGTAGCATATTTCAGGCGGAAATTTTTGCGATTATGGAAGATATATCCTGGCTGAAGAAAAACGTGATTTCTGCAAAAAACATCCCCATCTTTTCGGATAGTCAGGCCGCTATCAAGTCCCTGGACTCGGTCTCGCTAAATTCTAAAACCGCTCTTGAATGCCGATCATCTCTTACGGAGATGACAGAGCAGTTCAACCTTCACCTTTGTTGGGTGCCGGGCCACAGGAACATTCCAGGAATTGTAGGGCCGACGAACTCACCAAAAATGGAACCACTCTACCTATTCTACCGGAAAAGGGTAGCATAGATATATAAATCATGCAAGCATGCAAGAAAACTTGGTGCCTTACAAATCATTTCTTTACAGACCTTAACAGTCTCCTGCGCTTCATCATAAGCTCAAATTGCTTCCATGAGTAAGAAGATCATAGATCCACGTGGCAGAAAAACGGGATAATAGGCCTAAGTCGGTTGGTTTTCCAACCGCCACTCTCACCTAACCTAACCTACGTCCATGCCATTATGTGTGGAAAAGCACAACATTCAAAAGTTAGCCTCGGCTTCGCTGAGAGTGCTTTAAGCCGTCGGTCCAATTTTTTAGAATTCGGTTCAGTATGTGCGGCGTTATTACGGTAATAGCGTGTCGAATGTTGGTCCCGAGCTCGTTGAAAGTGGTTAGCTTGTTAGCGTAGACTAAAGACTTGACGTAACCCCAAAGAAAATATTCTATTATTCACAACTTCGAAAAATGTGTAAAGTAAAGACTTGTTAGGGTCACAGCTCGAATATATATAGTTATTGTCCATGAACATTGCTCTTTATCTAAGACCATTGACGGTAACGGTGTTTCCTTCCTCATTTCGAAAGAAATAAGGTCTGTTGATGCTACCGTGCCATAAACCACACCAAACAATCAATTTTTGTGGGTTCATTAATGCTTGTAGAATGTGCTCGATCTAATAATGACAAGTTTGCTTGTTGACATAGCCGCTGATCCAAAAATTGGCCTCGTCCAAGAAGATAAATTTTTGGGCAAAACCCAATATCCGGCCAACATTTCCAGCGCCCATTTATTAACAATTTAAAAAAAACTATCATTGCTATCTAGTCACCCATTATTTAGATAATCTGCCGAATGCAGTAACTAAACGTAAAGCTGACATTCAACCTCTGTATAAGGTACCCGTAGTACGCAGTCCAATTCTTTTCGGTAGGCACAAAAAAAGTGATAAATTGCTGCTTTTATCCCTTTGTGATTCAATATACCAGCAGCTTATTTTAACTTTTATCGTATAATTGAAAATAATGATGAAAATCAACTTCTTCCAAGGATTGAATTCCAGGTAATTAATGATACACCTGGCACAGGACGAAAAAGTTGAACGCCATGTATTTTTTTATTGAATTCAGAAACTTTTATAGAGAAAAAAGAAAAGTAAAATCGAAAAGGTACCAACATCGAAGTTTGAGCAGCGAAAAATATAAATACATAAACAAAACTAGAATTTAAAGAAAATAAAGCGAGCGTTCCTTTTTCCAACTTCCTTCCGAAAATGCCCCGTCTGAGCAGATTGTTTATTGTTCTACAGGGATTGGTACATTCATCATTGGAGTGAACCACTTTTGGTTATCTTGTCCGTGAAGTATTCATAATTCAAAAAGGTTGCCCGTCTAGCCTTCTTTTGAGATTTTTTGCACGTGGCGTCTTAGAATAAATATTTTATCGATATTATTGTTCCAGGTTTGATAAATGTTTGATGACTTTTCGGTTCGCTATTGTCCGCGAAGAGACTACTGCCACTTTTGGCAAGCAAAGTGTGCCATTTAGCTTGTGTATAACAGGCATTAAAAAAAGAAAGAACAAAATTAGTGAATTTTCGCGAAAAAGGAAAAAAGTGATTGCGCTATTTAATAACCACGGACGAAACATGGATCCACGAAAACACACGAGAAATTAAGCAGCAGTCGAAAAAGTGATTTTCTCGGAAGAGTGAATGCCAAAAATGGTGAACTTAGGTCTGTCTTTCAACAAAGTCATGGCCACAGATTTATGGTTCACTTCGGCTACTTTGAAAAAGTTATTTATTTATTTACTGACATCTTGTAGGTACTTGACAACACTTGGCAAAAAAAAAAAGAGGTCGGCAACAAGCCAATGCACTTGTGGATACGTGTGTGGTCGCTGCGAAATTTTAAGAATTGGGGTATGAATTTCTGCCATTATCTTCCGTAGTGAGTATTACCTTTTTCCAAACCTAAATAAATTACTTCTATTTTACGTTCCCGACCCCTTCCTAACACAGTTCCTGTCGCCTCGAATTCTTCGCTCTGTTACATTGTGACATAGCACAACGGGCCAATAGGCCTGAGTGGGTTGGATTTCCAACCACCACTCTCACCTGCATAGTGACATAACTATAATTAACAACACATTTGCAATTTTGGAAAACACAGGGATATTGTGGGTCTCCAAATCTTAATATTTTTTAAAAACTCCCACCAAAGAGTGAATAAAGAGAATTGGTATTTAATGATCCCTTGCGATCCCGGGGCAAGGCCGGTTGCATCACTGCCTTATCCCGGAAACTTGCCTCTGCTGGGACTGACCCATTATTTCCGGAGCTACTCGTGGGACCAACAAAAAGAGTACAAATAGTACAGAGGCAGCAGCTGAGATGCTGAATCCAGGCGCGTTATCCTAGGGCGAAATATTGGCTTCGAGTCCAAGATACCAACAGCAGTACACCAATTCAACAGACAACAATTGTCAGCCAAAGTGCCTGCAAGCCATTAAAATAAAGTAAGTCCTCTGGTAGCATCTTGAAGAGCGGGCACAGTAAAACCGTTTCCATCCTCACAAAGATTGCTCTATGTACATGAAGCGGCGGGTACTGTGCATGAGAAAGATTCTGAGGAGAAGCTTAAACACCAAGCCGGTTTTTATTGAAAAATATACCAGATATAAACTAAACACCAAGAAACAACATAAAATGGAGTAAGGTAAGAGAAACTAGGACGAGACCACTTACGAATTGTGTTCAAAAAGTTAGGTGACTTAATATTTTTATAAAAAAAAATATTTATTTATTCATGAAATATAAGACACTTATGCCAACGCTTATTCCAGTCCTCGAGGCAATTTTTGGTATAGCATTGAGCTCTTCCAGCGATGCCATTCTCTCAATCGTTGCAAATCTGTGTCCTTTCATAGGTCTCTTCCGTTTTTGGAACAGAAAAAAGTCGCATGGGGCCAAATCCTCTGAATATGGTGGCTTATACATGGTTCTTCTGTTTTTTTTTTTTTTCTTGGAAAAAACTATCTTACAAGCAACGATGAATGAGCAGGTGCATTATCGTGATGCAAAAGCCATGAATTGTTTTTCTACAAATCTGTACCGTACGGTTATTGACCGTACGACCCTGAGGTAAATGGTGATACACTACGTCACGGTTATCGAAAAAAACAATGATTAAAACTTTGACATCTGATTGAACTTGGCGTGCTTTTTTCGGAGTCGATATGACTTTGGTTTCGACATCGCAACCATATACCCATGTTTCATCATCAGTTATGGCCCTTTTGAGGAAGTCAGGATCATCATTGACGTCAGTCAAGAGTTCCTGAGCGATGCTCATGCGACGTTTCTTCTCATTAAAATTAAGAAGTTTAGGAACAAACTTCGCTAAAACACGTCTCATGCCCAAAATATCCGAAAAAATTGCATGACACGAGCCGACCGATATGTCAACATCCTCAGCTACTTCTCTTATGGTAATTCGACGATTTTCCAAAACAATTTACTTCACATCTTCGACGTTATCATCTTTTGTTGAAAGCGAGGTTCGTCATTGGCAACTTCTCGGCCATCTTGGGAGAGCTTGTATCACTTTTAAAAATTTTGTTTACTTAGAGCAAACTCACTGTATACCACTGTCAACAATTCAAGTGTTTTGGAGCACTTGATTCTATTTTTTACACAAAATTTGACGCAAATCCTTTGCTCCGTTTTTTATGATAATTGAAAATCGACGAGCACATCAGAATATGTATAACCTTTCTATATGTCAAAAACAAACTAACATATGTGACATGTGTACCAATGCGGCAAAAAAAAAAATCTATAATCGAATGTACGTTGCCCGCGAAATTTCTTAAGTCACCTTAATTTTTGAACACAATTCGTATCAGCCCCAGCTTTTTCTTTTGTAGACCGTCGCCCCAAAGCTTACAACCAGAGCAAACCCTCGTCTTTTAGAAACGTAGAAAGAGACCACCTTCAGGTCGCACTGATGGACCGAACTCTTATCTGACGGCAAAACCGTGCTGGGTCAGTGGGCCATCATCGAAGATAGACTCACCGAGTTGACGATGAACCATATCCTGAACCACTAGGCTGGCTATGTCGTGTAGCCCTAAGTTTAGTGATGCCTGAGAGGGTCTTAAATTTAAGGACTTCCCTGCTAAACAAATCCGTATGAAACTTACAGCACGGATCTAGTTGCCAGAAACGAAGATAGACTGCAGAAATACTCTCTAATATCAGAACCCTGGCATCCCTATGGACGGTTGGGTGGTCCCAAACTTGAGGAAACACAACAAAAAACAGCCGAACTCTTCCGCTGTCACTAAATGAGTAGTGCCCTATGCAGCTGGGGAAAACTTATTTCAGGCACAGGTTCGGCGTACGGTTCGACAAGCTGATGACCTTCAGAGTTCAGACCAACGAGCTCTGAGGGCGATAATTTCGACATAATTGTCGAAGACGATCAGCTAGAAGCAGATCCGGTTGATTGCATTTAGCAAAAACATTCGATGTGTACACGACAACAAATACAAGATTTCGGGGACATAACCTGGGACATTTTGGAGAGAACTAAAATAACGAACGAGGTGAATAATTTTTGATTTCCTTGTGATTTCTAATCTTTACGAGTATATGCGTAATGTGGCCAACACTTTAATTTTCGGGTTTTCAAGCTCGGCAACTTTTTCCAGGTGGGAGGAAGTACTAGATATTACAATAACAACCAATAACTCCGACTATAGGATAGGTAACTGGATAACATCCAATCTTAAATCTTTTGCAGACCGTAGAGGAATACTCTTTAATGTGAATCTCTTGGTGGACCCCTGTCCCTTTTAGAAACTGCAAGCAAACTGGGGAGCATCCCCTATTCTAGGATTGAATCGGTGCAAGAACTGGAAGAAAAGATGAGGACCCTCGCATCAGATATGGTGAAATAGCCTTCAAGACCTCGTGTCCTGTTAATTTTATTAATAGAACTGCTCCATCGAGATGAAACACCTACAATATCTGCTACAAACACAAATTCTGAAAGCCTTAAGGTAAGCAAAAAGCAATAAGCATAGATTAGTTACAGATTTGGGCAGAGTACTGCCACTCCATTGAAACTCTCAACGATTCCGTTACACCATGCAAAATCCTGTTCAAAAAACACTCAAATCCAACATTCATATGTAATATGGACAGATTCTACTGAAGAATCACTGGAACCCCTAATCAACATCCCGGAATTCAAAGACATTCTGGTGCCCCAAACTGCACTAATAACCGAGGAAATTATTCTTGGGCTATCAACAGTTTCTCTACAAGTCAATAGGCCTTGACGAGATTTTACCGATTATTCTCCAAAAGAATTTTAAAATATTTTCAGATGGCAACTCTATTCCTATTTTTTTGGAATCCGTATTCCATTGCATTTTTTTACGATTTCATTTGCAGGTTCAAGTAGCATGTCCGTTTTTTGGTGGAACACAGGATATATTCAGTTTATTGTCTTAAAACATTTTTCCATTAATGTAAAACCTTTAAGCTTTGTCATCAGCCATTGTTAGGTTATTAGATGGTAGCATGGTAGGTTATTAGATACTCTTATGTT
The DNA here is from genome assembly GCA_907269105.1 of Volucella inanis. Lineage (NCBI taxonomy): Eukaryota > Metazoa > Arthropoda > Insecta > Diptera > Syrphidae > Volucella > Volucella inanis. The sequence goes on from OU026154.1 coordinate 129,877,407, forward strand.
CAACTTCCATGGCTGCAGCCAAATATTTTCATTCAGTAATGCTCTAGTTCTTTCAAGTGGTGTTCTGAGTAGAAAAATATCAGTCTTTTGACACCAGTTTCGTCCGTTTGGCATAAAATATCTCCGATTGGGATTCATGAAGCGTCGCATGAAATGATAACCTCCTTCGTGTAATCGCCATTCGCAAGGATAGGGACGTTTGTCAAAATCTGGTTTTAGTGTATGGTCTCGTGGTTAGACCTTTTTTTGAGAGTAATGGTAATCGAGTTCGAAATCGTTGAAATATTGTTGATTAAAATGCGATACTATGTAGTCATTCTCAGAAATCATCGTGGCTGACAAGGGAACAGAAAAATAACTGATTGGGGCAACATTTTCGGGTTGAATTATAAGATAGCAGTTGGTAGATTCTTTATTCCTTATATGCAGAATCTCAAAAGGTTTAAAAGCCGCCGATCTAAATTGATGACCAATTAAACCTGTCCACTACAACTGACAACACCTGGATCCGTTCGTCAAACTTCCCAAAAAAATAACCAGAAATAACCATTCATCAACCTAAACACACGCCGATTTGCATTGTTCTGCAACTTTTTCAGGGATGTCCGGGACTACCAAAATGCATCCTCCAAGCTGTAGAGCCCAACGATATACGAATACGCATATGTCATATCCATATCTGGTTTATCTAAATAAACAGTCTCTGTACGGGTTACGGGGTAAGCAGCAATGTGAGCGAAAGGGATCCAACCGCATCCATTAACGCGTGACTCCTATCAAACTGTTTTGTCATTTTTGTTCAGTATTGTTTGATAAATCATCGTGGAAAGACTCACACCACAGACTCATAGCGTCTCCAAATTGTTCAGCAGTATTAAGAAAATCAGCGTTCTGTAAAAAATGTTTTTCGTGCGATTCGAGGAATTTACGGTGCGCATAATCGACCTACTGAAACCACTACTGACAAAACCATTCGCAAATTTAAGTCCCAGTTTGCATTAGTGAATGATTCTCGACCGGTTAGACCACATCCAGCACGTAGTGAAGAGACTATAGCAGCTGTAGCTGAGAGTGTACGCGAAGACCGTGACGAATCGATTTGTCGTCGTTCTCAGCAACTTGGCTTGGTGTATTCGACAACTTGGCGTATTTTACGTGAGAATCTCGGCTTAAAAGCGTACAAAATTCAACTTGTGCAAGAATTGAAGCCAGGCGACCTTAATTCGCGTCATATTTTCAGTAAATCCGATGATTTTTTCTTTTTTTTCTGGCTCAATGGATACGCTAATAAACAAAATTGCCGTATTTGGGCTAATGAGCAACCCGAAGGGTACCAAGAGCTATCATTACGTCCATTAAAAACAACGGTATGGTGTGGTTTATGGGCTAGTGGAATCATTGGTCCATATTTCTTCAAATATTAGGCAAATCAGAATATTACCGTCAATGGTAACCGTTATCGCGCCATGTTTGCAGACTATGTGCAACCTGAAATTCAAGCACATGTTTCTGGTGATCTCTGGTTTCAACAAGACGGCGCGTCAAACAATGGACTTGTTGAGAAATCATTTTGGAGAGCACTTAATTCCACATTTTGCTACGGTAGATTGACCGCCTAGATCGTGCGATATCACACCTTTGGACTATTTTCTCTGAGGATATGTAAAGTATCAGGTCTTCAATAATAAGCGAGCTACGATTGACGCTTTGGAAGCCAACATTACTTTGACCTTCCGAATGGACCACCTCAGACGTAGTCGTGGCCAATATTTACATGATAGCATTTCTAAAAAGTAAAAGCCATGAATTGTTTTTTGAACCGATAATAAAAGTTTTAAGTTCACTTTCAAATTTATGTGTTCTATTTTACATTATAAATCAAACCTTACGATGAATCACCCTTTAACAGCCTTGTAGAAGAGTGCAATCTTTGGCGAATAAATTCTTTGATGAATACAGCTAAAAGATTGCATTGACTGACTTCACTTTGAGACTTAAAAAAAAGTTATGCAATCATCATTCATTTGACAAAAATAGATTGCAATCATTTTATTTTTATTCATCTCACGGCAGTCCATTGAATGTAATCTTTTGGGAAATCATGCATTCTTTTCATCTTTTGCATTCTTTTGCATTCTTTTGCATTCTTTTGCATTCTTTGCATTCTTTGCATTCCTTGCATTCTTTGCATTCTTTGCATTCTTTGCATTCTTTTGCATTTTCATCAAATTCTGTTGCACAAACATTATTTGTTTAGAAATTAAGACAAAAAAAGAAAATTTGTAAATATTTTGTTAGAGAGGTGTTATAAGAAGGTTCATATCATTTCCTTGCCTGATAAACGAGTAAGAAGAAAAACTTGAATGAAACAAAGTGCTGCCGACATACATTTTTATTAAACAAAAAATATCAGCCCAAATCAATGTTTATTCAATCAAAGAGAGCAAGAAGCATTCTCTATTGATCAACTACGAGTAGGTTGCCTAGAAAACAAACCAAACTCTGCAAAACATGGAGTGATGTACTCTCTGTAAATAAGCTTGCAGTGCAGACGTATTAACTTATCAAAAGAAAAATAAATTAACCTTCATCGGTACCTTGTGTAAATTTTACACACTTTTGAAATTCAAATTGTTATTTTCCAAAACCATTTGATTTAATTGGAGAATAACTTCGGCTCAAGGTAGAAATCATATCAGAAATTTATGTTTTTAGTAATTTTTTTTTTTAACAGATGTCGCTTTGTGTAAAATTTACACAACAGTACTTGTGTGAATTTTTTTTTTTTTGTTAGACTGTTAGTTTTTTATTGCGGTTTTTTATAATTGTCGTTGGATGTCATTATTGTTAATTGGTTGGATGTCTAGAGTTTTCAACACTAAGTACATTTGGAAATTCTCGGTATGTAAAGCAGTAAAAAGTATCGGTACAAGTCATAAAACTTAATAAAAGGGATATGTATAATAAAACGAGCGCTAAAACGAGGAAATTCCTGATTGAATTATAAAAACAGGAGGCAGGGGTAATTAGCCTTCCATTGGCGTCCCATTACAAGTCTTTGAAGTAAAGAGAAAATAAAGAGAGATGAAGAAATCGAAAGCCAGATTATTTATAATAAATTTTAGTACAAATTCCAAAAATATTGAAAAAAATGTAATTTTCTTATTTTGATCAGTACGGAAGTGATAGTGAGCCATATGCATCAGATGATGACAATGACTATATTCCAAGTGAGAGTGAAGCTAACAGTGAAGATAATTATGAAAGTGATAGTTCCGGTATTAAGTATAGCGAACCTAAGATTAGAGAAGACGCCGTTGAAGAGCCAAATATATTTCTACTTTCTAAAGATAAACGCATTCAGTATTCTAAGGATGCAATGCCGCTTTCTCGTTCAAATAGATATTCCAGCATATCATTTTCTAGCAGACAAGGTAGGGCTTGTTTTTGGTTAACGACTTTGAAATTTTTTGCAATTGATATCTCTTTGTTTACTAGGACCTACTGTTTTTGCTGCTACTCAATGTACGGATGTTCTAACTTCATTCTTGCTCTTCATTCAACCATTCGAGAAGACTGTTTTTCAAATGACGAATTTATATGGCGTTCGTCAATATAAGTCAAACTGGAAAGCTATTGATCAACATGAGATGCGTGCTTTCTATGGTCTTCTTATTTTGGCGGGAGTCAGGCTACCGATCAAAGTAAGAGTGTGTCACAGAGCTATGGGATGATTAGCATGGCAGACCGATTTTTTCGTCAACGATGTTCCTAAAATTATTCAAAGTTGCCTACGTTTTGACGACAAAGAGACTCGACTGAGCGATAGATACAAACTTGCTCCAATACGAGCTTTTTTTTGATAAATGGGTGCAACTTTTGAAACTCTCATATTGCGTTGGGGATTTTGTAACTGTTGATAACCAGCTGTTGCCGTTTCGAAGTTAATCACCGCTCACGCAGTATATACCATCCAAACCAGCCAAATATGGTCTCAAATTGTGGATCGCTACAGATGCTGAGACATTCTATGCATATAATGTTCAGGTATATACCGGTCGCGACCGTTATTGTGCACCAGAGGTAAATCAAGGAGAACGAGTCGTATTAGAAATGACTGAAGGTAATTTATTTTGATTTTTTTTTTTTTTTTTTTTGTGTTTGCATTTCATTTACAATGTCTCATTTTTGTACTTTTACATTTGAACGAAAAGAATGTGACATGTGACAACTTTTTCACAATTCACCAACTTGCTGCTAAATTGAAAAAACGTCAAATGACTTTAGTGGGTATCAGTCGAAAGAACCAGAAGGAGATACCACCTCTTCTAGTTGATATGAAGAAAAAACCTTTGCATCATACAGAGTATGTTTTTGACCATAATCTTCGTGTTTGTATGTTATCTTATGTTCCCAAAAAACGCCGATTTGTCACGCTTCTATCAACTTATCATTCTTCTGTCGACATTGACGATAATGACCCTGGAAAAAAACCGGAAATAATTAAGTTTTACAACCGAAAATAAGGTGGATTCGATGTTTTGGACAAGTTGGTTGGGACATATCGATGCAATATAAAGGTCATCTATTGACTATTGGCCTGTTGCTCTTTTTTGCAACATGATAGATATATCAGCTAGGAACGCGTTAATTATATATTGTACTTGAAATTAAATCCAGAGTGGGAAATTGCTAAAAAAAAATATTAGAAGAAGATTGTTTTTGATTGAACTTGGCCAACAGCTGTGTTTTCCACATATAAGACAACGGAAGTCGATGCCAGGAGGTGCAAACGCTAAAGCTGCCATCAACAGAGTCCGAAAGCCAGATATGTCATCAACATCTAGCTCGGACCAGATTGAACAAGCGCAAAGAGCAACAGATACACCGCTTATTGGATTACTACCACTGAGTCATCAAACTGTAACCAAAAAAAGGGCTCGATGTCAAATGTGCCCATCGCTTAAAAATTCGAACAATCATGCCACGTTTATGCTTAGCTCAAAAAGATGTTTTAGATTCTGTTTCGGATTTTAAAACTGGGCTAGAAGTGTTCCTGCTCATAATATGGGGTTGCGATTGTTCTCAATAAAAACAATACAAACAAAAATTTTCATCAGGTCATCATTTCGATGAAAATCTCTTTAGTATTTCAATGGTGCCAATTCAGCTTTATTTCTTACAGGAAGAAAATAAAAAAGTGGTTTGGCAAAACCCAGCTCCATCATCCACAAGATACTGCCGGCCTATTAGATTGAACTTTGCAAAAGAAATGACAGAATTGATATAGTTGGAAGTAGATTCAATCCAAGAACAAATTTAAATGTTACAGCCAGTTGAGATAAATAATGACAGCTTTCATACCCAAATAAAACCAATTTTCTTACTTATCATGATCGACGGCAAAATATGTACTGCTTTATCACCTATAACTTCTTCGTCACAAAACCCGTTATATTTGCGCAGCAAAACCATCTGAAATGAACAATTCAACCAAGTTTTCAGAAAAGTAAGTGGACCAATAAGCAATGTCCTATGGGCAAAGTCCCCTTCACTCTTGGATCCGATTTATGGAATTTATCCTACATATTGCGTATAGACTGGATGTTAGAGTTTGACAGGTTAGAGACCAAGAGAGTAAAGAAAAGGTTTAAGCTGATTCAGGATAGATTTAGAGCGGAAACTGGGTTATTGGTTGATATGCCAACTCAACAGTCAGGCAATACGAATGATGGAAACACGGCCAGAAGGTTTTTCAGAGATGAGAAAAAAACTGCTGAAATAACAGGGATAGATTAGGAAATTATCAAAATATTTCACATAATTTTAGAAGCTATTGGATCTGGGTTTCCAATTGACATAGATGCCTTCGAAACATTTGCAAGAGAAACGAAAATATGGCTGGTTTTGTATGCCAGTAAGTGTACATAAGTTATTATTTCATGGGAAACAAATAATTTCTACTTGAATACTTCCAATTGTACAACTTTCCGAGGAAGCTCAAGAAGCTAGAAACAAGGAAAATCGAAAATTAAGGGAGCTGTTTACCAGGAAAACCTCGCGAGTGGATACGAATACTGACCATCTTAATAGGTTGCTAGTATTCTCAGATCCATTTTTGGTAAGTCTTCGATGCATTCCAAAAACAAAAAAAAAAATACATTAATTGAACACGAAGTTCTACAATTGTTAAATATACCAACTGAGTAATAAAATGCAAATTATTGGCTGTTGTATGTTTTTTTTTCATCACAACTTTTATAGATATGTTTACAAAATTTACTACATTTCATTCTATAAACAATTTTCATAAAAGTAAGTAAAAAACATTTCACAAGAACATTAAAATCTAAGCGCTATTAATTTAATCCCGCTAAATAAGCGAATTGTCACACTGTGCGACGCAAGGATTGCAGACATAAGCTCAATCGCACGGAACGCAATTCAGGTTGAGTTTGATCTGCGCAATGATTCTGTGCAAAATAAACAGGGCACCGAGATGTTACATATTGATTTTTTCGATATTTTTACAAACGTTACCGTTTGTCATAATTTTATAACTAAACGTACATAATAAAACAAATGTATTATTATTTCAGGCGAAAAGGAACAATATCAAACGACTTCTAGTCCTTCTATGTATACGGGGATAACACAGCGTCAATCGTAGATGGCCTATTCCTGAAGACCTGAGACTTAACATATCCTCAGAGAAAATAGACCAAAGGTGTGTTATCGCACGATCTAGGCGGCCAATTTACTGTAGCAATACGTGAAATTAAGTGCGCCCAAAAATGATTTCCCAACAAGTCCATTGTTTCATGCGCTTTATGGCTCGCAGAGCCGTCTTATTGAAACCAGAACTCACCGATATAGTGTGCTTGAATTTCAGGAAGTATATAATCCTTTAACATGGCGCGATAACGGTTACCATTGACGGCAACATTCTGGTTTGCCTCATTTTTGAAGAAATATGGACCAATAATTTCACCAGCCCATAAACTACACCATACCGTTGTTTTTAATTAATATAATGGTAACTCTTGGTACACTTCGGGTTGCTCATCAGCCAAAATCTGGCAAAATTCAAGTCGCCTCTCTTCAATTCTTGCACAATTTGAATTTTGTACGCTTTTAGGCCGAGATCCTCACGTAAAATACGCCAAGTTGTCGAATACGCCAAGCCAGGCTGCTGAGAACGACGACCAATCGATTCGTCACAGTCTTCGCGTACACTCTCAGCTACAGCTGCTATAGTCTCTTCACTACGTACTGGATGTTGTCTAACCGGTCGAGTATCATCCACTAATGTAAACTGGGACTCAAATTTGCGAATGGTATTGGCAATAGTAGTTTCAGTAGGTCGATTATGCGCACCGTAAATTCCTCGAATTGCACGAAAAACATTTCTCACAGAACGCTTTGGTGTGAGTCCTTTCATGATATATTGCCAAATGATACTGAACAAAAGTAACAAAGTAGTTTGATAGGAGTCACGCGTGATCTGCCAAAAAAGGCCTATTTAAAATCAAACCTCACGATGAATCACGTCTTATAACCTTTTTATGCGAACATTGACAAATAAAATTGTTCCACCCACCGAATATGGTATTTTCGCTGTCTATAGTTACGTCATATGGACGCAATAATTAGATTAAAAAAATATATATATAGAGAGGCACATGTTTCCACAAATGTAAACCAGCTTCATCGTTTGAATGTTTTTTTCTAGTTAGAACCAAACAAAAAGAACAACAACATACAATATTCATTTATAGCTGTAGAAAAATAAGAAGATTTTTTCTTGAATACATTGTGGAACGGTTGGGCATAATTGTATTCGGTTGCTCTATATGAATAATTTATTTTGCTTCTGCCTAACATGAAAAGGATAATGAATGTGTATTTTCATTATTTTTTCAAAAGAAGAATATCTCGTTGGGGATAATTTGCTGAATAAGTGAACAACATCTTGGTTAAGATGTTTGTTCTAATGTCTCGTGTAATGTGATAGCTGACAGATTTTTTTTTATCTACCTCTATTGGTGGATTTTGTTGGAGTCCCGTGATTTATATTCAGCTGAAGCCTGTATAATTTGTATACTACGCATTTTAATTTTTTTTTTTAAATAATATGAATTGGGCAATTGGGAAATGACACTTATAATACTGAAGTCTATGTAAACAACGAAATGTGTTTCTTTCTCTTGTCTGTTAGTCTAATAGAAGCCATCTTGCGATATTTCCGCGATTAATACGAATGTTTCCAGTAAGAGAAATCTCATCTGGTGAAGAAAAGAAAGTCCAGAAACATTCGGTCTCAAAATTTACGTATACAAGGTAGCACAAAAGTTGTCACCCAATGTTCTTTAGTTGTAATTTTTTGTTATGGATGAAAAACTTTGGTTATACTTCTGGCTTATGTTTTTTTAATGTCTTGAATTTCTTTCCATTAAGTCGAGAAAACTATACCGGCTAAGTAGCCGCCACCAGGATTGATGACCATTCGGGGTGATCGAATTGTGGCATTCTCCATCTTTCTTGCCAGAACTTCTGGCAATAAGTCCTCACATTCTTGCCGGATATTCTCTTTGAGGGCTTCAAAAGTCTGAAACTTGTTGACATAGACTCCTGACTTCAAAAAACTCCACAAAAATAAATCTGGAACGGTTAAATCAGGAGATCTTGCTGGCCTGTGCAAATCGACAAATCGATTAGGCGGCCCGGAAATACAGCCTTTAGAATTTCGGTTATGGCTCGTGCAGTATGCGCTTTTCCTCTATCTAGTTGGAACCACATATTCTCCTGTCCTAATTCATGCAATTAAGGAAGTAGAAAGTCGTTCAGCATGGCTATGTAGCACTCATTGTCTACAATAGTCGTTTGGCCTGCGTTTTCGAAAAAATAAGTCCCGATGACACCTCAAGCGTAAACAGCACACTATGCAGTAATTTTGAGCGGGTGTAATGGCTCTTCGTAGTCTATACGTGCATTTTTGGTGTTTATTTACATATCCACAGTGATCGTTGAAAAATTGTCTCCTTCGTGGTTAAGATTCAGAATGGTTTGAACTGATGCACTATCTGCATTTTGTTAGAAAATATCTTACATTCTTTCACCAAAATTCTATATAAAGAGCGCCGATTGATGCCCAATTGCGTGGCACCTCGTCTGGTCGACATCTTCTGCGATAACTTCAACCACGGCTGTGATATTCTCGGCTGAACTGTAGCTCCGGAGCCGGTCAGACCTAGGAGCATCTCGTGGTTTCCTATACTACTAATCGTCGTAGTGTTTGCGTAGTTGACGTAGGACAACCGGGAAACCAGCACCGAAACTAAAGCTGCGCCAACACCATTGACAAATTATTCCGCGTTCTATCTTGTATCTTGTTGTATCTGTTAACTTCACAAATGTCAAAGTAAAATTGACATTTGCAAAAATTATATTAGGTCCGCAACTAAGCTGTCTAAGTTAACCTAAGTGTGGAACTTATCTAAGTTATATTTGATGAAAACTCAACATTATTGTGAAAAACTGGTTTCAAATAAATCATTCAAAGTATTGCCCATCGCTAGCTATAAATTTTTCCCATCTTTCTGGCAGAGCTCGATTATCGTTACGGTAATAGCGTTTATCTTTATGGCTATCCTTGAATCAAGCCATTTTTTGATGTCTTCATATGAGCGGATCTTCTGATTATCGAACCCATGTGCCATCAAACGGAACAAGTAATAATTGGACGACACAATATCTTGGAATATAGCGGGTTGGGTAGGACTTCCCATCTGAGCTTTGTCATGCTGTTAAATCACTTTTTTGTACCTCTGCCCGTATTGTGGCCGCTTTTTCGCGCAGAGCTCAGCTAAATCGCTTCAATTGAAGTCGATACCTTTTCCCAGTGATGGGAAAATTTCGTTGGGCTTCAACAGTTCACAATAAATAACACCAACCTGGTCCCACTTAACACACAGTATAACTTTTACAGCGTAAATATATGGCCAAGCCGACGACGTAAAAGCATATCCGGACAGTCCCCATGACTTTCTTGTCTTTGAGTTGCTGTAATGAACCCATTTTTCATCACTCGCATCGTGACGTTTTGATAAAAACCCTTCCTTTTTTACCGATGGAGCAGTTGTTCATATCCCAAGTTCTTTGGTTTTAAATCAGAAAGGCTCAGGCTCAGGGACATTAAACGGATATGCTGTCTTTTCTTCAGCAAATTCATGGGCTTTTCAATTACTTTAGTATTTTCGTGCTCTAGTATCTAGCGCGGCTTGACTTTGTTTCTTTTAGATAAGTCGAAATAATATTGAAGGAGTGTAGTACCGAATTGAAGTCAAACATTCAGTGCTGCTTGATCGTCGGTGTATATAGTGAATATATTGATGAAGGCACCTTTCAATCCTGTTCTAAAAATGGTGGTACGTTCTTTAATTGAATGAAACTCAGCTGTAAAGACGTTGGAACTTGTCCCATTGATTCAGTGAAACCTAGCTTGAAAGACGTTATAACTTTTCCCATTGGCCATAAAATGTTCGTGTTTGGAAAATGGATACCTACACCTACTTCGGCGGATAGCAATTGAAACATTAGGGGTTGGATTCTGAAACTTTTAAGCTTGTCGAGTTAGGATCATTATGTTTAACCTCCAATCAAAACATTGAGTTTTTGGTATGCAGAAATTTACAGCGTAAAACATGTCGAGTTCAGGAATCCCGAGGATGAAGCTTGCGAAGTCCGATTATACTGCGAGCTTCATATCTGTACTGACTGCACTACGAATTGCCACTTTTTTAACGTATTCTAATGATAATTAATTAGAGGGTTTTTCAAGAAGCAGAAGAGAATAAAATCAGTACCATACTGACCGCCGATGAGTGCACATACGTCCACATAGTGTACTCGTAAGTTTTTACACTCTACTCCAAAACGCGCGCGTGCAAAAAAAATATTCAGTGCAGTGCAGTGCTGTGTCTAAATAAATACAAAAATCACAGTGCGGGTATCCCAACTCTTACGCTGCCTGTCATAGTACTGCTGCTTGCACTTAATCACTGCTGTTGCTGTATTTTTCATACGCCATTGCCAATGGCTGAGTGCATGTTACAACCGACGGGTTGCAAGTGTGAATTTTTTTTGATGCACTGTTTCATTTTGTTTTAAGGGTATACATACACCTACAACAATTTGATTCGGTAAACCAACATCAAAATTTTCACTTCGCAGACTTGCTTACCATCGTCGGTGATTGTGTTTTCTGTATTTGTTTGTGATTATGACCAGAGAGTTTAGGGTTGATTTGTCAGTGTCAAAACGTCAGTCAAGGTTTGCATTTTTATCATCGCAACTTTAAGAGTGTTTACTCCAATTTTCGACCGTAATAATCGCCCCACCAGACAGGCTGTGGGTACTTTAGTAAATAAGTTCGAATCAAAATATTCAACAGTGGGACAACGTATCGTTCGAAATACCGAAAATATCACAACTGTAAGTGCTTTAGTTTAAAATAAGCCAACTCAGTCGATTTCACGGCGTTCATACTTATAAGCAAATTATGCATGATTGGACAAAAACAACCCCACTTGTGTTTCAAAAGACTCTTTTGCATCCACAAAATAACCGTGTGGTGTGGAGATTTTATGCCAGAGGTGTGAATGCATCGTATTTTTTCGTCGATGAAAATGATCGCCATGTTACAGTCAATGGAGTTCGCTGCCATGTTGGAAGACAAGTATTGGCCAGAACCGGGTGAACTTGACATCATTGATATGTGGTTCCACATGCCTCAGTTGGTTAAACAATTGTTCTATTATATTGAAGAGGAAGTTCGGTATTCGTATTATCTCAGAAGCTGTCCGGTCGCATGTCCAACTCGCCTATATGATTTAACGTCGTTGGATTTCTTTTTATGAAATAATGTTAAGTTGTTGGTCTATGCCAATAAGTCAACAATATTGGATTAGCTCTGGAACAATATAGAACGCGAAATAGGCTTCGCTCCGACCGCTAAGTGTAGAAGAGTGGTAGAAAATTGACTCCAAAGAATCGGTCGCTGTAAACGTGCTCGCGATGGTCATATGAACATGACCGAATTCCATACTTGAGTCTGACATATGTACTATACCTGAAATAAATTTCAGCCCAATATCTCAATTATTTTGTGTTTTACTTAAATACAAAATTGGTATGTCCTGTTATTGAAAAACCCGATATTTTAGGAATCTTTAGTGTAAGCTCTTTGAAAATGTGCGATTACAGGGAGTTATTCCAGGTTTTCCGTTTTGAATCTGTAGCGTCCCTTAAACCAATGCGCTTTGCTTGATTGATTTGCTCTTCGTAGTTGCTTATTCCACTATAGTGCGCACGATTTATCCACTTCAACTTTGACTTTGCAACTATTTCTGAAGAATGATATGCTGGATTAATTGATTTGAAACGATGCCTAATCTGTGTACCCCTTAAGCTTTAATCATGCAGAACGTCTCTTATGTTTTACGTTAGCACTTGTCTGGAAGACTTAATTTCACGACTTGCCCATACATCCATGGGAGCATCCATAGGAGATATACGGTGGCATCGCTTACCTATATTAATAGTATAATACCAAAGCAGAACTTATGTTGGAGGCAAATTTAGCGTCGAGACCGATCTAAAACCTCTTGCTGATCTTAAGGTCACAGTACCGAGTACTTATTTGTTACTTTACATTAGGTCTAGGACCCTTCCCGCAATTTGCATTTAACCCACAGCCACCCACAACGGGATCTACCTCAACAGGTCAGGCCCGGACTGATTTTCAGACTCCCATGTTATCGTGATTTAAGTCCTAGTAGGCGTTTCCGGCGCTCCTGCCGCAAACAAAATCTATGACCGACTGCTTGTAACTGGTCATATCGTAGCAACCTTCGGTGTCGTCTCTAAAAACTGAACAATAAGAATAGTGTTTTGCTCTGTCCTCGCTTTTTATTAGACGACGTCATTGATGCGACTTGTAAGAGGAAGACCCTTCAGTGGCAACGTCACGGTGGCTTAAACATAAATGGCATGAAGGGTTTTCCAGTTGGTTTTGCAATAAATACTGGGTTCCGGCATCGACTCATATTGTTCATATCGACAAGATATTGTTTTGTATAGCTCGTCTCTATAGATGCTGTCATAGGCAGCCTTAAAGTCGATAGGTGATGTGTATCGATTTGGATTTCTTGGGTTTTTTTTTTTAAAGATCTGCCTTAGTGTGAATATTTGTTCGATAATGGACATTCCTGGCCTGGCCACAGTGATATGGACCAACCAAGTTTTTGACGAACGGCTTCAAGATCTCGATTTTTGAGGATCGGACAAACAATGCTGATCATATTTTATAGATAAGTTCGCGTATGCTTCTTATCAAGTCATCGCCAGCCGCTTGGAGGAGCTCGGCAGTCATGCCATCCGCTCCAGCAGCTTTGTTGGATTTAGGCTTACATATGACTTTCTTCATTCCATTCAGGTCAGGTGGAAGGAATTCTTGGTCTATATCGTCTAGGTTGACTGGTTCAGTCTGCCTGACAGCGGTATTTGGTTCGTCATCGCCGTTATACAGTCTACAGAAATGATCTTTTCAAATCTTCAGCATCGACTACGATTCTACTACTGCAGACTCTACTACTTATTCGTCTTCACAGGCTTCAGTTCAGGGCTCGCATCCGTAGCGGGTTTTTTTGTTTTGCTGCTGATTAAATTTCCAAATCTCATTTGTGGAGTAACATCTCTCAATTTTCTCGACCGCGCGCTTCACATGCTCATTCGTTTTTCTTCTTGAGAAGTCACTGTTCGTCTCTCCTCTTCTGCTCATAGAACCCGTGAGTAACTCTAGTCCTTCTATGTCGCGGCGGTTTATATACATCTTCCTTAGTTACACGTGGTAGCCGGAATTCGTTGTCAAACCAAGGGTTTCGCTGTGGTGGCCAAGTAAAACCCAGCACATCAGAGGCGCCATTCCTGATTGCTTCTTGGTAATGTTGCATCTGATCTCCGACACTTTATACTAGTGACATAGCACTTCTTACGGGAGTAAGGGCGATTGGATCGGAAAAGTGTTCGGTAATCTCTTCTAATTGTAGCCGTCCAACGTATAACTTCCTCACAAAATTAGTTTGCGTTTGCGATGTTCGGGATATCCCCAACTTTGGCTACGACAAGATAATGCTCCGAGTCCTTGTTGGCCCCTCGGGCATCCATAATACTGAAGGAGTGCTTTGCGTCGATCACAATGTGAACAATCTCATTGACGATGAATAACGGAACTGCTAAAACAAGATTTCGACTATCCGCAAAGTCGACCTTCCGACAGTACTACCAATATTACCTCTCGCATACAAATGGGCGCTTATTTTACCGATGACAACAACCGCTGAAGTAGATGTCGCAGTTTTTCGTTCTCTTTTTGTTCGGCCGGATGACAGTAACATCTATTTTGTATCAGTTCAGCGCCTCCCCTAGTTTTGCTACTGCTCATAGCCTATTAACCTATCATTCTACATGCAGAGGTTTTCAACAGTATATAGATCGGTTTATATCCGAGGCTTGTCAATACACATTCTGATTTGGTATCAAAAGAATTGACGGAGAGCGACAATAAGGCGTTTCCTTGCTCTTATGAATGTTTGGGCATTCTTTTTTGGGCTTAAGTTATTTATTATTAAGTGTTCACCTAAAACAGAAGAGATGATCTGGTTAAACTATTGCTGAGACCATCTTAATACTGCATGTTGAGTGCTCGTTCATTCTGGTAAAGTCTTAACTTCCTAGCGCCTTGTAATTTTTAACGACGATGTGGTCTAATGATAAAAATAATGAAACGCCGTAGTCAAAAGTCTTTCCAGTATCGAATCCAATTTATGTCAGTCATAAAGAATTTAGGTTACACTTTCTGTTGACACGTTTGCCGCTACCATTTCTACGGCCAAGAGCCCCGTTTGTTGAAACTAAATTTTTAAAATGACACCACCTTTACAACTCACTGTGAGCTTTCCACGTTAGTTTCGAAGCATTTATGCATGATTGGACTTAAAAATGTTTAAGCACGAATTATTCAGAAAGACACTACTGAAAATGCCTACCTCTCAATGCTACTCTGATCAATCTGATATCAAACAGGTAATTCGTTTTAAGACTTAGACTTAAGATGTATGCGATCTTTTAATCGAAACAGCATCTATCTACATCTACGGTGTAGAGTAGTGTAATTCGAAACTAATTAGACCTGACTTGACTTTGAATTATGGACCGCTATGTCTTATATATCTTTTCCCTACCAAATCAGAAAACTCTATCAAATGTCGTGACACTGCTGTTATTTGTTAAACATGATTATGTACTTTCGTGAGATGAATCCTTGAAACCCTGTCAACAGCTACTACCAAATGAATTTATAAAAAACATTCAATTCGGTATCGTTTAGTAAACGACTTCCTTTACTACTGTCATTCAGCATAAGCCATCGAGCATTTCAAAATCTCTTTCTGCACACTCATCTCGTCGCTATTTTTGTCATAAACGTTTTTCCATTCGCAAATCCGGGAAAAAAACTTTAAATTGTCTCCTTGCGATAAAGTTGCCAAATAACGCCAATCAAATTCGAACGACAGTCTACAAAGTTTATGACCCAAAATTGATTCTGAAATTCCAGAGGCTCTTCTCTGAGTACTTTTCGTCAAAACCAAATCGACTGTTAACCAACCGGCAATACCTCAATAGATACTTCCGAACTGGCAAAACATTAAGCCGCATTGCGAACTTTTTTCTTCTCGTTCCGTCTGCCTTCAAAAGCCACCCACACCACAAGAGCATAAATATCCAATAAAATCTACCACGAGGCTCACTGAGGTTTTACATTCCCATACTCGAATCCCCCGATCATCCGTCCTGACATTTCGTTTGCATAAAATTAAAACGTTTTGCCCAAATAAAGTGCTCCAACCCATTAGGACACTTGCTCTGAAGTCATCTACTGTCAATGATGATGAGATGAGAATATAACAATCCTCAAGTATCTGTATAACAATACTTCCATATCAAAGTGTCAAGTTAAAAAAAAAAAATTTAAATCGATGCGACATTTGGACAGAACATAAATATTTTTCCTGTGCTTCTTCTGTGTTTGCTTTTGTCTGGCCAAGGATTTTGTAATGAGAAATGTCTTTATGAGTAACACAAATTCCTGCCCTGATGATGGCGTGATCTGTGTGACAAGACTGATTAAACTTCGTCAGAGTTCAAATTGGAATTTCATTTCAAATTGCGAAAACGACGTTGTCCTCCAGCACCTACATAGTAGTTGGACTTGAAGGTTAAAAAAGAACTTTTGATACAGCGACCATATCCCGGCGACGCTATTTAGTGCAAAAAAAGTTAACCCAATCCAAATGTAGGCAACAACAAGGAAACGAGGGTGTTTGTCATTATTCCTATGGTGTGCGTCCTTTCCTTCTTTTCGATTTAGACTTTATGACGTCTTTGTTTCGACGTAGTACCTCTGCCTATCTTAGATTACGAGTTATCCTACATTGCCAGGATCAAATGCAGCTTTCAAATGAAAAGTT
This sequence comes from Volucella inanis, assembly GCA_907269105.1. Classification (NCBI taxonomy): domain Eukaryota; kingdom Metazoa; phylum Arthropoda; class Insecta; order Diptera; family Syrphidae; genus Volucella; species Volucella inanis. The sequence continues at coordinate 129,893,996 of OU026154.1, forward strand.
TATGTGTTGAGGGATAATAAAATTGACGACAATTATGGAGCAAATGAAATTGCTGTAAAATGTTTAAATGCGATATCCGGGTGGGCCTACCGATATGAAACACAACGAAGGTGGCGGTCTTTAGGTACGGAAATTCAGGGACATTAAGTCATTTGAATACAGAGGAAGTGATTTCCAGAGGAAGTTGTTTTCCTTGCACAATTTCGAAAGTTTTCGTCTACCGAGAAATGCACACAGAAGGATATTTTAACGAGGTAATTACGACGATGAGATGAAGATATGCAGTAAGTTTTGGTAATTCAAGATATGATAATGTAGTTGAGATGCTAGAGACGTACGTAGGAGCTAGTAAATTTAAGTAAATGGCGACGAATATAATATTTGTCCTTCAATTAAGAAAATTATTGAGAACTTCCTTAATTCCTTATGTACGAGTTTCATTAATTAACATTTGAATGTTGACACGGTGTTTCTTTAGGTATAAGCCGATGTATACAAGCGACACGGATTTTGAAGATGTATGCAGATCTAGAAATCTAGAACTCAATATTCCACCTTGATCAAAATAATTTCGAAATTTATTCAGAAAATTAAAAATACAAGTTTACTCATTTAAATCTATATTGTTCCCCATAAATTAACCCCCATCGACTGCAACACATTTATGCCAGCGCTTGATCCAATCCTCGAAACATTTTTTGTATTCGGTTTTCGGTATGTCCATCAGTGCTTCCTGCTATTTTTCCATTATGTTACTTCCTCTTGGCTGCTGAAACACGTTCCCCGTAGTTATTTTTTAACTCGATTGAACAGAAAGAAGAAGGGAGCCAAATCAGGTGAATTACGAATAATGATGGCACTGTGCGAAGGTGCGTTATCAAGGTGCAAAAACCACGAGTTTTCTGCCCACAATTCTGGTCTCTTTCGGTGTATTGCTTCACGCAAACGTCTCATAACGCCCAAATAATACTTTTTGTTTACTGTCTGGCCTTCCGACAAAAATTCATGATGCACTACACCGTTGTAACCCATGAAAACCGTGAGCATTGCATTCTATTTCGACTGAAAACGACGTGGTTTTTTGGTCTCGGCTCATTGCGGTCTGGATTGCGTGCCGTACTCATAAACCCACGTCTCGTCTCCAGTTATGATCCTTTTGATGAATGTGGGATCGGATTTAGCCTCGCAAATCATCTCTTTTGCGACGTCAACATGGTCTCTTTTTTGCTAGAATTTGAGGTCTTTTGCCACTAATTTTGCTGCCACACGACAGAAACCCAAATCATTGACCAAAATGTCTTGGACGGATTTTGGTTACTTCATCAATGTTCTCGTCGGTTTTTGCTGTCGATGGTCTGCCACTGCGTTCATTATCTTCGATTAACTCACGACTACTTTTGAACCGCTCGTGCCACTGGTAAGTGATCGTTTTCTTTAGAGAATCGTTGCCATGACACTTTTCCAACATTTCCAACGTTCGCGCACCATTAAATCCGTTTTTTACGCAAAATTTAATACAAGTTCGTTGTTGCAAATTTAAATTCATTTCTAAAATTGTAAAAAAATTGCCAACACACACGGAAATAGATGTACTCTTGGCTACGTAACTTTTGCAAATGTCAAGCTATGACGATAAGATTTAAAGGAAATGTCAACAACAGATGTACCAACTTCAAAAAAAAAGGAACTCAAATCAGAACAATGGGAGCGCCACACGGTGGTTTTATATATAATACACCCTGACTGACTAGAACTGCAACCAACTTCAGACTGCTATAATTTCCAAACCGTTCATTACTGTGAGCTCAAATTTTGACACATTTACAAGCTTTTTAAACAATTTGCCTCTCAGTTGTGTTGAGAAATTTATATCTGCAATGGAATTCAAACGTGATAGTGTGAGTGCTTTATATTTGTCTGGAAAACCATAAGTAGTTATCGTTAGAGCCCTCCAGCACCTGAACGTGAATAAATCATTCGTGTCTCGAACCATAGCTTATTACCGCGATACTGGCAGCATGCAAAACGCCATGGAATTGGTCATAAAAAAACAGCAAGATCGGCAGAAATGGTTCGGAAAGTAAAGGTGAGTTGCCGAATTTGGTTTTTTCCGATGAGTCGCTATTTGATATAGAGCAATATGTCAACAAACAAAATGATCGAGTTTACTTGCCAGAGAGGTCTTTCGAAAACTTACACCTTCGGACGGCCACCAGAAAGCAGGCAGCACCGAAGGTGATGGTTTGGGCCGCCATAACCGCCGATGGTCGCTCTCCGCTCGTATTTTTGGATCGTGAAATATAGTAAACCGTATATAAGTATACCGTGAAACTGTTTAAGAGGCAGTATTGAAGCCTTGTGCAAACAATCATTTCGGTCGGAGACAGTGGACATTTCAACAAGACTCGGCATTGTCTCACAAAGCTCGCCTCAACCAAGATTGGTTAAAAAACAATGTTCCACACTTCATTTCTTCGACACAATGGATTGAAAATTCTTCGGATGCAAATCCGTTGGATTTCTCTGTCTAGGGTATTTTAAAGGCGAAGGTTGGCACTAAAAAATACCAAAGTTTGGACCACCTCAAACAAACACTTCGCCGGGAGTGTGCCAAAATACCGCAGAGTTAGTTGTGTGCAGCGTGCGATGCATTCTTCGGCCGTCTCAAGGCCATTATTCGCACCAAAGTTGGACATATTGAAAACTACTGATACAATTTGAAAATTGATGTATTTTGCCTTGGCACAATAAAATTTATCAAAAAATAAAAAAAATTATAGCATTTTAAAAAGTTGCAGTTCGAATCTGTCACCCTGTAGTTGTGCACTTAAAGTTAGTTAAGGTTCGCTTTCTTTAAGGCTCTCGAGGTCATCCTTTACTGTTTTCTCTCTCCGTGTGGGAATCGAAGAATTTTTGCACTGCACCGATGGTGTTCTTTTTTTCCACATGGTTTAGCCATCTAAGGCAATTGAAGCGTGGTTTTTTGACAAGGTAGATGTCGCTGTACAACTCATAAAGTTCGCCGTTAAATTTTCTCTTTCAAAGCCCGTTATCGCAAGCGGGACGAATATCTTTCGAAGGACTGAGGATATCTCTATACACTTTCGCTAAAGTCCATGCTTCTGCACCATAAAGCAGAACTGGGATGAAGAGGGTCATATATAGAATCTTTTTAGCAATTGGCAAGAGTAATCCTTCCCTTGATTTCTGATGAGATACCGGAGCTTAGTTTTTCCCTCATTCACGGCTAAACGTGAAGGTGATTTTGTTCCAATACTTGCGCCACAGAAGTGCCACCTCGCTGAGTTCTGCCAACGATTTCAATATCAACAGTCACTGTGTGCCTTTGGTGTGGATTTGTGAGTTTCGCACAATTTTCTCGAGTATGACGATGCAGTTACATAAATGACAGCGCATTATATTGCGTACAAACTCGTACTTTTTTAACATTTAAGGTTTTGAAGAGTTTTTTTCCAACCTTTACGGAGTGATAAGCTAGGCGTGACACTGCGATTATAAAGCTCGTCTCTATAGATACTGTCATACCTCAAAAGGGTCCTGTATATCGATGTTAACTTCTCCAAGATCTGGCAGGGTGTGAATATTTAGGTAGAAGTGAACTTATTGGGGCAAATCAGATCGTTGAAAAAATGGCTTCAGGCCTTCACACAAGACGGTAGATAAGATCTTAAATGCGATTCTGAGGAGACTGGTGTTCCTATACTTGACGCAATTAACAGGTTCTCTTTTCTTGTGGATGAAGCATATGACGCTAAAGCTCTGTACTTCATGTATACTTTCTGTTGACCAAATCCTGAGAATTGATTGCTGCATACTTTCTACAAAGTCATCTGCATCTACCTTGAATAGCTCGGCAGGTAGGTCGTCCAGTCCTAAGGTCTAAAGACTTTGACTATTCAGGTTGAATGCTTCAATCTGCCTGACAGCTAAATTTGGTGTTTCGATTTTCTCAATATCGACTGTACTCTACTACGAAGTTTTTTTGTTCATCTCCACAGGTCTCTCTTAGAGACTTCATTTCTTTGATATATTCTTTCTTCTGTTTGGTAAAACTTTCGAACATTGTTTCTGGAGAAGCATCGCTCTACTTAGTCGATCGCACGATTCTCATGCTACTTTTTCCTGAAGAGGCAATATTTTTTCTTTTCTTTTTTGCTCCTAGAGCTAATGGATCGCACTTGTTCTTCTATGCTCGCCTACATTCCTTATCAAACAAATCGGCGACGTCGTAGATGGTCCAAAGGTGTACGTGTCACAACAATTGTTTTCAAAGGAAGTGTACACAATCGCGTTAGAACAATTTTGCATGGAGGACAGTATTGAATGGAAATTTATTTCACCCCATTTGCCGTACTTTAGGGCTTTCAATGGGGCCGATATGTTGCAGCACAACAACAATTCAATGTATCACAACATCCAAATTTGCTTGTTAATTCAAGTCTGTGATAGGGGCCAATCAGGTTATTAACGTAGGGTTAAGGCGCTCACACAATATAGCTGATAGGATCTACATTGTTCCTGGAGTAGCATCTCTCAATTTCTTAGTTCGTGACGCTTGCCTTGCATCAATCACAATGTGATCGATTGGTCTTTGGTAGCGTCGTTCTTTTCTTCATATGGCATGGGCGCATATGACACTGATGTTCGAGAATTTCGCCTTGATGCCATGCCGATAGCTCAAGACTTTTTGCCTAAATCTGCCGCGTATCACAAATCCACATTCAAATAAACGCTGTCGCTGCTGTCTATAGCAATCTCCGTGGTATATATCACAGTTTTTCATCCGTTTTTTTCTTGGCCCATCCCATCGCACTTCCTAGGTGGCAGTTATGTCTACATTGGAGCAGTCTAGGGCCTCTGCTAGTTGTTCGGCTGCACGTGGTCTGTTCAATGTATAAACATTCCACGTGCAGATCCGAAGGTCATTGTCTTTATTTTGTTTTCCAGGGTCGAAAGCAGCAAATCCGTCCTTTTCCGAGACTTGCTGCTGTTCCATAACATTTATTTTTTTTCCGTGGTAGGGAAGTTACCCCGACGCACAACCCCTAACCTGGAGGACCAGTTCCATATCATACTACTAGGACGAGGGGCTCCAGTAACCAACTTCGGGATGTGAGCTCTGTCGTTGGCCCATTAAGGGTTCAGCTGCCACCAATTCTTTTCCAATACCCTGGAGTAGTATTGGAGATTCCTATAGACCTGGGATCCGAATACGTCGAACAGTTCTTATAGGGATGTCACTATTTAGTTCAGCCTGAATGGAACTGTAGGCACGACCGTTTATTTCATCTAGGGAGTTCGTCCAATGACGCGTGAAAACAAGAGGAAGTGCTTTAGTGAATAGACACGACCTTCCAAAGGGGTATCCAATCTTCAGTCGAGGTACTAGGCACCCGGCTAACACCACTACTCCGGTGAGAGTAAGAGTTGATATGGAGAGGCTAGTGTGAAGGCTCATGTGTTCTCATCTACCATAATCTCTTCACTACCTTTGGACGGCCGGTACAGAAATTTAGAAGGCTATTTAAAGCCACACATAATAAATGTCTGTCTCAGTCGTTAACAACTTCTCACCGTGTTTTTCTTACCTCTGCTGCAAACTCTTCACTTCTGCTAATGTTTATTAGTCATCCAAGGATATTTAACCTTTTTTACGACACCAGTTTGTAAGTATACAAATTTTTAACAGAGATGATGTGTGTTTTTTCTAAGAATTTCGACTAGTTTGCTCACTTTAGGGATATAGTAGATCGAAGGAAAGTCTAATTGATATAGTTCGTTGGAAATAAAGGCCAAATTAATATCTCGGAACTCGCCGTTTATTTGTTTGTATACGAGTATGTCTCAGAAAAGATTTTGCTTGTTAACTGCAAGTTTAAGGAAATGAAAATAAGGTCGTGGTATAAAAAGCCAGGAACCGGGAACAGCCGACTATAGATCTTTAAACGACTTATGACACTTAGAAGAACTATGCCAATCAATGATGGGGATACTTCGGGCATAAAATGTGTTGGAATTGTATGGTTTAAAAAAGATAAGTTAAGGCCTTTCATAAAATTTTTAAGTCGAGTACAATACAACTTCAGGCGCAATATATACTGAACCGATTGTGCACTTACCGCTACCACTTAGTATACCGATAAAGTTTGTCTGATTTTATGACAAAATAACTAATTTTTCCTTTAGTCTCGTTGCGTTTCTACACTTAAAAATTTAATCTTTATGTCAATTAAGGTGGAGACCCAAGACTACTTCCCTTGATCACTCTTCAATAATAAATGGAACATAATAATAAGGGGTGATTCATCGCAAGGTTTGATTTTCAAAAGGCTTTTTTTGACAGATTACGGATGATTCCTATCAAATTGTTTCATCATTTTTGTTTAGTATCATTCGGCAAATTATTATAAAAAAACTCACATCAAAACAGCGACTCAAAATTTTCCAGCTGTATTACGAAAATCAGCGTTCATTGAGAAATATTTTTCGTGCGATTCGAGGAACTTACGGTGCGCATAATCGACCTACTGAACTACTACTGACCACTACTGCCAATGCCATTCGCAAATTTGAGTCCCAGTTTATATTAGTGGATGCTACTCGACCGGTTAGACCACATCCGGTACGTAGTGAAGAGACTATAGCAGCTATAGCTGAGAGTGTACGCGAAGACCGTGACGAATCGATTTGTCGTCGTTCTCAGCAGCTTGGCTTGACGTATTCGACAGCTTGTCGTATTTTACGTAAGGACCTTCGGCCTGAAAGCGTCAAAACTCTGTAAAAACTTAATGAAAATCCGGTTTTTTATCGTGAAATTTTGTTCAGTGATGAAGCCCATTTCTGGCCCAATGGATACGTTAATAAATAAAATTGCCATATTTTGCCTGATGAGCAACCCAAAGAGTACCAAGAGCTACCATTACATCTATTAAAAACAATGGTATGGTGTAGTTTATGGGCTGGTGGAATCATTGATCCATATTTCTTCAAAAGTGAGGCAAATCAGAATGTTACCGTCAATGGTAACCGCTATCGCGCCATGTTAACAGACTATGTGCTTCCTAAAATTCAAGTACATGGTCTCGGTGAGCTCTGGTTTCAATAAGGAGGCGCTACGAGCCATACAGCACGTGAAACAATAGACTTGTTGAGAAATCATTTTGGTGAGCACTTAATTTCATGTTTTTCTACACTAAATTGGCCGGCTAGATCGTGCTATATCACACATTTGGACTATTTTCTCTGTGTATATGTAAAGTTTCAGGTCTTTAGGAACAACGATTGACGCTTTGAAAGCTAACTTTACTTGTGTTATCCGCGAGATAAAAGTCGCTATGCTCGAATGTGTCGTTTAAAATTAAACCTTCTGCATGGACCACCTCAGACGTAGTCTTGGCCAATATTTACATAATATCATTTTTGAAAAGTAAATGCCGTGAATTTTTCTTTTAACCGCTAATAAAAATATTGAGTTTGCTTTAAAATTTATGTATTTTATTTTACATTACAAATCAAACCTTATGATGAATCACTCTTTACTTAATGTCAAAGTTTTTTATCGTAGATTCATATCCCGTAAATTTACCCGGTGTACAATCTTCTTCTAAGTGCCAATTTTCTCTATAAGAGCATGATAATCAGTACTTGTACTAAGGCTGAGTTTTTTTTAACTTTTTTACTAAGATCTGAATAGCGTGGCAATTGTGATTGCCAATATTATTTATATCACCCCAGGTGTCTTCAGAATCGGACTCAAGTCCCAAAGAAGCTGAATGGAAGTATCTGGGTTTTACTCGAACAAATTTGTGGAATCAAGATCGTGGCATACTACTTACATATTGGAAATTGTCCCTTAAAAAGTTTTCGTCTACTTCTGAAGCTCTACCCGCTACTGCAGCTACCTCAGCTTCTATACCATAAAATGACTTGGTACATCAATATCAATATCCGTTTCATCAAGAAAGAAGTAGAAACTTACGCCTACTAGACACTATAGCCACATGCCGTTTGTATCACCAAGTACGTAAATGATAACATGGGCTTAAGTCTACCGGGCACTTCCTTCTTCAAAAAGCAATTCAATTCCCTGCCAAATAATTGTAAGTATGTACATAATATACCGACTCTCCAACTCAGCACCATGTTACCAGAGGGCAGAGGCCACTTAATAGTCTACTATGTATCAGTCGAACTCATCCCTCACATGAATTTGATATCTAAACTACCCTTTCAGTCCGAAAAACTAATTTCCTCTTAAACATTGAAACACACACCTAATACTCTCACTTGGATTGTCCACATGAATAACCGAAAGTTGGTCGAATTTTCTGTCACCCTATATTCGGGGTAGGTCCCAATGTGTCCGAACTACTAAAACTAACAAATCACAGAATTATAGAGCTTTGGTTAGATCGCCACATTCACGCCAGGGAAGCCACCTTTCATGGTTATGATTAGATTATCTGTAAGTTTACGTCCACGCAACATGACAGTCTTTCCTAAAATGACCCATTCGCAGAGATTTACTTTGGGATCCAGTGTTCGTCGTCCACTGTCCAGTTCAACTGAGAGTTCTAAGTTGTACTTGGAACTTAGTTCATCAGCTCTTGAATCAGTCAGACAGTGGGTGGGTTCATTTTAGATATGGTTTATACCTACTCGTGTGCGTAACACATAGTCACGCACCTACATTCGAGTATCTGTATCTTAGTGATGTTGTTCTGTCCCAGGACCTGCTTCTGCAATGTTATTATCATCGTTCTTAAGATGTTTGTCATTTTGGATTTCGATTCAGACTTTGTGTGTCATAGCTACAACAAAATTATTCGCCGGATGCGAATAAGGGACGCAGTACAACAGTATGCAGTATGGATACGAATGTAATTACCAAGAAATTCTGGTTTCAGAATTAGGGATCCAGGAATTTTCGTATCTACAAGTGAGTAGTTTTGTTTAATGGATTACGTGAGTGTAATGCCTGATGTTCGATGAACGAAGGGTTTCTGCTATTCGGTTAGTTACTTAGTTGATGCTGGTAATTAGACCAAAGTTGCCAAACAGAACGTAAAGTATAGGTAAGCAGTTTGCACCTGTTGTTTTGGGAACTGCAAAAGGGCTGGTTCCAGAGATTTTAGTTTGTTAGGTGTATTATGTGTTACATGGAGTAAAATTGAGTTATGTAATTGAAATTGAAATAATTTCTCAATTTCATTGCATATCGAGCAAAGTTGAATAGTTGCCCTGCAGAGCTGCAGAATATCAAATTTACCCATATCGGATGCAGGTAGCAATACGAACAGTTACAAAGTTAGTTTAGTGATGAAATTCTACAAATTTGTTGCTGAAGCTCTAGGGTATTCGTTGCATTGTATTAGAATGTAGCAATTGAAGAAAATTAGATTTTCGACAAAGAACCCAATGCCAACCTTTTTAAACACTGACATCAAGGAAGCAAGCAAACGGCTAAGGAATAAAATATAGCCTAAGAGCTGTATACACTATTCCGTAGAACATAGCTTGCATCAACTTCTTAAGTAATGCATATTTAGGAATCATACTATCTGGCGCCACAGGTATGAATTAAACTAATTTTGTATACTCCTTGGTAGAGTGTGTACATGTACCAATCAGCACCGGGTGATGTTGAATAAAAACTAAAAAAAGAAGAAAACTGTGGTCCACTTCAAGCCTTGTTAAGCACCTTATCAGTGCTTGTAGAAATGCTGCCTGTTAAAGTGAGGGTACAAGGTCAACATCAATACAGGTCTGAAACTAGTGGAGAAAGAACTGGATCGTTTATTGGCCGATGGCATTTTGTACGAAGTATAGCAACTGAGCAACAAATTTGTAAAGATAAACCACTATCCGAATCCGCGTGTTGACGAAATATTTGCAAGCCTATAGGGTTATGTTAGCAGTAAGAAGTGATAAAAGAATGTCAGGAACAGAAGGGTGCTTCGATTCCGAAGATTTATTTTTGGCATAAAATGTTCTCCAGCCATTTTCCAGGCAACAAAGGATGGAGTCTTGCAGGTAATCAAACAAGTTCAGTGTTAATTGAATGATATTTTAGTTGGCGGGGAAGATAAAAAAGATTGTAAGTGACAAAACTAGAGTGTATTTTAAAAGGGCTGGAGAGATTAAAGGTTAAGGTAAACATACAGAAATGTTAGTTTCTTAAGAAAGAAATTGAGTATGTAGGCCACATTGTGACGAAAGAGTACCCGACAGAAAATCGATCAGCTTAAATCCTTTTAACGATTATATAACTATTATTCTCGATTTATTCCCAGCCTATCTAGCGAACTTTGTGTTCTACACCCTGACTGACTCGAAGTGCAACCGACTTCAGACTACTATAATATCCAAACCGTTCATTACTGTGAACACAAGTTTTGACACATGACAGATAATTTTATTATTTATAAGCCTTTTAAACGATTTGCGTCTCAGTTGTGATGAAAAATTTTATCCGCGATGGAATTCAACAACAAGTAGATATCGTTAGAGCCCTCCAGCACCTCAACGTGAATAAATCATTTGTATCTCGAACCATAGCTCGTTACCGTGATACTGACAGCGTTGCAAAACGCCATGGAGGTGGTCATAAAAAAACAGAAGCATCGACAGAAATGGTTCGGAAAATGAAGGCTCGAATTGAGCGAAATCCATGTCGAAATGGAAGAAAAATGTCTCGTGAGCTCAACATATTATTGAAACGGATGCAACACATAATGAAAAATCAGCTTGGTCTCAAGCCATTGAAGTTCCAAAAAGCACACGATCTTACACCGCAACAGAAAAAAGTTAGAGTTGAAAGAGCTACGCTTGCACGAAAGTGGTGAGTTGCCGAATTTGTTTTTTTCCGATGAGTCGCCATTTGTTATCGAGCAACATGTCAACAAGCAAAATGACCGAGTTTACTTGCCAGAGAGGTCTTTCGAAAATGTACACCTTCGGACGGCCACCAGAAAGCAGGCAGCACCGATGGTGATTGTTTGGGCCGCCATAACCGCCGATAGTCGCTCTCCGCTCGTATTTTTGGACCGAGGCGTCAAAATTAATGCGATCGTATACCGTGAAACTGTCTTAGAGGCAGTATTGAAGCCTCGATTCGGTCGGAGACCGTAGACATTTCAACAAAACTCCGCACCGTATCACAAAACGTCAAGAGTCAAGGGCGTCAAGCAAGATTGGTTAAAAAACAATGTTCCACACTTCATTTCTTTGACACGTTGGATTTCTCTGCTGGAATATTTTGAAGGCGAATGCTGGCACTAAAAACTGCCAAAGTTTGAACTACCTCAAACAAGCACTTCACTGGGAATACCGCAGAGCTACTTGCGTGCAGGGTGAGATGCTTTCTTCGGCCGTCTCAAGGCCATTATTCGCGCCAAAGGTGGACATATTGAAAACTACTGATACCATTTGAAAATTGATGTATTTTCCAACATTTTTTGCTTTGGCAGAATAAAATTTATCAAAAAATAAAAAAATTATAGCATTTTAAAAAGTTGCAGTTCGAGTCAGTTTGAATGGTCTTTTGGTACATTATGTGATACCAGTCCTTATAGTGGAGGAGGTATTTTGTCTCATGTTGTTGATTAAGTGGAGCGTTCAATCTTATTCATATCAAGTACCTTAAGTGCAGCCGAAAAAATTGTTTCTTAGCTCCATAGAGAAAAGCTAGCCATTGTCCAGAAGTTCCAAATGGAACTGGGTCTCAATCAACAGGCGTCTCCAGCCAGAACGATCTGTCGTGCTGTCTACAGTTTCGCACACTAAGTTGGCTATGGTCCCCTTTCACTTGCATGCGCCACCTAAGTCGCGGTCTTCCTCTACTGCGCCGTCCCTCGGAAGCGGATTCGAAGATCTTTCGGGCCGAAGCATTCGATTCCTTTCGGTCTACATGACCCACCCAACTTAGTCGTTGAACCTTCACTCTTCTGGCTAGATCGATGTCACTTTACAGCCCATAAAGTTCGTCGTTGTATCTCCTCTTCCATTCACAGTCTATCCAAACGGGACAGAAAATTACTCGAAGAATTTTCCTTTCAAAATAACCAAGAGTAGCCTCATCCGCTTTTGATTGAGTCTATGCCTCTGCACCATAGAGAAGGACTGGGGTGATTAGGGTCTTATAAAGGGTCAATTTAGTTGTCCGAGAGAGGACTTTGGTACTCATTCCCTTTCTTAGCCCAAAGAAACAGCGATTGGCAAGAGTTATTCTTCGTTTAATCGCAGCGCTGGTGTGGTGACCATGAGTGGCCGTGGTGTAGTGGTATATGCATACACTCCTTAAGCAGAGGGTCGCGGGTTCGAATTCCGTGCGAGGCAATTCTCTGAAAAAGTCTTTTCGTAGAATTTGTATGTAGTTATATGAAAATCCCGTCGGCATCAACTCTGACATGAAGGCATAACAATGATGTTGATGTGGTTGCTGGCTGGGCTAAATGCAACGAACTAACAACTAGCACTTACTGAGACCCACTGGTTGAGGATGCACTTGCTCGTCCCGTCCAGTTTGACAACCACCTTTGGGAAAAATATCGAAACCTAATACACCTGAGTTTCAAACTACTACACCACCCACCCGCGCCCTGGAGAAAAGCAAGTAAAAGGGTATTCATATCCCCTTAGTGCGCTCGGGGGATTATACAAAAAAAAAATAGCGGGGCCTAGGTAGACAAAGTGCTTAACCACCTTAAAGTAATATCTGTCTATAGTGTTGGGTATCCTTTCCTAATGACAACATACATACCACCTATTGTTCCGATTTGAGTTCTGTTCTGTTTTTTGTTAAGTTGGTACATCTGTTGTTGACATTCCATCTAAATCTTAGCGCCATAGCTTGACATTTGCAAAAGTTACGTAGCCAAGAGTACATCTATCTCTGTGTGTGTTAGCGATTTTTTACAATTTTAGAAATGGATTTAAATTAGCAACAATGAACGTTCCGCAAACCTTGGAAATGTTGGAAAAAGTATTTCGGCAATGATTCTCTAAAGAAAACGCTCGTTTACCAGTGAGACGAGCGCTTCAAAAGTGGTCGTGAGTCAATCGAAGATGATGAACTCAGTGGCATTCTTTCATTCATTGATGAAGTAAAAGAAATGTTGGTCAATAACCGCAAATTAACCTTCAGAGAGACAGCAGAGGACTTGAACATTGGGTTTCCGTTGTGTAGCAGCAAAGTTGATGCCAAAAGACCTCAATTTCATGCAAAAAAAAGAGACCGTGTTGACGTCGCAAAAGAAACGATTTGCGAGGCTGAATCCGATCCCACATTCATCAAAAGGATCATTTCTGGAGACGAGACGTGGATTTATGAGTACGACACGCAATCCAGATATCAGGCATGTGAACGGCGTTTACCAAATGAGCCGAGACTTAAAAAAAACACGTCGTTTTCAATAAAAAAAGAAGGCAATACTCACGGTTTTCATGGATTACAACGATGTAGTGCATCATGAATTTTTGTCAGAAGGCCAGACAGTAAACAAAGAGTATTATTTGGGCGGTATGAGACGTTTGCATCAAGCAATTCACCGAAATAGACCAGAATTGTGGACAGAAAACTCGTGGTTTTTGCACCTTGATAACGCACCTTCGCACAGTGCCATCATTATTCGTAATTTTTTGACGAAATATGCAACAAATACCATCCAACAGCCACCGAATTCACCCGATTTGGCTCCATGTGACTTCTTTCTGTTTAATCGAGTTAAAAAACTACTACGGGGAACGCGTTTCAGCAGCCCAGAGGAAGTAAGCGTTTAAGTTTTGCGCTATTCTTTCAAGAATGATGTTGAAGAAGTCACATGACAGCGCATCGCCTTGTCTAAATCTTTAGGTGAGCTCTTTATCGAGCAGCGGTGATTCTCCTTTGACATTCTGCACAAACGGACGAGTTTGGCAGGGATGCCAAAAATTGACATTGCTCTGTATAACTCGTCTCTATTAATGTTGTCATAGGCGGACTTAAAATCGATGAAAAGGTGGTGGGTATCGATTTGGACTTACTAGAAGTCCATATACAGTGATTATCAACCACTCAAAGAACTATTCTGTCCAACTAAAGCCTATGCGCCAGTAGATGCAGAGAGATTGTGTAGATAGGCGATATTCCTGTACCAATACACACTTAAGTATGGAAAGGAATCTCAAATGACAAATTCGGATGGGCTATCGAGATTGCCACTACCAAGTCCAACAAACTTGAAACATTTTGAAGTAAATTTATTAAAACCTTTGATATTAGAAAATGTTGACATTGACGTAAGTCAAAAAGAGACAGAGAAAGACAAAGTATGGTATTGCAGCGAATTCAGGATATTTATAGAAAGAGTTGAAACAGAAATGTAATTTCGGATTTGAAAGATTATTTTGTTAGGAGAAATGATTTAAACTTTGAAAATAGATGCCTTTATTACAGAAACAGGATTGTGATATCACAAATTCTAGAGAATGCATATAGTGCTGCATATTACGCATATAGGTATTGTACGCATGAAAATGTTGGCACGGAATTACCTTTCCTGGGATGGTATCAAAAATGCTATAGAAGATGTACAAGGATGTGAAGTTTGCAAAAAGCTGAATAATAAATCTTGTTCTTCCATTCAAAAGGCATGAGCAAAATCTTTGTTTTTTTTTTTATTACAGTAAAGGAGACTCTATATTTCATTCCAGGTACTTATTTACTCGGACTTATTCAAAAAATAATCACATTTGAATGCAATAAACCATACATAAATACAATACTTTGTTGGAGAAAAAAAAAAGGATGGAGAAAATATTTATAAAGACAACCGTAGATCAGGAAGCAAGCCGAGAAAATGTATTCCTGATACAGAAAATGTTGTAATAGAACACTTAAAATCATTCCTATATTAGGAAAGTCTTTATAGTCGACATGATACCCAAAAGTTATACATAAGCCCTGACTTAAATATTAACCGCTTGCTCATGGCATTTAAAGAAAAATACTCTGGTTCTTCTGTTAACTACAGATTCTACTACTTAGCTTTCAAAAATAATTTTTTTTTTTTTTTTTTTTTTGAAGTTTGGACGTCCTAGATCCGATATCTGTGCAAAGTGCGATTTGTTGCACGCAAAAGTAAAATTCTCGGAAGGAAGATATAAAATGAGATATACTGTAGAGCTTGAAATACATCATCGTAAAGCTAAAAGTGCACAAAATGCTATGAAAGCTGATTCAATAATCTCAGTCTAATGCTAGCAGCGCAATAACCATGGCTATGGATATGCAACAATGTACTAGGTGGAGTGAAAAGTAACCTCTTTGAACACCAGAATGCGCTGCTACTACAACAAAAGTTATGGTGCCTTTAAGTCCGTTCATATTTAGACAGACATGCCAAATTTCAGTGCGATACTGTATTTAGTTTTGTTTTGACAGCTGATTGTTGTTGTTGTTCTCTCATAAAACATTGTTTTTTGAGAGGCAAAACGGCGAAGGAAACAAAAGAAAAGTTGGATAAATATTATGGGGCTAATGCCCCGTAAGATTACACCCTCAAATATTGGTTTCGAGAGTTTCGTGGTGGCCGCAACTCCACTACCGATCAAGTCCGCAGCGGCAGGCCCTCCGATGCTTTTATAGAGGATGTCAATGTCAATGTCAGAAAAATACACGAAGTGGTATTGGCTGACAGGAACGTGCAGGTGCGCGAGCTAGCAGATACCACAAAGATTAGTACTGAGCGCACACGCCATATTTTGTTCAATATTCTGCATATGAAAAAGTTATCCTACCGCTGGGTGGCGCGCATACTCACTCCCGACCAAAAACACGAATGAGAGAGCACCTCGAAAGAGTGTTTGGACTTGCTGATATGGAATCGGGCGGACTTTTGGCGTCGATTGGTAACTGTTGAACACCAGAGAGCAGAATGAGTGCCCGGTAATGGACTGAAGCCGACACGAATGCTCCGAAGCGGCCGAGGGAGGCTCGATGGGTCGGAAAGGTCATGGCGTCGGTTTTCTGGGATTGTCATGCCATACTCTTCGTGGACTACCTCGAAAAAGGAAAAACCATCAACAGCGAGTATAACTGTGCATTATTTGAGGGATGAAGCCGAAATCGCTGCAAAACGGACTCACATGAATCGAAAAAAAATTTTGTTCTTGCAAGACAATACACCGGCGCACAAGAGCATAGCAACCATGGCTAAAATCAATGACTTACGGATCCAACTGCTGTCGTATCCACCGTATTCGCCCGATTTGGCTCCCTCGGACTATTATCTCTTCCCAAACCTCAAAAGATGGCTCATCAATAAAAAATTCAACTGGCCCGAGGAAATCATCGACGCCACGGAGGAGTATTTTGCAGACCTTCCAGGAATTTACTTTTCGGACGGGATCAAGAAGTTGGAAAATAGCTAGAATAAGTGTATCAAACTAAATGGGGACTAACATTTAAAAAAACATTTTTTTTTCATTCCCAAGGAGGTTACTTTTCACCCCATCTAGTATTTTCATACCAACACTAATGCATAGCCAAATGATTTACAGCAGGCAACTATCATGCGTTCATATTGCTGACAATCAATAAGGTTATATATGTCTCTGGAGTGAGCCATATGCGGGAAGAGGTGGTAATAAGGTCAGCTCTTCTATATTCAAGGTACTAAGGATGATGTCTTCTAAAACTTTAAAAAAGCATGCAGTTATTTGGAGTGACACCTGCATAGGACAGAGCAAGAACAGAATGGTTTTTTCTGCCTTAATCTATTTAGTGGCTAATGGCATTTATGATATTATTGATCATAAGTACTTGGTCAATGGTCACTCCTTCATGAACCAAAGGATGTGGAAAAAATGATACGAGAATCATGCCACAAAAATTCATTTGAAGTGTTAAATTTGGTCCAAAATGATTTTATAGAGCTAAACAAGGCTTCCTTGGATTTCTTTAATACAATAAAACTTAAAATATCAACTATTTCTTGGGTTCGTATCGACAAAAATAAGTTACCTCGTGTCGAATTAATGGATTCGCAAAATGACTCAATGCCTAAATATTGAAACTGGCACTTGGACCCTTTAGTCTTACAACCCTCCAATTGTGTCGGATAATGGCTTAATGTACCGCGTAACTCAAAAGCTTTTCTCTGTTTTTGCAATAAAACTGGCATAAGGTGCCTCAAAAGTCCTGCTTATCATCCGCAGTCAAATGGACTTGCGGAATGAGCGGTTCAAACGGTTAAAGCTGGATGAAAAAAATGCTAGGGGGAATTGAATCGGATATTAAAGGGTGATTCATCGTGAGGTTTGGCTTAAAATGTAAAATAAAACACATAAATTTGAAAGGAAACTTACGGTTTTTGTTGAAGAATGATATCATGTAAACTTTAGCTATGACTACGTCTGAGGTGGTCTATTTGGAAGGTTTAATTTTGGGCGACTCGTTCGTGCATAGCTTAGCGTCAATCGTAGCTGGCTTATTTCTGAAGATCTGAGACATATCCTCAGAGAAAATAGTCCAAAGGTATGATATCGCACGGTCTAGGCGACTAATTTACCGTAGCAAAACGTGAAATTAAGTGCTCACCAAAATGATTTCTCAACAAGTCCATTGTTTCACGCGCTGTATGGCTCGTAGCGCCGTTTTGTTGAAACCAGAGCTCATGGAGACTATGTACTTGAATTTCAGGAAGCTCATAGTCCATTAACAATGGCGCGATAACGGTTGCCATTGACAGTAACATTATGATTTGCCTCATTTTTGAAGAAATATGGACCAATGATTCCACCAGCCCATAAACCGCACCATACCATTGTTTTTAATGGATGTAATGATAGCTCTTGGTACTCTTCGGGTTGCTCATTAGCCCAAATACGGCAATTTTGTTTATGAAAGTATCCATTGAGCCAGAAATGGGCTTCATTACTGAACAAAATTTCACGATAAAACACCGGATTTTCATTGAGTTTTTCCAGAACCCATTCACCGAAAATATGACGCAAATTCGAGTCGCCGAGATCCTCACGTAAAATACGTCAAGCAAAGCTGTCAATTGCCACTGTCTTCGCGTACACTATCAGCTATAGCTGCTATAATCGAGTATCATCTACTAATGTAAACTGTGACAGAAATTTGCGAATGGTATTGGCAATAGTGGTTTCAGTAGGTCGATTATGCGCATGGTAAGTTCCTTGAATCGCATGAAAAACATTTTCCGTAATACAGCTGAACAATTTGGAGACGCTGTTGTAGTGCAAGTCTTTCCATGATGACTTTCCAAACAATACTGAACAAAAACGACAAAGCAGTTCGATAGCAGCTTCATATTGCCAACAAATATTAAACAAAAATGACAAAGAAGCTCGATAGAAGTCACGCGTGATCTGTCAAAAAAAGCCTATTAAAAATCAAACCTCACTATGAATCACCCCTTAGTTTACCTACTCAAACCTTATTGGATGGGCTCCTACTAAACTAATGCACAACACCATCTGCTGTCACTGGAACTTGTCCAAACGATTTTATTTTCTATTATAAAGTAAAAACATTAATGAATAATATCAACCCAAAGAATAAGGATACAATAAATAAAGCGGAAACGAAACATGAAAAGATTTTTTTTTAACAAAAAGGAATGCGGTGTGGTAAACTAAGTTTACAACAGGCTTATGTTACAATTGGGTTTCAGAGGTAGTAATTAACAAATTAGGAAATGTAATATATTTAATGTAAATCAATTAATAAGAAGTATAGGCTTTTCCAATAGGGACTTGACAACTTTGAATTTAATTTGTGAAGACACTTTTTCACTAATCATCAAACTGTCACTGTCAATTTATTCAGTAAACTCAACATTTTCATCATGGTAAAGTACACAAACAAGCAACATCTGCAAAAGTTTTCCTATTGCGTTCTGGAGAAGATGCGCCGAGATGATAAATTTTATCGCAAAATCATCTACAGTGCCGAAGCTCATTTTTGGCTCAATGGGTTCGTCAATAAGCAAAATATGCGTTATTGGTCGGGTAAAAACCCACATGTGCTTCATGAATCACCACTTCATCTATAAAAAATAACTGTTTGGTGCGGTTTGCATACCGGCGGTGTTATTGGGCCATATTTTTTCGTCGACGATAACGATCGTCACGTTACTGTGAATGGTCAGCGTTATCGCGCCATGATCACCGATTATTTTTGGCCCGAATTGTGTGGCCGAGTCGTTGAAAATTGGGTACAACGAATCGACCGCAGCAAACGTGCGCGCGGTGGCCATATGAACGAAGTCGAGATCCATTCATAAATGTTTTGATTGTACTTCAAGCCAATAATAAAGTTTTTGAAATATCTCAAATGGTTTGACTTTTATTTTAAAAAAACTTGTCAATTCGTTATTAGAAAACCCTACAGATAGCGATATCTCTCTCAGATACCGATCTCATCTGTATTACCTAAGCGGCCCTGAGGACAACCAGAACCTTTGATTGGAAGACACTGTTTGCGTCCAATAGTCTTATAGGCACTCTTAGTTTTAGATCTTCTAAGAATATACCAGAACCTGTTGTTTCATCTGTTTTGACCCGATTGTTGCATTATTTTCGCCAGTCCTCCCTCTTCGGATATATTGTATTATTCGGAATGTCGAAGTCGACCAAGGAAGAATTGGATTGCCTTGAAGTAGCTCCGCTAGTACCGTGCCGTGTCTGAAACTACTGTGGTGACCCAAATTAGTGCTTCGTATTGCACTGTTGCCAGCAAGTTTTTTGATTTGAAAATCAAGTGGTGTTAGGTGCAGAGAGGTCGCAAATGCTGCCGTAGGGGTAAACCGTTTTCTTGTTGCTTTCCACCATACTGGTGAGTCATATTTTCCACAAGAGTATACAGCCTGTACAGCACAGCAGGTTTTAAGCCCAAATTTCACTGTTTTTTTGTAGATAAAAAGAGCATTACTCTTATATGCCGTTTTGATTCTGCTCGATACATTAAGATTCTAGCTCAGTTTTTTGTTCAGAATCACACCCCAATACTTCGCGTTATCTGAGAGGCACAATTCTACTCCGTTGAGTTATGGGAGTTTGAATTACGGTATCTTGTATTTTTTAGTAAAAAGAACTAGTTCCATTTTGGATAGGTTGGTATTGAGACCATAGCTTTTCGCCCAAGTGTTGATCGTCTTCAGGGCAACCTACACAATCTGGCTTAAAGTATTTAAGTATTTTGCTTGCACTATTATGATCACGTTATCTGCGTATGCCGTGACACTTATACCCATTGTACTAAGCTTTTGATGATGTCATCGATAACCGGTACACACAGTAGTGGCGATATGACTGGTTACACGCATTCTAATTGAGCTTTTCCCAATGTAACAGTTTATTTTTCTACTTGGAAGCATGTTGCAAATTCAGTTTCTAATGCCATGTTCAATGTTAGTGTCTACTAGAGCATTTTTATTGCTCTTATTGAAGGCTCCTTCAATATCGAGGAAGGCCCTTATCGCAAACTCATGGAAGTGTAGCCTCTTGTTTATTTTGCCCACCATCTCGTACAGGGCAGTTTCTACAGGTTTTCCTTTCGTATGTGCATGCTTTGACTCAGTTAAAAAGCCATTACTGCATCTGTTTCCAATGTGAGTCTCCAATAATTGCTCTGGATTTTAAGTATAAACGATGACATACTTATTGTTCTGAAATCTTTTGCTGTTTTGTGCCCCTGATTGTCAGCTTTATGTATAAAACCCATCTTAACTTCCCTCCAAGCTATTGGAGTGTACCTTAATTTTAGACTGCTTCTAAGAATTTCCATTATTTTTTGAATTGCTACCACCGCTGCTACCTGTAGCTTAATCGGTAGAATACCATCCGGACCGGGAGATTTGTATGGCTTAAAGAATTAAATAACCCTTCGTAATTTGTTCCTATTAATAAGAACACCTATTTCCTCTTCGGATAGAGAGTGACTTATGTTCTCAGTGTACTGTAGCATGCCAGAGTCATCTGATCCAAGAAAGTGGGGTTTCCACCAATGTTACCAAAACTTCTTGGTTTCTTTCACCCCAGTCTCCGTAATTTTTCCTGAGGTAGATAGAAATGCTCGCTTCTTTTGAAAGCATTTTGCGTAACCTCGATGTTATTTCGATAGATTCTCAGTACTTCTGCCATGATGCCCTTTTTTACTTTCCAACTAGGTACTTGAATTGTTTTTTATATTCGTAGTTCTCATTCCATGTATTGTCGCTTCTGAAAAGCTTCGCTCTATTATAGAGTTTCGTAACCTCTTTCCTTTTCCTTTCTCCCTATTCCATCATTTTGGTTGAGCCCTTTTAGGTGCTCTGTTAGCTGGCCAAGCTTTCTCGAACGCCTTTTTAGTGCCTAAATCATATTTTTTTCCGCCCTATATAGCTTAACAATATTATAGCAGGTGATTGATTGGATATCCAGGCGTATGTTTACGACTTCTATATATATATGGTAAGGCTTTCTAGGATTTCTTTAAAAACTACAAACACTGTTCTGAAAGTTCACGTTAAAGCGTATCCATCGGTGATCCGACATTATCTTGGGTTGATATCACCGCTTCCCTATTGTGTGCACAGTAACAACATCCAATATTTCTGCCTTGCCAAGTCATTCAGCTTCTTCGAGATAACTACATCGAAGTCACAGAGGAAGTAGGCCGAGGTCAGAAAAAGTGGTTTGCCACACTCCCTTACTTAGGTTGCCGCCATCAGGTCTCCTGAGCCGTATTAATTCAAAAGGAATTCCGTAATCAATCCGTAATTTTTCAGCCTAATCCCCTGGATCCTGTTGTCCTTATTGATCCACGGGTCTTTTATGAGTAAGGCTGCGACATCCTGTCTATAGATGTACTCCACCAGACAGGTCGTCGCTGTCTTACTGTGGTGCAAGTTTATCGGCAGCAATTCCATCATCTTGGGGGAGTTCCTCTTCGTCTGTTCCCTTGTTCGATGGCTAAACCATCAATCTTCCCATGTTGTACTTTGCAATAAATTTCGATTTTTTGAGGTATGGTAAGTAGCAGGAAATGCTGCCCGCCTCAAGGATTCTCCATGTATCGGGTTTTATTTCCTGATTCTGTACATGGAGTACTACCAGAAGCTTATCATGATACGTATAGGGACACAAAACTAATACCCATGACGTCGGCAGAGTGTACTTTGCCAACTCTGGCACCGTCGTTCGTTTTAGTTTGATGCTTTCCCAAGCATCGCATACATACTCGTAAAACGATGAAGTCCATAGAAGGCATATTTCCACAAGATACAACCTTGTATCCGACTTGCTAGTCAGCGCCATCGAATTGAAGTTCCCCGTTTCCAGTGGTGGACAATTTCTTCAATCGTGGAACTTTCACTGGTCGATTATCAGACGACCGCAAGGCTTCAGCTAATTAATCGCGACAGCGAGAAGCTCGTCTTTCGAGTCGCTTTACTTACAACGCAATACGGATGAAATACCAGCCTTCAGCTTTTTTGCATCGTTCGGCTCTACGACGTCGTCTGATCTGTTTCTCTTTCTGTTACAACTTGTCTTCTTTCCAGAGACGCTAGCTTCCTCTTTTAATTTTGCGCGTAGAAGATAGAAGGCGCCTGATCAGCTTCCGCTCCCGCCTTCGAAGTAGTATCTCCCTCCCTTGTTTTCGTCTATTGTGCTAGGATGACTTTCGCTCTCTTAAAGGCGACTTTTTCCCATTCACTAAAGTTACTGGGATCACAACCTTCAGCGCTGTGTCACCTGTTTCCACTTTTTCCACCACCGCAGCCTCGCCATTATTTCTTTGCCTCTTGGAGGTAGCATCGGTAGCGGATATTCCAGCTTGGCCTTGGTGAGTACCAGACTAATCACAAGTGAACAAACTAGAGTAAGTGCGCTTTCGAACACCTTACTATCGATAGCCAGAAGTTCCACTTCCTCTATTGCTCCTACCAGGAGGGAAATGCATTAACTCGAGATTTCGCCTTCACTCACCTCTAACTCTTCCTGGATACGGATTGTCTGTATTTTGTTTTGTATTTTGTTTATTTTTTGCTTTTTCATTAAAATTTAAAAATGGTTCTCACGAGTAGGTCCAGAAATAAAAGTTCAGTCTAGGCAGCGCTCCCTGGGTAAGGCTAAGTATAACAGGCCCGCGCCAAGACGCCAGAGAGAGCTCTTTCACCGTTGGTGTGGGTATGATTTCGATATAATTAAGACTCGATGCGGAACCCACTCTGAGTAGATTTGGGATGTATGACAATTGAATATTGGATTTGGCCTTAGTTCCAGTATATAAGGAAAGTAATAAGGCTCGGCAGCAAAAGATGGTTGAAAAACGACTACAATTTCTCATTCAAACGCCTCCAAATTGTATACGCCTAAAAGGCGGCAGGAAGAAATACGAAACGCTAAGATTGTTTCTTAAACCCCAGTGGCTAAGGTACAGGAAGCTACATCTTGCTCCCTTTCCAAGGCAGATGGCTAAGCTATAACGTCAGATACAATAACAGATTACGCATGTGGAGCAGGTCTACGCACTGCTTCGGGACACCTTATACTTCCAGTTGCAATGATTACCTTAAGAAGCACACGCCAAATGTCTATACTCTGAATTGAATTCATTGATAGAGATCAAATGGAGAGACACACTGTTTAAGATACTCAAACAAAAAGCCTTTTACAATGATTTTGGTGAGTGAAAGTAAGCTAACAAGAAAAAAGAAAAACCAAACGAAGTACAGAATATCTTCTAATGTAACAAGATGACAGAAAGTCAGTAAACATCGCTCTATACCGAAGACCACTGACGGTAACGGTGGCTCCCTCCTGAATTCGAAAGAAATAAAGTTCGATGATGCCGCTATGCCATAAATGGTACCAAACAGTCAATCTTTGTAGATGCATTGATGCTTGTCCTAACACTTGTTTAGAACACTCAGACTAAGAATTAGTCAATTGTACTCCTTGTTAAGTTCCTTTTAAGGGAATCTTTCAGTTTTGCGAAGAAATATGAGTAAGATCTTTAGTGATAAGGTGCCTTCAGCACCAGCACCCACCACGTCACAGCTAAGTACCTGCAGCCTGATGCGAGCGTAAGCCGGATATTCACAGAATCCGCGGTTTCGTCATCACTTTTGCAGCAAGTCTCGCAGCATGTTGCATCACTTATACTCAGCAAATATTAGCATATGTAGTCTTTCCTGCTGAGAGACAGCAGAAAGGCCGCTGACCTCGGAAAGTATTCGCTTGGTCTGCCTACATCCTGCGGTGTTGTTCCATCTGAAGTTTTGCTCGTATGAGACCCAACGGAAGACCCAATGGAAGTTTTAATCGAAGACGCAGGCAAACCTAACGTAGGTTCGGATTCTGAAAAACTCTCATCTGAACCGTGCCTGACAAGTTCATCGGTAATTTCATTTCCCGTTGTGACCTAGGACCCAGACAAGGGTCACTGAATTTAGCATTTAGGATCTCTTGCATCCTCGACCTAGCTTGGAAGTCGTAAGAGGGTTCAGCAAGGCTCTAAGCGCATCTTGACTGTCGTCACAGATACAAATGTTTCACCCCTTCCACCGGTTCTTCGCAATACCATGTACTTCGATGCCGTCTTCTTCTGCTTAGAAGACAGATGCAAGCTTTCCTAACGTGAAGTGAAATCTAACGTTGTCGTCCTCCAGAAAGACACCAGAGCCACATCGTATATTGATTTTGGAGTCGTCCGTGATTGCATTCTTTTCCGGGCCAAAGCCAGTTCTGGGTACAAGGACAGTCAATTTTGTATTTTTACCACAACATGAGTTCTGGTGTCAATGCATCGGACGGCATGTCCATAAGAACTTATTTATAAGGCAGCCAGCGCGTAAGGTCATCGAAACTCCAGTGCGTGTTGTACTAAAGACCACCTACCATGCATCTGAGACAAACTGTTCTTCGGAGTCTGAAGAAAGCAGCAATCACGTATTTTCGCGAGAGCTTATTCCACCACACAACCGACGCATAAGATATAAGTGGCCTTATCATAGCCGTGGAGATCCGAGGCACCCTTCTCAGTGACAGGCCTCATATCTTGCCGATAGCTTTTTTGACAGTGCAGGGGTCAAAAGGCCGACAGCGCCTTAGATGCTTTTTTTCGTCCTCTAGAGAAGTTTGTTGTCCAGGATAGCACCCAAATACTTAGCTTCTTTGAAGAATTAGATGGTGTTGCCTATAAGCACCTATAAGCCGTTCATGTTCTGAACAGATTGCTCAAGCTTTGTCTCTTCTTTTCAGCAGGGTCGAGACCTCGCATCCGATTTTGAATTCGATGTATCTATGATCTGACATGGAGATCTCCAATAGTTCTTTCCAGACAGTAATCTCCTTAGCTTTCCTGTTGGATAAGGATAAGTCGATTACTTGCTATCTTACTCCAAATGTTGGCTGTAAGACAACGTTGTTGACAGCCAGATCAGACGATAGTATAAAATCCAGGAGATGATTACCTCTCACGTTGAATTTTCTGCCACCCCAGAAAGTTTTGTTAGCATTAGCATGGCAGCATATGATGAGTCACATCTTTCTGGAACCACAATATTCAATGAGTTCTACTATCGCCTCCGGTGGTGGCAGCAATAGCGAATCATGGGGAAAATAAGCAGACGCAACGACGAATTTGTGCTAGTCTCTGTTTGCTTCATAGCTTATGTCTAAGTAACCAAATCTTGGTTACAAAATTGCACAAGTTTAGTTGGCGAGAGTCGGAAAGTCTCCAACAAAGGGATGCAGTAGCAGACTTGGAATGTTGAAGGTTGATTTAAATGCATAGTATACATGTGTACTGTGAT
The DNA here is from genome assembly GCA_907269105.1 of Volucella inanis. Taxonomy (NCBI): domain Eukaryota; kingdom Metazoa; phylum Arthropoda; class Insecta; order Diptera; family Syrphidae; genus Volucella; species Volucella inanis. The sequence continues at coordinate 129,919,825 of OU026154.1, forward strand.
AGTCGTCTTCTATCCGCACTCATTTGGAAACAAAGTAGAAATTAACCCTTCCAAGGTGCAGATAGGGACGTGAGTCATACCTAGACTTAATGGTTTCGACAAGATAAGAGCCTTTCCCGATTCTTTCTTTCCCTGTGAGAGTAGATTTTCCACTTTTTAGTGTCAAGTCCAGGGTTCTGGGTATGAAGACGCATCAGAACATCTCCCTTTTGTCTGAGTTACCCCGGGACCCAGAAGATGGCACGCATCAGTTTCGCCAGAAAGAACCCAACCTGAAAACTTCGAAAGTCTTGCTCTATATGGATGGGATTTTTTGCACAGATTTGCTCAGTCACTCAAAAGTTTGATGCGTGGAGCACATCACTCTAAAAGTTCCATTCTCCATACCGTAGCCCTCTATTTTGGCTAGCTCCCACAGTTGATCAACATAGTGTTTGTACTCAGCACCGTTCAAACCGTTGTCATTGCTAGCCTTCCTGATTCGAAGCACCAGAGAGGAGATAGCAGCGTCCTTGGTGTGCTGGTCTCGTTTCATTTTGCGTTTCGTGATTTTATTGGAGATAACTTTTTTGTGCACTGTGAAAGCCACCACCATGGTTGTTGTTTTTCAGCGGGGATTTATCCGCTTCGGCCGACTTCCTTCGATCAGAGCTACAACCTTGTTATAGCACTAACCTCGTCCGGGGGTCGCGTGCGTGTGAAACCGCCGCTGGTTTTGGTGCTGTCAATAGGTTTGACCGCTTCAAGCGATTTCCATCTACCAGACCTTCAGCCTTTAATGGTTGCAGGACCAGTTTCATCCGGAGCGGAGAGACCCATCGATGGAAATTTACTTCCACCACGGCACTCGCCATCTCTTTGAGCCTTGCTTTTGTCTCGCGTCTAAAGCTCCAGCCTTTTCAACTGCCCCTTATATGGTGGTCCTTCAGAGTCTGTCTCTTCTGGTTTTCCGAGACAAGCCGTCAGAAACAGCACAATGACCAACCACTGGCCTATTCTGATGGAGTTAAACGGTAACATGCAAGGCCTCTCCGGTACTCTCTACATCATTCCATAAATAAGTAAGTTGCTACCACATTTTAAAATATTCAACATTTCCAAACTGTGCGGGTTCCACTTTTCATAGGAAAGTCAATATTAGTGGCAACCTTTAAGATACGAGTATCACAAATCACGTAATTAAAGAAACGACATATAACTGATTCCAAAAGGGTTGACATTGAAATACATCCAAACCTCGACGACAACGACGACGTTATACCGTGCAAAACCGCATGGCTATCACGTACGTAAATAAAATTTTATGGAACAAGCCTTAACTCTTTATGGAAAAGCCAGTAAACCCTAGTGCACAAAAGGTGTTGAAATCCGTTTTGAGATGTTTTTATGAAAGTAACACAGTATTACTTGTACTCAGTAGTACTCAGCTCCTCAAGGTACTAACAAAAAATACGATCCTAAAAAAAGGTTATATTATTTCCGTCCCTAACGGTCATAAAGCTAAAATTTCATTTGGAAAAAAGTGAATGAAAATAATAAGAAGAACCTACAGGTAATACCCGTACGCGCGAAATAAAATTTAAAATTTTGGTTTAATTTTCTCGCTGTCACCTCATAACTCACGTCGGTGCGTTGCTACTTATACGTCAAGTAGTGACACCGCTCGTCTCACATCTAACTTTTGATGGAATAGAGGTTTATTGTCCCCATCTGCCATCTTAAGATACCACGATACCCGGGCACATATTTTCAATTTGCCGCCTCCTTTGAGAACACATTTTAACCATCATCCAATCTAATTTTATGGATAAACTCGCAAGGATCTCAGGATCGCTCAAAGGCTGCTACGCTGCTGCCTGGCTGCAAATAAACTCACATGACTGAGCAATGTGTACACTTTGCATTCTTTAGCGGGCGCCCACAAAGAGCCTCCTAAATCGAATAAAGCCGCGAACTTCATTCCACATGCCCGCCGATTTTTTTTTTTTTTTTTTTTTTGCAGTTTTTGTTCCTTCTTTTCAGCATCTTTAGCATGTTTTCCTCTGTTGTCTGCGCGATTTTCTTCAAATTTCATTATGGACACCATTCTCGCGTGGAAAATTCAATTTCACATTTTTTTTTTTTTTTTTTTGCGTTTTCACTCCATGGATTAGGTTGGGGTGCTCTTTGTATCTGGAAGACATACATAGTACATAATTGGGTGGCTGGCGGCAGTCGGTGCTGGTGGAGTGGATAGGACTGGCTTCATAATATTTACCCGAACGAACCCATTCAGCTTCCTTAAGGTCTAAGGGTTTTATTTTGATGTTAAATCATGCGGAATCTATTGGACGGCTATTTGGTTTGATGGCTCTGGCTACGACTACGGCTGTGGCTGTGGCTGTGCCTAGAAGGAAGCACAGTATAGCGGTGGTATCAGTATGAATATGAGGCGTACGAGTATGTGCGAATATCCTGCGGCTTTTTTCCCGTGTAGTCCTGTGTGGGATGCCTTTAAATATGATAAACCAACGTCCTTTACGGTGTCCTGTGTACAAAGCTTGGTAAATGGTCGGGGCTGAACATCCCACCACCAAGTAAACTCACTCTTCCAGCACCCACCTCCCTTGAGGGAATCCTTTGTTGAGAGCCCAAGATAGGGACGGATGTGTATTATCATTTCCAAAACAAACCAGAATGATGGATTCTCTTGTGGTTTTACTTGTGGTTGTATTCGCAGAGTCTCGGATTCGGATTTTCATTGCGCGTTACCATACTCATGTACGAATATGATAGCAGAATACCAGGATATCCAAATATAACGCGTTCGTACCTTAGAGCGCTCTCGTTAAATATACGTAGCTGTTTGTTTGGGGTACTGTTTTCTCGTTTTTGAGGTTGGGGGATGCTTTTTTTTCCGTATTTTGTTGGATACATTTTACTACTACATCTACCAAGTGGAGGATGTTCACAATTTCCTTTTGCTGGCGGAAGGATAGAGCAAAGAGCGGGCAAAGGCGGCTAAAGGAAATTTCAATGGTAGAGATAAAAATATGAAATTATTCGTAGAATGAAAATAAAATGTATATTGAGCTATTTAGGTGTCCGCAGGCGTTTTTTTTTTTTTTTTTCGTTGATATAAGAGCACTGAACGGGATTTTCAGTGGAGATATTAAGCTAACCACATGATAGTGACACCATCACTGTGACACTGTGGCAATGATATCACACAGTGATGGCGGATGCGATTGACATGATTAAGGAGTAAAGGACTTCGGTTAAGAGTACGTGTGTGAGATTAGTTTAATTTTGGAGTCGTGTTTATTCTTTTTTTTTTTTTTTTTTTGAAGAAAAATTTATTTTTCTAATAGAATCAAGGACAGCATGACATGACGATGTAGGACGAATTTTAATTTAATAAGTAAGCGTTTCTCTTCTTCAAATAAGTCGTAAGGTACTCTTATATAATATCGACTTTAACGAGTGTTGGGTGTTTTTTTATATGCCAAATCGTAAAAGGCCTATAAAGCAGATACCACAAAAGGATGGATGTAAAACGATCACGAATTTGTCGGTAGATAACACACATTGTATATTTTTAAGGTACATGGAAGAAAACTTGGAGATAATTGTATGATAAAGTGAGGGGAACTTTATAAATGTTAATGAGCTAGAATTTCAAACATAGACCATCCCAGAAGGAGGCTTTGCATGATTGTTGGGAAAAGTTCATATCTTACTTTGTATTAACTACTTTAACTTCAGCAAGGTTACCGTTTTGGAGCAAACTGAGCCGAAACTATTCGCTTATTTATTAGGCCAGAAGTGCAACTTTTTAAGTTGGAAACTGATAATGTATAAATGCAAAATAAAACTGCAATTACGGACCAAGATACATCGAGAATTTCTGCAACTAGCCTCTAGACCTAATGGTTCTTTTTCAGGGCTTCGTTGTCACATTCAAAGCCTAGACTCAAAGGGAACCTTGGCTGTCAGGGTTTTAAGAAATAGAGATGAAAATAGTAGAACTCATTACCTAGTACGGGGTTACTTACAACTCCATGGCAGGGAGTTGTAGTTACCAAACAACCGAAACTTGGATTGAATGATACCATTGTGGATGACAAATGGTATTCGTAAAAGGCAAACGATTTTTGACACTGCACGTGAATTATGCATTCTTAACAGACCACATGTAGCCAAATAATTCGTGGAGTAGCTAGACTACTGCAAAGCAGATCTAACCACCCTCAAAAAAGTTCCATGCAATGGCCCGATTGTCAGAAGAATGAAAAACTTTGACCTAGCATACTACAATGAAAAGAGGCAGCGGCTATTTGGACGAATGTATAGATAGAGACATAGTTAAGCAAGTTTTGAGTTTCAGGAATGTGAATGTTTAATGTCCAATGTTATTGGTAAAGATTACTTTGGCACGCTACCATTTCTGACAATGGATTTAGGCTTATCAACTTAGCTTCAGGGCGAAATGTTATCATTGCAACCACGCGATTCTCTTATATCGAAATTCGAAAGGGAAGATTGGGATTTCCTTATCAATCTTCTAATACCCAGATTGATCACAATGCGATAGACCCTAGGTGTATTCCAGTATTCTGGATATTCGAACGTTCCAGGAAGTAAACATTGATTCAGACCTCTAAATACTTGTGTCAAGTTACGAATGCGATATCCGTATCGGTGCTAAGACAAGGAGATACTGTGAAGAAGTTAGATATCGGAAGACTGGAATCGCACGAAATCTCCAGGGCCTTTGACGATCAAATGTCACATGGTGCCTACGTCTTGATCGAGACACAGTGTCAAAGCTGTCAAAAAGCTATCAGAGATGCGTCTTATGAAGTGCTAGGTTTAACCCGATCAACCCTGGGAAATCCGTGGGTTTAACGATGATTGCCAGCTGTCATTGTAATTCGTGAGCTCGACGAGTAAAAAGGAAATGATGAGTCGATTTCTCAGAAGAAATGAAAATAAGCATAACAAGCGCAATATAGAGGAAAATGAGAGATGTTATAGCATAAAAGACATTCGTCAATTTTTTAGAAAGAAATTTCGAATGGGTGCCTCAAAAAACGAACCATTTCGGAATACAGTCTACGGCCAAGACGATCGGCATTCCCTTATCATTAAAAATGAATCCTTCAACATGGATTATTATGAGCAACAATTCTCTCCACCCAACTTCAGAAAAGCGACGATAGTCAATCCAGACTTAAGTTTAACTTAAATACATAGACGAACAAAAGCATGCCGTGTGAATTCGCAAAAAAGAGAACTTCAAGTTTACGGTAATCGTAGAGGCATCAAACTCGTCAAGAGAAAACCTTTTTTCAATATCGTGAAGGTTGGCAATGGTTTTACCTGGACCTTTGATGTTGAAAAAGGCTTACCACAATGATATCCACTGTCAAACAACTTCTTCCAGATCATGCTTCAGAGTAATACCATATGCAATACTCACAAATCAACCACAGATTCACATTCTTTCGAGTCTTCAGAAGTGCCGAAGTTTGCTCTGATGGTAAACGTGGCAAAATCTAAATCATCGAAAAAATACCTTGATAACCTTGACGACTTGTCCTATACGTTTTATTGGGTTGTTCAATAAGTTCTGCGGTTTTTTTGAAATTTGGTTCGTCTTATCGTTAAGTAGTTATCGTTTGAGAGAATCTTAATATATTTTTTTTAAAATGGGGTAAAAGAAGGTGAATTTTTGGCATATTTTGCTTTTTTTTTTTAAAAAAATGTGTCAAAGTGACAAAGACAGGAATTTACAATGTGTATAGAAATTCAGCTATAAGCGCTGAAAATAAGGAAATACAGACCTTGCTGATGCTGTTCACTTTGGACGTTTACCCACCTTAGGTGACAATCAAATCTTGGCTGCAGTTACCATTGACAACACGGTAGAATGGTCAGCTGCTTAACATCGCCCATACAACCTTTTCAGAGACTGAAAAGGCTTGGAGCATTATATATCCCATAATGGTCTGTAAGTCTTTGTTGAGATAGAACTCGCTTAAGGCTTCCCCGAAAAGAGTGGGTATTTGACATGAAAAATATTTAGCTTATTCGTACAACAACAATCACCGTAAGAGCTCACTGTGCACTCCTGGTGAAACACCACAAACGGTCGGTAAACAAGATTTGCATCTCAAAAAGTGATGTTGAGCATTTGGTGAGACTGGCGAGGTGTCTTTTACTTCGAGTTGCTTAAACGCAATCAGACAATAAATGCTCAATACTTCGAAGTAGGCAGTGAAAAAAAAAAAAACGGCCAGAGTTGGCGAACAGTAAGGGCCTTGTTTTCCATCAAGACAACACTAAACCACACACAGCTTTACTGAAAAAACAAAAGCTGAATCCATTTGGCTGAGAAGTTATGTATAGGGTTTTCCAATAGAGACTTGACAACTTTGAATTTTAATTTAATTTGTGAACGCACTCTTTCAATAATCATCAAACTGTCACTGTCAATTTATTCAGTAAACTCAACGTTTTCACCATGGTAAAGTACACTTACGAGCAACGTCTGCAAATTATAAAAATCTCAGATATTCGGAGTCGGTGACTGCAACTTTAAAAGCGTCAACTCCAATTTTCGGTCGTAATTCTCGCCCAAGCAGACAGACAATAACAAGTTTAGTGCAATAATTTGAGTCTAAATATTCGTTGAGTGATGTTGCCGTGTCAGTGAGACAACGAGTTGGTCGAAGTGTCGATATTATCGCTGCCGTTCAGACGTCCGTAGCAAACGATCCAAATCAGTCAATTCCACAGCGCTCTCAAGAATTGGGCATCGCTCAGACCACATTATAGCATATTTTGAGTAAGGATCTTGGTTTACATCCATACAACATCAAGCTAACTCAAGAATTGAAGCCGATGGACCATTTGAAGAGACGTACGTTCTCCGATTGGGTTCAGGAGAAGATGCGCCAAGATGATGAATTTCATCGCAAAATCATCTTCAGTGACGAAGTTCATTTTTGGCTCAATGGGTTCGTCAATAAGCAAAATATGCGTTATTGGTCGTTTGAAAACCCACATGTGCTTCATGAATCACCACTTCATCCATAAAAAATAACTGTTTGGTGCGGTTTGCATGCCGGCGGCGTTATTGGGCCATATTTTTTCGTCGACGATAATGCTCGTAACGTTACTGTGAATGGTCAGCGTTATCGCACCATGATCATCGATTATTTTTGGCCCGAATTGGAAGATATGGACTTGGACAACATGCGGTTTCAACAGGATGGTGCCATAAGCCATACAGCACACGCTACAATCGATTTATTGAAGAGTAAGTATGGTGAGCTTGTTATCTCAAGACATGGGCCAGTCGATTGGCCGCCTCGTTCGTGCGATTTAACGCCGCTTGACTATTTTCTGTGGGGTTACGTTAAGTCATTAGTTTATGCCAACACGCCGACGACGTTGGAAGAGCTCAGAGCCAACATTGAACGCGAAATAGCGGCCGAGTCGTTGAAAATTGGGTCCAACGAATCGACCGCTGCAAACGTGCCCGCGGTGGCCATATGATCGAAGTTGAATTCCTTTCATAAATGTTTTGATTGTACTTCAAGTCAATTATAAAGTTTTTGAAATATCTCAAATGGTTAGTCTTTTATTTAAAAAAAAAAAGTTGTCAAGTCGTTATTATAAAACCCTATAGCACCCACTTCTGACTACCATATGTTCCGCTCCCTCCAAAATAAATTAGAAAGAAGTCAATTCAATTCCGAAGATGAGATCCAAAACGTACCTGGAAAACTGTTTTAACCATAAACAAAAGAGGCATTATCTCTTTCCAGAGCGTTGGAAAAAAGTATTATTATTATTATTATTATTATTATCAAGGGAATATATACCAAAAATATGTGTTTAACTTTAACAATAAAAAAAAAAAAAAAACAACAAATCTTATTGAACAGCCAAATAATAGACAGGTACTCGTATGTTATAACTTCATCTACCTATACTACACAGTTTTGTATATTTCTTCTTTGTTTTGGAGGTCCAAAAGCAATTGAAGAAGTCCTATCTCTGAGATAGATGGGAATCTATACAGATTTGGTGAGCACTGCTTTAGTATGTTATGAAGTGTCGCTTTTGCTTTGTAAATTAACACATAGGCTGCCGTTTTATAGTAAAACACATAATTTTTGCAAAATTCAACTTTATTTATCAATATACAATAGTTGCCTTCGAGGGCGATACACTGATTGAAACAATTTTTCAATCTTTCGATACCAGTTTTTTAGTACAATTTCGGTTTAGCCTCAAAATAGGCCTCTGTTTCGGCGATTACTTCTTCATCGGTCTTAAATCTCTTTCCGGCGAGCATTCTTTTGAGGTCTGCGAACAGGAAATAGTCGCTGGGGGTCAAATCTAGAGAAAACGGTTGGTAGGGGAAGCAATTCGTAGCCGAATTCATTCAATTTTGCCAGCGTTTTCATCGACTTGTGACACGGTGCATTGTCTTGATGAAACGTTTTCTTTTTCTTCAAATGCGGCCGTTTTTCTGCGATTTCGTCTTTCAAACGCTCCAACAACGCAATGTAATAGTCGCTGTTGATAGTCTGCCCTTTTTGGAGATAGTCGATGAAAATTATTTCATGTGTATCCTAAAATACGAATGCCATAATCTTGCCAGCCGACTGTTGAGTTTTTTGTCGTTTTGGACGAGGTTCGTCGCCTGCTCGCTACTCAGCTGTCTACCGACTTGACTCTGGTGTGAAGTGATGAAGCCAAGTTTAATCCATTGTCACATACCGACGCAAAAATTCAGCTTTATTGCGGTTGAACAGCTTTAAACACTCCTCTAAATCATCAACACGTTGTTGTTGTTTTTGAACAGAGCTTTCGCATGTCCAAATATTCGTGTATGATATATCTAACACGCTCTTTTGATATCTTTAGAGCCTCAGCTATCTCGATCAACTTCACTTTACGGTCATTCGTAATCATTTTGTGGACTTTTTTGATGTTTTCATCTGAAACAGCCTCTTTTGGACGTCCACTGCGTGCATCATCTTCGGTGCTTGTATGACCACTTTTAAATTTTTCAATCCACTTGCGGATGGTGCAGATTCCGCGTAACACTTATAAAGACATTTCTTTGCATCGGCTGCATTATTTCCCATCAAAAAGCAATGATAATTCAACACATTAAATTGCTTTGAATCCATTTTTTTTTTTCACAATAACAAAAGTTGCTTTACTCAGAACGCTATATCTTGAGAACTAATCGTCCGACAGCTGTCAAATGTATACGCGTATCTTTTAAATGTTGGTACTAACTGAAAATGGTATGGATTTAGTTCAAGTGGTGCTCTCTCTTAGAAACGGACTTCTTAGCCCATGTATTACATACTAAGTACAGGTAAATCATCTGAATTGCGTGAGTTTTGTGAGTCTTTTCCGGTTTTCCATGACAGTCTTTGTACTCCCAGTTTTATCTGATGTGTAGATTTAAGTCCAGCATATCCTCTGTTGATAGTCTATTTGAAAATTCAACGAAGCCAAAATATCTATATTTACTTATTCGATTGATTTTTTTCTACTTATATAATAATTAATAAATGTTAGGAAGAAAGCTGTCGAGATAATATCAACTCCGTTCATTTCCTTTATAAAAAACTACAGGTTCTAGTAGCGGACTGACTTTTCGCTACTTGGCTCATTCAACCCATATTTCATCCATCTTCTAACATTGTCAGAAAACGTTTTTATTTCGTCCGTCCGTCTAGTTGTCCGTCATTGTATCTATTTATCCATTGATCCAATATCAACAGATTTCATAAGCTGTTTGTTTAGTCTTTTGCCCGTTAAATATCCATCCCCAACCCTCAAGATAAATAATTGCCTGTTTTTCTCTTCACTTCCTATTTACAGTGCAAAGCTCTGCATATAAATCAAACGCGAAAGGTGAAGCAGCTGGAACATTGAACGTATTTTGGAAAGTTAAGAATCAATCACTTACCAAAAAAAAAAATTGATCTATTTACCGTCCTAAGTAGTGTGCCTATTGACTTAAGTCATAAATCTGCCTCTCACCACATTTAATTGACGTCTTCATTCCGCTTTGTTTATCTCAATGGTTCTATGTTGGTTTTAAAACACATACGAGTAAGATTTGAATGTCATTACCAGTTATTGACCTCAGGCTCAGTATGATTTGTAAATTACAATGATTTTGATTAATGAACCTACCGTCCATCTATATGTTAGTAGACACTAGACTGCCAGGTAGACGTGCGGATATTGCCTGCTTGAATATTGCCTGCCTCGCATCAAAGTCAATGGTTCGAGTAGGTACTCATAAATGCACTTTCAATTTTTAAGTATGGGATCTAAGTAGCTAGAGATATTCAATCAAATTGAAGAGTTTATATTTAGCGTTCACTCATCCAATGGAAGTCCAATGGGTAATAGTAACAATCAAGAGAAAAAAAAATTGAAAATAAAAAAAAATCAAAAAGTCATTAGAGCTGTATCTATGTACTACAAGTGCCACAGACTCAATGTTTTTCAAGTACAAGTACAAGTTCGAGTACCTATGATATTTTCATTGAAAGTGTGTCAAGGTCTTCTACAAACTCGTAGATACTTAAATTTGTAAACACACATAGTAACTAAACTCATCCATTATCCGATAAGTGACTTTTAAGAGCAAATGAACCAGATAATGAGCTTCAGGAAAACGGCATCAGATTACGGTTGCTACTCAGGAACCTTTTGAAAACAAAGTATCGATAAATGTATCGAAACGCACACAAAGGTTTTTTTTTTTTAGCAACAAACTTTTGTTGTCGAGAATTGTTCGTCACGATCCTTAAGCAAATTCTTTCTTCGTTTATCGTTGTTTTTTTTTTTTTTTCAATTCCGGATTTGTTACGAAAGAAAAAAGGCACATCGACTTCTAAGACCTTTTGTACCGGAGATCGATTAAACTAGGAAATGCACGACTTTTCTTTGGTAAGATTGCCAAAAGTCGCAGTAGCAACATATAGGTGTATATGTAGTAACATAATATCTTTTTGTGGTTTGGTCATCCCCCAAAATAAAGTAGACACTCATTCTGAGGAAAAAGGTAAATTTATGCAGGTTATCGAGGGGTTAATGTAGCCTTAGAACCTCGGCTGTCAGGGTTTTAGAAGAAGAGATGAAGATAATAGAACTCATTACCTCTTACGGGGTTATTTACAACCCCTTGGCAGTGAAAAAAAAAATTAGTTACCAAACAACCGAACCTTGGATTGAATGGTACCATTTTTGACACTGCACGTGAATTATGCATTCTTAACAGACCACATGTAGCTGAATAATTCGTGGAGAAACTAGACTGCTGCAAAGCAGCAGTTCCCTACAATGGCCTGAGTGTCAGAAAAATGAAAAACTTTGACATAGCATACTACAATGAAGAGAGGCAGCGCATTTTTGGACGATAATGTGTAGATAGAGACAGAGTTAAGCAAGTTTTGAGTTTCAGGAATGTGAAAGGCCGCCAAAGGTAGTTTTTGTAAGTTCCTCGATGTTCAATGTTCAAAGTAATTGGTAAAGATTACTATGGCATGCTACCATTTCTGACAACGGATTTAGGCTTATCAACTTAGTTTCAGGGCGAAATAGTATCATTGCAACCACGCGACTCTCTTGTATCGAAATTAATAAGGGAAGATTGGGATTTCCTTATCAATCTTCTAATACCCAGATTGATCACAATCCGATAGATGCAATGTGTCTTCCAGTATTCGATATGGATATTCGAACGTTCCAAGAGGTGAACATTGATTTAGATCTCTACCTACTTGTGTCAAGGTACGAATGCGATATATGTATCGGTGCTAAGACAAGGAGATACTGTGAAGTATATGGGAAATGTCACATGGTGCCTACGTCTTGATCTAGACACAGTGTCAAAGCTGCCAAAAAGCTATCAGAGATGCGTTTTATGAAGTGCTAGGTTTAACCCGATCAACCCTGGGAAAACCGTGGGTTTAACGATGATTGCCAGCTGTCACATGCAGAGAAACAGAAATCATACAGAGCGATCCTCCACAGAAGAGTCCTTGTTATTCGTGAGCTCGACGAATAAAAAAGATATGATGAATTGGTTTCTCAGAAGAAATTAAAATAAGCATAACAAGCGCAAGATCGAGGACGCCTTCGTCTACCCTGACTCTGCAGTAACAAATATTTAACGCATGATTACTCCTGCCTCGCTCTTCCTAGGGCTCATAAAGCAATTGAATAACAGACCCAACTTTAAACATAGAAGAACTGTATTAGCTGAACAAGGACATTGGTCTGATCAGGTGTCTATGTATCCAACGTCTGAGATAACTCGGCCATTTTGAGCGAACGGACGCCAGAACTCCGGTTCGAAGATTCATCAAGTCTTGTCCCACGGGACAGCACAGCAAGGAACGAACACATGGAAGGTGGCGCACTCAAGTGAAAAGGGACCTCAACCATCTTAAAGTAAGGCAGCAGCTGACGTGAGATTATGGTGAGCTGGAGAGGCTTGTCGTTAAGGTTCACGTTTACTCAAGGCTTTAGAAACATATAAGTAAGTAAGTAAGATATCTTCCACATTGGTATTCAAATATAAGACTTCTCATACATTATCCCCATATATTATACAACTTGAGACAAAAGTAATATCATAATGTGAATGTGCCATAATTTTTGCGAATGGAATCAAGTGTCATTGTATTTCGACATTTATCTTGTAGACAGATATGGAATTAGTTGAGAATAAGCAGTAGAGCGATAAACACCTAAAGAACACGGAATTATTGTTACTGGTTAGATGTCGCAAAAGATGGCCGTTCCTATATTGCTCGTTCGACCACAAATATCAGTGCTGTGACCGAGAACATCCGAGAAAGTCTACATAAATTGACGAGATAACGATGTACACAATTTGATATCAATAGACGTTCGTTCTATCGAATTTTGGTGAAAGATTTGAAGCTTATCCCTTAGAAGTTACAAATTTCTACCTGCTGACCGTGAAGTGAAGTGAACTTACTCCCAAGAGGTTGAACAACGAAACCCAGTGACTGGCCCTTATTTTTTAAGGGCGTCGACGGCACCACTGTAACCGTAACTGGTGACACTACAGACAGATGTTAGCTATGGTAGTTGCTGAATTGGGCATTGTTGGTTCAATTTTTTCTATCGCTGTTTTCACCATCAGCACTGCATTGAATCTGTCAACAGCATTCCAACCCTTTAAACCTTCATCCGACAGACCCGTCTCAGTAAGAACGCGTATCAGTTGACCCTCAATGACATTTTGGGGCGCGTTCTGAAGTACTCACTTGTGAAATGTCCTACACAGTTCCATATTTGCTAGTCATTATAACCTGCAAACATTCAAAACCAACGCTAATTTTTCTTCACTCATGCTGTGTGTAAATATTTTACGAGTTCCCGAACTTCCTTGAACGCGCGCCAATTGCGAGAAAAACAAAGGCAACCGTGCTTAACTCGATCCAGGTTTGCTTATTATATATCATAAAAAAGTGTTGATACCAAGTAATATTGTGTGAGGCCAGGAACATTTTGTCTCAACTTTATGTAGGAATTTTATTTAATACCATAATAGGTGACATAAAGCTGCATAAATGCCAGTCAAAGTTGCTTTGATGACGCTGCAATATCGCAACAAGCAACAAGATGTAACCTTACCAGAGTGGTAAGCTTTTTCCTACGTCAGTTTTTCACATAAGTTCATACTAACTGCGATATCTCATTTGGGGCGTACCAGTCTACTACGACACTTTATATTACATGCGAATTATCAGGTTTAGTAAAAATGTATGGTAAGCTCTGGAATAGATTAATAATAAACAATAAGAACTCCAATGGAACGTAATGGAACTTACATAAACTGTTTTGAAGGTTCATTACTCTAGGTAAGGGTCTCCTTTTGCATAAGCAATAAGATAAACTTATGTTATGGACTGCCTTCATAGGCATGGCTTTCTTTTTTTTGCTTGAAAAACCAAGCCATTGATATTTAAACTGAGATACCTTATTCTTGCGTTATTCATCACCATGTTTGTGAATAAAGACTGTATTTTCAAACTTTTCCGATGATGTATTCCGTGGTAACTTTTGACGTTCCACTTACAAAAAATGAGTTTGAAATCACCCAATAAGGATAGATTCCAATCTAGGAACGCGATTTTTCAACAGAATTAATCATACTTGTATCAATTTCTCTTCTCCTTCCGAGTTTATCTAGTGTCATTTCATCGGAGCACACTAAAACCAGAATACAGAGCATCATATAAAGGGTGACCAGATAAAAACGATTGGAAAAAAATTTAAATAAAACAATAGCGGTGTGAGATATAAAATTGATTGTGGCTTTATGTTAAAGTCACGTTCACGAAATTATGTGTGGAATAGCACATGACCAACTTGGCTTCACTGGCAGATTTTAAAGTCAATAGAGTACATTGTTCTAAGACCTAGTCTTCGACACTGATTTAGACAACTGCGTCGTTTTTTAAAGTAGACATCTTCTCTCTTATTTGGATAGTTACCATCCTGCCCTTTTTCTTACATTTTCGTATGACATTAGTCTTAGTTCCATTTCCTATTATTATTCTTACAGTTTCAATTTTCATAGGTCTAACTAGGCTAAACTCAACAACCTCCTTAGTATGTCCAATTTTAACTTATTCCACGATAATCCTAATCGTGCAATGATCAAACAATGCTCTCGCATCCTTTTGTAATGAAATTTTCAAATGCCTCTCCCAATCACCTAAAACCCAAAAAAAAAAAAAAAAACCCTCATTCCCACCCTCGGTGGACTTACTAAAATCGCGTTTCGACGCCGATTTCTTCTACTACCAGTCTGCCCAAATAAATTTCTCCGTACATTGCCAAACTCTCTGAACCGAATGTACCACATAATCATTTCCGACCTCAATCGAGTATTTCAGTTCAACAAAACCAAAAGTAAATAGGATAACTCTCCATCATCTCTGAATTTTCTTGATAAGTCCTAGGGCGATCCCCAAACTATAGCAATTTTCAATTTTTTTACCAAGCGTGGCTATAACCATTCCCGAGAGTCAGACTACTCTTACTTTTAGAACCTAAAAGCTTTCCAAAAACAACTTTGGAATCTTTGTCTACAACTTGAAAGTAAGTTAAAGATAAAATAAGGAACCTTAAAGATGGTCATCTTCCCTCTATACTCGTCTTTTTAAAGAAATGTGAACTGCATCTAGCCCAACTTTTTACAGCTCTCTCTCAGCTTTCTATCGCTCAGGGTTTATTTTCCTCAACCTGTAAAAGATCGCAAATACGATATTTCCAGCAATGAACCAATTACTAAACTGTCCTGCATATCTAAGCTATGTGAGAGCATTATTTATGACATTGTAAATCCATTGTTTCCCAAAACCAACACGGATATCTCAAAGGTAGACCTACAACCAATTATTTCACGGAATTTAAATCAAGCACTTTATGCGCACTAAAATCTGGAAATGAAGTCGACATGATTGCTACCGATATCAGCAAAGCCTTTGATAACATGATATCATGATACGATATAATCCTTCTAAAATAAAAGGCTCTTGGTTTCCCAATAAGCTATGTAACATGGGTTCAATCCTTTTTAAATGAACGACATTACATGGCTTATAAGCTAAATAAAGCCTATCCTGGTGTCCCTCAAGGCAGCCACTTTGATCCCCTTCTGTTTATTCTGACCATAAATGATGTTGATTGTATCATTAAAAATTCATACATATCTATTTGCGCAGATGATATGAAGATTTTTATTGAAAGAAGATTTAGATAGAATTTGTACTTAGTGTCAGAAGAATTTCCTTGAGCTTAACGTCAATAAGTGTCAGGCAAGCGCCCTTCTATTTCACCTCGCTTAGTGAATGTGTTGCGAGATTTAGGTGTTATATATGGTGATTCACTGTAAAAATTGATTTATAATATAAAATAAAATACATAAAATTGAAAGTGAACTTAAAATTTTTATTTTCAATTAAAAGAACGATTTATGGCATTTAATTCTTGTAAGAGATATTATATAAATGTTGACCACGACTACGTCTGAGGTGGTCCATTCGAAAGATTCAATTTTGAGCGATTCGTTCGAGCATAGCGACTGGTATCTCGCGGATAACACGGGTGATGTTGACTTCCAAAGTGTCAATCATAGCTCACTTATCACTGAAGACCTGAGACTTTACAAATCCTCAGTGAAAATAGTCCAAAGGTGTGATATCGCACGATCTAGACGGTCAATGTGCCGTAGCAAAACGTGAAATTAGTCCATTGTTTCACGCGCTGTATGGCTCGTAGTGCCGTCTTGTTGAAACCAGAGTTCACTAAGAACATGCGCTTGAATTCCAGGAAGCACAAAGTCCGGTAACATGGTGCGATAACGGGAACCATTGGCGGTCACATTCTGATTTGCCTCATTTTTGAAGAAATATGGACCAATGATTCCAGAATTGGCTTCATCACTGAACAAAGTTTCACGATAAAACACCGGATTTTCATTGAGTTTCTCTAGAGCCCATGCACTGAAAATATGACGCAAATTCCAGTCGCCTGGCATCAATTGTTGCACAGGTTAAATTTTATACGCTCTTAGGCCGAGATCCTCACGTAAAATACACCAAGTCCAACGACGAAGGACGACGAATCGATTAGTAACAGCCTTCGCATACACTCTCAGCTACAGCTGCTATAGTCTCTTCACTACGTACTGGATGTAGTCTAACCGGTCGAGTGTCATCCACTAATGTAAACTGGGACTCAAATTTGCGAATGGTATTGGCAATAGTGGTTTCAGTAGGCCGATTATGCGCACCGTAAGTTCTTCGAATCGTACGAAAAACATTTCTCATAGAACGCTGATTTTCGTAATACAGCTGAACAATTTGTAATGTGAGTCTTTTCATGATGATTTGTCAAACGATACTAAACAAAAATGACAAAGCAGTTTGATAGGAGTCACAAAAATCCTATTGAATATCAAAACTCACGATGAACCACCCTATATAATAATAAAATAAAATAAGTCAACTCTGCTCTTATCTTCATCAAGCGCTGGTCTAAGGGGTTTTCCAATTCTTATGTTACCAAATCCCTTTAGTTTGTTAGGCCTCTTCTTGAATATGCAAGCCAAGTTTGATACCCTATTACACACATTCTTCGGATAGAAGCGGTTCACCGCAGGTTTTTACGATTGGCTTTTCTCTTTATTAATCAAATTTTAGTTGGTAATATTGATTGCCCTTCTTTACTTCAACTTATTTCTTTTAACACAAGCCTACGCAATCTTAGATCAGTCCCACTTTTCCGGCTCATTCTTCACAGAACAAATTACTGACAGCTGGAGCCAATGCCTAAAATGTTTTGTAAGGTTAATGATATTCTGTCTCTCTTCGATTACCACCTCAGCAAACTCTCCCGGGCCTTAAACCAAAATCAAATAAGTATCGATGGGTCACATTTAACGTTGTGCAGGACACATTGTGAAGCAAACATTATCAGGTATGCGGAATACACTAAGAAACTCGATGATTACCGTCAGCCTCAAAAACGAAGCCAAAAACGGAGTTCCTCAGAAGGGGTATACTTATTTGTTGGGCTGGTGTCATGAGAATGTATTAACAATTTATCCAACCAAAACGAAAATGAAACACGTTCGTGGAATACATCAACCCGTGACAAGGAACAATGCACTGCTGAAAAATATTTCAATATTTCTTGTCCAAGCTCACCTTCTTTTCATAGTCAACTATCAAAATCGTTGAAAACTTTAAATATTTGGAGGTTATAATTGATAAAGGACTCTATATGGACTAGTGCATTTTGGATATTACTCCACGCCGAACATCCTAATGTAAGTCTTTTAGGTTCTGTTTGAATCAAAGCTGAAGTACGGTCATTCATGACCTGACACCTTTTAAAGTTCTTGAAATCGAGAAAATATTTTAAAGATAATGGTATTGCTGGAGCACTACGATGACGTACCACGAGTCTAATAAGTTCAAAGATCGCTCAACACTTATGATATGAAAAAAAGGCAAGGCCATGCTGTTTTCTTTATTGATCAACGAATTCCCGGATAAATTTATAATGAGAAACATTTACCACACTGTTTGCGGCATTTACAATCGCTAAGACCCCATTTCCTTGAAATTTGGTGGTAAGTCATATATTTTCTCTACATCTTCGATTCCAATAGCTTCTGGAATTCGAAATATAATTATAACTTGAAGATACATTATCACTATGTAATATTCCGTTTAAATATGACTCACAACCCAAAGGCTGTTACATGGCAGTGAATATTAACTTCTGTATCAAAGGAAATCCCTGTGGATCCTTGCTATCTGAATTTATCCGCCCTATTATTAGCAACGTCTAGTCAAGCAGAATCATTTTTCATTCATGTCGCAGTAACATAACTGCCAAACCACTTTCGCAAAACGAACAACAAAATTCATTAAAGAATTCAGCTCCATACCTCATCGTAGTCCGACCAAAAATAGTCATCCACTGAAATTTACTAAATAAACATTTATTTTGTGGGCTCAATTATGAGTAACCTCTTCCTCATTGTGAATGGAAGGCACGTGCCGACTGAGACAACTAACTTAGAAGGTCTTTTCCTCGCCAAACACAACAACATTAATGCATGATAGTGGTAACACAAGCATTTCGAAAGCTAACACACATACTAACTTAGTGACAGATGCCAGCACATTAATTAACGCACTTTGTGACTTCCCCTCTACCAAACTTTCTAACCAATTTTGTGTCTTTTTGTTGGCAAGAATCATTTGTCACAGGGACATCAACACTAGAAATAGGCTGCAACAACTAAGCCAAGGATAATTAATCACCGCATTATACATTGCAAATAATTAATGGTCATCCACCATTACTCTCTCGAGAATTGGACATGAAGTATCTTCTTCTGACGAGCATCCAACTATGCTCTTTACAAGAGATATTGTCCTTGAATTATTTTGTTTAGTCTCATCAAGACTTTTGCAATCTTTTTAATCGAATAAACGAATTCTTGCAGCACTATTCACTTGACCACAATGGACATAACAAATTTATCTCTAAAAACATGAAAACCCTCGTGTTGGAGTTCAAGTGTTTGCTAACACAATACTTTATCTATTAAGTGTTCCTCTTCCGGAGATACTTGTACATTGTAGCCAGTCCGAGCAACGGCAAACACTTACGCTAAAGCTATCGTGGGTAATTACTCGAAGCTATTGATGACCCACCAATAGAGCACCATTGATGCCAAGTCCAATGGTCTCTATTTGTATGACGGAGGTCAAAAGTTTCCGCGGCTATATATGGATGCTGGATATAATAAAATTAGGCGTCACTTGAGCAGTTAAGTGCAAAATATGTGAAACAGATACAAATAAATCGAAACATAATGAGAAAAAGGAGATGAAGGAGACGAAAAAGAAATGATACAAGGCACCCGCTCAGCTTAAAGCATGTATCTCTTTGGGTACCCCGATGATAATGGTGATGGTATAAATAATCAGTCCGCATCTGGAAGATCATCATTCGTTTTGCATTGCTCATAGTGAGCTTAACTAACTCGAAGCAATGGTGAGGATTTAAGAAAGTTCCAACGACAACGATTTGAGATATTTTTTTCTTGTATCTTTCATTTAGAAACTGGTATTTTGGATACTTTTTATCGGTTTGTTGATTGGTTTAGCATCAACTGCAGCTATTCCAGACGAAGAATATTTGCCGCCGGACGTAAAAAAGGAACCCATCGACGATACACCTGCTTTGGCTAATGACGGTTACAGGTACAAGACTGTCAAGAAATTATGTCATCGTCGTGATGTTTCGGAATTGGTTGCTCCTGAAAGTGCTATGATAGATGATGATGGATACCACTATAGGAACCCAAAACCAGTCGCACCATTAGAGATGGTTTCTAACGAATACTTGCCACCAAGTGAAGAAGCATCTGAAATTAAGGAGGCAAGTGAAACTCCTGATTTGTCCATTGAATATCTGCCCCCAGCTAATGAACTGATCGAAAAGAAAGAAACTCGCGCTATCACCGAAGCTCCGGCAAATTCAGAAGCCACAGTTATCTCTGAAGAACCGGTGGTACCAGAAGTGCCTGAAGTACCTGAGACTGCTGAGGTTTCAAACCAATATTTTCCTCCTGCTGATAATTCTGAAATTGTGGAACGGTCCCCTAAGACAGCTGTTTTAGCCGATGACGGATACCATTATCGTAGATTCATTTATCGTCGCGATGTGTCCGAAATTGCTGCCCCAAAAAATGGATACCTGTACGAAGCTCCAGCTGCTACTGAAAAAGTCTCCAATTTATATCTCCCTCCAGTTGAAGCCAAAGAAGCCGATACTGAGCCTTTTTTTGAAGAACCACAAGTATCCAACGAATACCTACCACCAGTTGTCGAAGTCGAAGAAGCCCCAGAAGTCGACAAGATTCCAGATTCCAAACTCGCTGAAGATGGCTACCGTTACAAGACCATCCGTAAGTTAAAGTACCGCCATCGTCGTGATGTATCTGAGATTGTTGCTCCAAAACATGGATACCTGTATGAAGCCCCAGCTGCTACCGAAGAGGTCTCTAATACATACCTCTTTCCCGCCGAAGTCAAAGAAGCCGATACTGAGCCCTTCTCTGAAGAACAACAAGTATCCAACGAATACCTGTCACCAGTTTCCGAAGTCAAAGAAGCCCCAGAAGTCGACGAGGTTCTAACTGAAACATCTAAACTCGCTGAAGATGGCTACCGTTACGAGAACATCCGTAAGTTAAAATACCGCCACCGTCGTGATGTATCTGAACTTGTTGCTCCAGAAGAATCAGCCATTCTTGCTGATGACGGTTATCATTATAAAATACCAGAAGCATCTGAAGCTTTCCCTAAAATTTCAAACGAATACCTGCCACCAGCTAATGAAATTGCTGCACCTAAAGAAACTCCGGAAGTATCTGAAACCTCTGAAAAGTCGGAGGGTATCAAATCATTTGTAGAACTTGTATCAACTGCCCCAAAAGTTGCTAATGAATACCTGCCACCGGCAAAGGATATTCCTGAACTTAAGGAAGCCTCAGAAGTCCCAGAAGAGACTGCTGTTCTTGCTGATGATGGATATCATTATAAGGTTGGCAAACGCTTCAGGTTTCGCCGTGACGTCTCAGAAATCATTGCTCCTTCTAAAGGATACCTTTACGAGCCACCAGTTGCTACTAATGAAGCTTCCAATATTTACCTTCCACCAGCTGAAATCAAAGAAGCCGAAGAGCCTACTGAAATCTCTCAAGTGTCAAATGAATATCTTCCTCCAGCAGAGCAGTCTAATGATGATGCTGATATTGTTGAAGCTCCAAAAGAGGTAGCTGCTCTTGCTGAAGACCGTTATCGTTACAAGACCATTCGCCGTTTAAAATACCGCCACCGTCGTGACGTTTCCGAAATTGTTGCTCCACAAAATGGATACTTATACCGAAGTCCAATAAGAGAGGCTATCGATATTCCAGTAGAAACTAATATTAAGGGCCCAGTTGACTCCACCATACTAGTCGATGATGGATACCGCTACAAGACTGTTCGCCGAATTAGATATCGTCATCGTCGTGATGTCTCTGAATTGATTGCTCCAGTTGAAGAATCTGCAGTTATAGCTCAAGGTAGTTACCATTATAACAACTCAGAAGGAATCAAGGATATTGTCAATGAATATCTTCCACCAGTTGATGCCGTAGCTGAAGTCAAAGAAGTTCCAGAAGTCGCTGAAGCTGGTAAAGTTGTAGAAGCTGCCATTCCCACAGAACCTCCCCAAATTCTTCAAATTTCTAGCGAGTACTTATCTCCGGCAGTAGCAGCCCCAGAAGAGTCAGCTGCTTTGGCTAATGATGGATACCATTATAAAACAGTTCGACAAATTAGATATCGTCACCGCCGTGATGTATCAGAGATTGCTGATTCCTCTGCCAATGGATATGTTTACCAAGCTCCAGAAGCAAGTGAATCTGTTGACAACGAGCCTGTTACTATTGAACCTACTGTCAGTGAGCCTGTTACCAGCGACCCAACTTTTAATGAATATCTTCCTCCAGTCGCCGAAATAAATGAAGCCACAGTTCCACCTCAGCCAATTGAAGCAATCCCAGATGTTTCCAATGAATACCTTCCACCTGCCGATGAGACACAAGATGATGCCACAGTTGTCGACGCTCCACAAGAGTCAGCTGTCCTTGCTGATGATGGATATCGGTACAAAACTGTTCGTCGCATTAGATACCGTCGTAATGTTTCAGAACCGGGATATCTATCCAATGCTCCAGTTAAAGCTGAACCAGAAGTAAACTACTTTCCACCAGCAGAAGTAGCTAAAATTAAAGATGCGGCGTCTTCGTTATAAACATCGTGTCTAACAGGCTATTTTCAAGATAACAGCTCAACAATGTGATCGACTTAATGTTTAGCTAATAAGGGTAATTGCTTCTGTGTTATCGAATTCAATAAAAAATTTAAATTTATTTATAAAAATTCTTGTTTTCGTTATTTGAGATCCAGGAGGATCCAGACTTGATAGCAAATTCAGTAGCATCCATTTGGCCTATCGGCTCTATCTTACAAATTCATTCTTTGAACCACCTCAATCTCAATGAATCTCAGAGCACATTTAAACTGAGACTGCAATTCTGAATATGCATAATATCTTATGAGCCGACCGACAACTTGTTAGGTTTTGTACTTGAATTCAGAAAACTATGATATGATAACCATATCCAGGTTTATGGGTTATGAACATGATGAGAGAATATATCGTCTCTCAAGGTGGAGATAACTGGATCGTTGTTGACACATAACCCAAAATCGGTCTGTATAACATCGATCAAATTAATTCCATCGGGACTAAGATCATCCCGAAGAATCATCGGTATTACATCGTAACAGAACTCGTCGACATCGGTAAACAAATCTTTAAATTTAGGACTACATGCAAACGGAATGAGTTTGAAGAATTATCTGATTGTATTGGGTGGAATGTAGAATAATACAAGAAGGGCACGTTTGCATTTATAGTAGTCTCGAACGAGCAATTGACTCCGATCCCATCTAAAAATGGTCGAATATCAAGAGCACGTGTTCGACTGATTGTAAAGCGTCGGTTTCTGTTTTCGCAGATTGAAACTCTATCAACTCAAACAGTGTCCAGCTTGAATCTAGATACAGTCCAGAAACCTGGTATATCGACCGGAATATCGTTTTTAATCCAAGTTTCAGACAACGAGATCATTCTAAAATACGTAGGACAAAGTCAGATCGAATGTTTACAGAACGTACGTTAAATGTGCCCAATAATGGGGTAGTTGGTGAACTCTACATCGGACAGTCAATAAATGTTCAGAAATTGTCTCCTATTGTTTCCAACCGATGAAGTTTCAGTTGAATTTTGTTCTTAACTCTTTATTTTCCTTCTCTCGAGAGTATAACCTTTCCAATGAGTAAACCTTCAGCATACAACCGTTTTGTCGCATGATCTTGGAGGCCAATCACCATCCTGTTGAAACCAGAGATCGTTCAGACCCAATTAATTCAATTTTGGAAAAACAAAAGCCGCTCAACATGTTGCGGCAACGTTCTCCATTCACTGTAACTCTCTATCCTTGTCTTATGAATCTCATATGGGTTTTTCCATCCCCAGAAATGACAATTTTGACAAAATTGCCGTTGATGGAGCGAACAAGATGCACAATTGTTCAGCCGAGCATCAATGCATCCACAAAGATTTTGTGTCCAGTGCGGTTTATGGCATGTCGGCAACATGGAACCGTATTTCTTTCGAAACCAGGAAGGAGCCATCGTTACCATCAATGGTCTCAACTATCTCTGGTTCCAACAAGATGGTGCTACATGCCATACAAGCGACGCAACGCTCGAAGTTCTGAAGGAGAAATTTGGCGGCTGTTTCATCTCACAGCGAGCTATCATAAATTAGTCGTCGCGATTACGCTATTTGACACCACTCGATTATTTGCTCACATATTAGACCAAGTCATCAAAAATTGTACCGGGCATTTGAAGCACTGGAAGGGAAGCCGAAACAACCTCTTGAGTGATGTGGTTTTCCACACAAAATAACATGAACGTAGTTTCAAAATATCTCACACCGTTTTTGGTTTGCTTACATTTTTTTCTTATCGAACTTATCCAAGTCTCCCTAAGTTCTTTATTTGATTGCCATACGGAATAAGTTTTTCTATTAAATTTTATTTGTAGCAAAGAAGTAGAATCAATGTTGTTGTTACAGATAACAATTTTATGGATTTAGAAGGGTTAAAGTCAGTTCAGTCAATAATTCTAGATGAAATTGAGCCTTCCTACACATAACTCATTAAGCCATTTGATCTGAAAAGGTTAAACTTCAAGACAGACATTAGGCAAGTTATTGATAAATAATGAGAACAACGGTGGTCCTAAGATCGATCCTTGCGGCATACCTGAATGCACACTTAAGAAATTTGAGCTTCTAAAGCTTGCACTTGTTGAAACCTACCTACTTGAATGGTATGTTCAAGAAGATAAGTGCTGCAGCATTGTAAATAAAACGGAATTGTCGTTTCACCTTCTCAATCAAGCGTTGGTGGTTTGTGCTATCAAAAGCTTCATAAAAATCCAGTAAGCACATAACTAATACGTTGTGTTTATCGTAATCTCTTCTCAAATCTTTTGGGACTTTAATGAAGGCTTTGTTGCAGCTGTGGTTCTTTGTAAAGCCTGTTTGAGAAGGAGATAACGTTTGAGTTTATATATTCACCGATTTGTTTTCTTAACAAAAGCTCAAATACTTTAGATAGACACAGCAGTATGCTAATAAGTCTGTAATCTTCCTATTAGTTCCGGTAGGCACTGGAATAACCTTAGCATATTTCCAAGCTGAGGGAAACTCTGATCTCATAATACATGAATTTACAATGTGTGTAAGAGGATAGTATATCCAAGGCATACTTGGATACTTACGTGCTGAAGATATCGAGGAGTGTCAAGTATCGCGGAAGGAGCAGAACGTAGAGCTCCGCTTATGCACAGACATGATGTTATTTGGACTCCGCTTAGTTTGCTATAGTAGACTGCATTGTCTTAGGCCGTCCATCAAACAACAACTCTGTAGGTAAGTGTTTCCAATGGCTTCTTTGCAAGAGAATAAAGCTACTGTAGCTTTCTTGACTCATGACTGTTAGGTTTCCAGTTTGGTTTCCTGTCAAAAATGAGACTCAAATATTTCGCTGTATCGGAAAAAAACTGGTACCGTTTATTGAGGGAGGGTCTGTGATTGAAATTTAATATTTCCTGGATTAGAGGACAAGATCAGTTTTAAAGGGGCTTACTACCAATCCACAGCAATCCGCCCAACGGGTTAATCTGTTAAGATTTAGCTGAAGAAGTTCTTTACTGGTATTAAGATGCTTACCTGATACTGCTACTAACTCTACTGACACATATTTCATATTTTAGCAGAAGTCCCACCCAGTTTGAAGCTGATTATCCTGCTTTATAGCATAAGACTGATCAATTCCCCCATAGGAGTTGGACATAGGTGCCCCCTATGTCCAGGGAAGCTACCCTTGTGTACTCTCTATATTGTAGGGATCGTTCAATGTGACTAATCAGTGAATGGAGAACCGTTTCCACCAACTTTCCCTTAAATTAGAGAAAGTTGAGCAGTTGACAAAAGTCTTGGATCAATTTTAGTTCGAATATGGATATCAATTAGTCGGTCTAAAGTTTTCTGAAGGAAAGATGGTAGACGTTTAGGTCTGAGGTCCCTTGGAACAACATGAGAGCATTTTACGGACTACATTGACTTTTCTCTATAACAGAAGAATGTGGATCAGTTCTACACAGCTCCTCATGATATTCTCAAGCGTGAACAGGGTAATATCTGAGGACCTTTGTAGCTCGGCAGGTATTATAACGTCCAAACCAGCAGACTTGTATGGTTTAAAGCTATGTAGCGCACAAAACAGTTTATCTCTTGTAATCAACCATGTATTTTGGTAACGAATGCAGTAGTCCTATTCGGGTTAGTACTGGCCACGAATGAGGAGCTACCTGGAAAGTGCGTGTCCAGTAGCAGGTTGAGTGACTCATCTGGACTTGAGGTTGTCCAAGAGCCATCGGTTTTTTTGAAACAACTGGGCATCTTAGGACTTGTAGAGAGGATTTTTCTCAGCCGCGATGCCTCAGAGGTTTCTGTGATTTTTTTCACAGAATAATCTCCAGGATTGTCGCTTTGCTCTCCTTAGCTCTTTTTTATTCATTTTGAGGTATTCTCTGTATGAGTCTCAGTCAGTCACTCTTTTTGTGCTTTTTGCACAGTTGAAAAATTTTCTGTAGGTATTTCTAAGCGGTTCTAGTGCTGATGTCCATCGGTGTGGCTTTTTCTTGCCTCTAAGTTGAATAAGAGGTCAAGAAGCAGCCATAAACTGATTGAGAGCCAGTGTGAATTTCTTGACTTCCATGTTAAGCTCGTTGGTATCACGCGGAGGATTTGACAGTTCAGAGGGTAGCGTTTCTGACAGTATTCTTCTGTATTTGGGCCAATCGGTTTTCCAAAAATTCCCGAATGTTTAATGGCTTAGAAATTCACTCAGGCTGAATTGGATGCACCTGTGGTCTGAAAATTAGTGTTCAGACGATACGATCCAGTTCGTTGACACTAGAGTGATGTTGTCGGATACAAGAGTGATATCTAGCACTTCTTGTTGGTTTCTTGTTATAAAAATGGGCTCATTGCCAATGTTGCAAACGATAAGGTTAGTACTTGTAATAAAATCAAAAAGTGACTCACCTCTATCGTTGATTTCGGTACTGCCCCATACCGTATGATGAGCGTTATCGGCGCACTCAATTATGAGACCAGTTTTAAGCCTTCCAGTTTCCGGTACCACCCTTTCTAAATTATCTCCAGGGAGAGGGCTCACAGTAAAGTGGCCAAAATATGCCGATGCCAGTCAGTAGGAACCCTTTTGCAGTCTACAGTCTGCGCTCTTCGATCCATGGTTCCTGGATTAGGATAATGGACATCTAGAGAAACCGCATGATTCCTACTATTTACCATAGTAACCCAAGAGCTAATTTTCTATCTCTGGTCATAAAAGATCTCAGTTTCCATTTCGTCCTTTTTATAAACCCTGGTGAATTAACTCGATTCCGAACCGAATCATGCCTTTAGTCTACGCTAAAGGGTAAAGGGATTTCTTATTGATCACAATTAACGTGCATCTAAAAAGACCCCTTATTTCTTCCAGTTTTGTGGGTCGAGTTGCTGAGCCTGATGACGTGGGGAGGGTGGTTCGGCTGGCATCCAGGTGCGAGATATAGGTCTGCTAGGGTCCTTAGCCACGACCTCGAGTTTTGCACCTGGCCAAATCTCTTCCAATCCACCAATGGCTTTGATGTAAAGATCAAGATCTGTTTTTGTCGATTGCCGCGATCGCTAAAAATCTCAAAGATTTTCTGTTGGATGGCCCAGGAGTTTTGTTATAAGTTATAAGTCTTAGTCCTCTTGGGAACCGGCATTGTTTCCTCCATGAGCGTTTTGGGGGCAGAGGACAATCCGTTTTTTAGGATGGTTTTAGAGCACTCAGTATTGCTCTTCATATCCGCACTTCTCTCAACCTCTAGGATGGATCCGAAGCTTTTGATAATAGGTAAAGCATTTCGGCCTATTATGTAGAGTGATTCCTTCTTAGAAGGAGGCCTACCAAAAATTTTCCTTTCAGTTTCGGAACTCATCTACAGATTTTCTCGAGCCTTTATAACTCGACAAGTTCGATGCTCAGGCTAGAGGAAAAATGACTGTACAAATGATTTAAAAGTATTTACCTTGTCATCGACTGAATAAGATTCCCAACAAGGGTACCAAGTACAATTAATCTCATCACAAATCAGATCAAGCTCATTCACCTTGCAGAAATCGCGAAAGTAATATTCTATGGGACAGGGAGAAACACCCACGTGCACATCTAAATTTATTGTACAAAAATAAGTTAGTGATATGATAAACTATCTTCTACCTTCTATTTCAAAACATCGACAGACTTGCCGAAGTCCTCTTTAAAGCGTTTCCAGTTTTGGTTCGGTTTTCCGCAGATTTCTTCTCTTCAGCAATTTAGAGACCTCTTATCTAATTCTGAATTCGATGTACACATAGTTTGACATAGGAACTTGCGATAGTACTCTTCAGCCAGAAACCCTTAAGCGTAGTTTAGTTGTTAGATAGCGTTAAGTTAAGTCGATTTAAGTCGACAACAAGTCCAGCAGATGAACGTCTCTTATTGGTTTACCATTACAATTGAAAGTATTCTAAACTATATGATAAGTGTGATCTTCCTAGAATCTTCAAATTCCAAAGACATTTCTCCTTCATAGAGAACATCAAGCAATGGAGAAGAAAGAATCATCTTTCGATAAAAAACCAGAAAATTGTCGACCGATGTGCTGGTTCCTTAGTAAATCTGTTTAATCTTCAAAGATCTATCATTATTCACTTTGATAAAAATATAACTTAACTCATTCTTAAATCTTTACTTCAAAATATGCTAACCTGAGCTCTTCAATATCCAATCGTCACCTTTTCCATCAAACGTAAATGTAGAGACGGAACCATTTATTTGAATATCCGGCAGTGATATCTGAGTTGCAAACGCTTATGTAGAAAATTTGTGACTTAGTCTACTTTTGATTGAGAATCTTAGAAACGGAGCCTGCCAAGAGTACAACTTAACCAGAAGTAAGCCCTTGAATGTCTTAGATATTTGTTCAAATGTCCAACATACGAGTATACTCAAGGTTCCTTAATAATCTCTTCAAGTTGAAGAATGTATGAAAAGCGAATTAAAAAAAATTTAATTAAAAATCTTCGAACTAATTTAAAGAAATCTTCAAATAGCCAAGTAACTAAGAATTGTATTGTAAGCCCAATTGAATGATTTAATACCCTAAAGCGCATTATCTTAGAAAAGATACTTAAAGTCAATTATTTTTTAAGTTTTCATGAAACGAGAGTACTTCACGGATGTCGGATGAAAAGTAACTCCTAACACCGGTATATCGGCCATCGGCTGGCGTTGTGTCAGAAACATTTTTGAAAATAATGAAACCTATATCCGAAGGCCATAAATTCTCAGACTTAAGTCTGACATATGGCTACGTACCATTCATTTAAGAAAAGAAATGAAGCAATTTTTGTAAAGCATTTGTAAAACAAAATTTGTTGTCTCGTGACCATGAACTTGGCAAGAAAATGAGAGTTAAACGTGTGTTGTGAATTACGGATTATCATACGTGCAGTCTTTTGTTACCACATGCTGAGGTAGTTTGGTTATGGTTATGTTTCAATTTTATCTACATGAGATAAGATACATTTGCTACTTAAACATGAGAGGCGTTATGACAACAATTTTCTTTTTTTTTTTTTTTTTGTTTAAGATTGCGAAGTGCTGTGTGGCAACATCTAATTGAATATTTTTGTAGAATTTTTCTAATTGCCTATAAATACCAATTTTCCGCAATAATAAATAAAGTCGTATACTGGAGTCTGGGTGTGTCAAATACAGATACAAGCAAGAATAACGTAACATACAGCATCACTTATGCTTACAAATTTCCTTGCAAAACAATTTTGGCGCTTAGTTTGGCAGTGATTCAGGGAAGAGAGAAATTTTGTAATAAGAACAAACGAATTTCGAAAAGCAAACTTGAAATTCGAAGGGCAAGCGGCTCAGTACAAACGAAAGTCCTTTCGATTAGAAAAATAGTATGTCTTTCAGCTAGAGCTA
Organism: Volucella inanis; assembly: GCA_907269105.1. Taxonomy (NCBI): domain Eukaryota; kingdom Metazoa; phylum Arthropoda; class Insecta; order Diptera; family Syrphidae; genus Volucella; species Volucella inanis. The sequence continues at coordinate 129,949,721 of OU026154.1, forward strand.
CTAAAAAAAAAAAAAAATGGCAACAATTTAATTATCTTTAGGAGGCTTAATTCGTAGTTGGGTTTCCTTGCTAACGACGAAGATCTCGTAGCGGCCGATATAATAGCAAACACTATTCTCATCTGGTGAAAAGTATCAAATCAGTAGAAAAGGCTTGTTATGACTGAAGTTGTAAAGAGGCTCAAGGGTTAGAGAACGGTTTCTTCGCTTTTGAAAGAAAAACCCGGTAGTGGAAAACCGAAAAAGAAAAAAACAAAAACCTGCAAAGCCTTCTTCAGACGTTTTAAATTTCAATACAATTAAAACTTGAGTAAATTGCTCTAAAGGTAGTAAACGAGTCAGGCCAGCTTAATGCTTACAAATTATGTTACGCCTCCACCTTCACTAGAGCGTGTCAAAAATTTTACGAGCCGGATTCATTTTGGCACTCTTATCGTAGGTAGAGTAATGAATGATCTGCATATACACAAATCGGCTGGTCCAGCTGCTCCTTCTCTGATATATAGGTATATTCTTCGCTCTCAAGATCACACTTTTACATCAATTCTTCTCTTTAGAACTGCTTCCGAGTAGGTGTTAACAGCAATTGTCCAATGTACTTACTTACCAACTTAGGTAACGCCACAATCCGGGGGACCTGAGGTTCCCCCAATATGCCTGCCTAATTAGTAGAACTCTGCCTAACGGCCTCCAGTTGCGCACTCTAAGTTGGATAATGTCTTCTTCCACTTGTGCGATTAACCTAAATTACGAACTGCTCTTTCCTAAAGATATCAATGAAACTGTACAACTTGTAAAGTTCGCCTTTAATTCTTTTCTTCCAAACCCAGTCAAGGCAACTTTAAGCTAATCGCTCGAAGAATTATGCGTTCGAAACAGCCAAGGATATCTTTATCCACCTTCGCCAACGTTCATGTTTCTCAAAAAGCAGGAATGCTATGACAATGGTCTAGTGTAGGCTCTCTTTAGTATTTCTTGACATAGCCTCATTTGCTTCTTTAAACCGAAATACCAGCAAAGGCAAATGATATTTTTAGTTGGATATCTGATGTCATTATCAGATTTAAGAGTGGAGACGAGGTCCCTGACTACCTCAAAGTTATAATCCTCTATTGTGATGTCCTGTCCGATTCGTTTATGATGTGTATTTATTGTTGACATAGTTTTGGCCTCAATCACGAAGAAATCTGTTTTTGATGTTTCTGTTGCAATGCTTGCGAACGCATCAGTGTGAGCTGCTGCATTACAGACTTTTGGAAAATTGTGCCTCTGGTATTCTCATGTATGATGTTGAAAAAATTACATATTAATGCATCACCTTGCCTAAATCCGTTTTAGATATCCATCGCCATTCTGCTCAATCTGATGTATTTGACAGGGATACTAAGGTCAGACATAGCTGTGTGGTGTTATATTCGGTCGTTAAATCGATAGAAGAGTGGTGGATGTGAACGATTTTGGAAGGCACTGAGCGGCGTTAGCTATGACTTCACATCAATTGTGTTTACTCGTACTATACTTCCTCGTGGTAACAGCTTAGTGTTAGATTCATGTTGAACAAGAGCAAAAAAAAAAAATACTGCAATTCACTGTGAGAAATGACTGAATCTTAGAAGGCAGACGTATGCCGGATAAACTCACGTTATCGGTGGCTTTAACAGTCAGTATGGCAAGCAGATACTATACATCAGTAAAGATTTTCAAAACTGCTGAAACAGTGATGTTGGTGGATGAACCCTAAATCGGTAAATAGGAGCTTCCATAGTCCCATAGTGGAATACTAACTACGGAATATCTAGTCCGTTTCGCCTAGCGGTCCTTTTTTATTGGTGCTCCATGTTCGGGATTGTGTGTGGTTAAATATCGGGCACATTAAGAGCTCATTGTTGGGAAGAAACTAAAAGTATCATCTAAGGACAGAGCAACTGTTAACGACCCCAATTGTCCAATAAGTTTCTAATCCTACTAATCGTCTTCTTTCTCGTCCTTTCACGATATGAAATCTTCCTATCCACCAAGTATAATGGGGCTTTTTAAGTACATCGCACTAACTCGTGCCGTCAGATACCCTTGTATCTGACTTTTCTTTAAGTGATTAGAAATTACCTTTCGGAGTATTTAAGTTGCCTAGATGACCTTAAGCCTTATACCCACAAAAATAAATGCTACTGGCTCAAGGTGTTTTTCACGAACACTCTTTTTAATTTGTAATAAGGATCTCTTGTCTGCCGCTTCTAATTCAGATTGCTCCTTTGCTGATGATCCGTGAATGGTACTTTCATAGTCAAAATGAAAAACTTTCTACTTCTGGTATATCAGTCAATTCAACTTACATTCGTTGGAGTGATCAATATTTGGCATCGCCAAAAATGTTTTTTTTTTTCTATCTAAGAACTTATTTTAAGGAACCGTTTTCAATTTTCAAACATGTATAAATGATCAAAATAAGTGTTGGTCCAATTCAACGTGTTGTCGATAGATTTCGCACAATGTACATATCAATGGCGCAAACTCAACAATGAGCGCAAAAGCATCTCTAGCCGCTGTTACTGAAAGTGTTGTGGAAGATCCAGATTTTGTTAACCTTCCTAGACCCGCGCGTTTGTGGTCAAAAGGGTGGTGAATGCGAGAATTGCCATCTCACTAAGGCACCCTCTCCTGTATCCCGCTAGCGTCCACAGTTCCAGTTAGGTCTAACAAGTGTTATCTCTAAATGAGCGGCTTCAACGTATTTGAATACTGGCTCACATCCCCGAAGAGATTTACGGGTTCCGGAGTTTGTTCTAGGGGCCCCAAAGAGGGCCTGGCCCTCTATGTAAGGGATTATGCGTGGGGTTAACTTCTCAACCACTTAAAAAAGTACTTGTACCTCGGATAGAGATGGATTCACTGTTGACGACCCTGCAAAATAAACAAACCAAACAAAGCAAAACAACAACTTTCAGATCTGCACATGGAATATTCGGACCTTGGACAGAAGTTCTCTTGTGGTTAACGTGAACTCCTGCCTAGAAGGTCTAATTTTACGGAATGCCCCTACATCCATGGGAGCAAGGATACACCTTGCCATCGCTCACCATCAATTCTTTGATACCAAATGAGAACTCGTGTCGGAGGCAAAAAGTTTCACCCTTGGTAGGGGTCGAAGCCGACCAAAAACCTCTTACTGCTCTTAGGGTCACAGCACCCAGTATCTTGCAACTCTACATTGGGTCAAGACCCTTCCCGCGACTTTGAGCTTAAACCACAGCCACCATGATGCTCCCACAAGGGGGCCTCCCTCAACAAGTCAAGCCCGGGACGAAATCCGGTGGCATCCTGACTCCCATAGTACCGTGTTTTAAGTCCTGCCACCCAATAGGACCTCTGACCGGCCGCTTGTAACTTGTCAAATCGGAGTAGCGTTCGGAGGCGTTAAGTACCAAAAACCTTTACAATAAGACCAGTACATTTTCTCTGCCCCCGCTTTTTATTAGACAACATCAATGACGGGGGAAGTCTTGATAATTAGGGCCCCGGACCTTGGACAGGCCGCATGCAGCAGAGCAATAAGTGGAGGACCTAGACTAATATAAAGTAAATTAACACCGCAACCCAAGAAGTTCGGTGGGCCAGGCAAAAGGAGACAAAAAACTGTAATGTTTACTACGGTGATTGCTATAGGGAACGTAAGTGGTGTCTATTTGGATGCGGATTTGGTCTAAGTAGCAGCCTAAGGCAAGAAGTCTAGAACTTTCAACACGTGAATGAATGCCTTATAACAATCCATATCAAAGGTAAATTCGCTAACATCAGCCTTATATGCGTGAACGACCCATCAGAGGAAAAGGATGATGCTACCAAAGGAAGTTTCCTCGAGCTCCTCGAAAAAACTTACCAGCAATTTTCGATGTATGACGTTAAAATCGTCAGAGTCGGTAACTGCAACTTTAGGAGCGTTAACTCCAGTTTTCGGTCGTAATTCTCGCCCTAGTAGACAGGCAATAACAAGTTAAGTGCAAAAATTCTGTAACGAAGCTCATTTCTAGCTCCATGGGTTCGTCAATAAGCAAAATATGCGTTATTGGTCGGGTAAAACCACATGTGCTTCATGAATCACCACTTCATCCACAAAAAATAAATGTTTGGTGCGGTTTTCATGCCGGCGGCGTTATTGGGCCATAACGAATGGTCAGCGTTATCGCGCCATGATCACCGATTATTTTTGGTCCGAATTGGAAGATATGTACTTGGACGACATGTGGTTTCAACAAGATGGTGCCACAAGCCACACAGCACACGCTACAATCGATTTATTGAAGAGTAAGTATGGTGAGCGTGTTATCTCAAGACATGGGCCAGTCGATTGGCCGCCTCGTTCGTGCGATTTAACGCCGCTTGAATATTTTTTGTGGGGCTACGTTAAGGCATTGGTTTATGCCAACACACCGACGATGTTGGAAGAGCTAACATTGAACGCGAAATAGTGGCCGTTTCGGCCGAAATATGTGGCCGAGTCGTTGTAAATTGGGTCCAACGAATAGACCGCTGCAAACGTGCCCGCGGTGGCCATATGAACGAAGTCGAGTACCATTCATATATGTTTTGATTGTACTTTCAGCCAATAATAAAGCTTTTGAACTATCTCAAATGGTTTGCCTTTTATTTAAAAAAAAGTTGTCAAGTCGTTATTAGAAAACCCTATATAAAGCTATCACACTGTCACGTTTGAATTCCATCGCGGATAAAATTTTTCAACACAACTGAGACCCGAATCGCTTAAAAGGCTTGTAAATAATAATAATTATCTGTCATGTGTCATGACAAACTGTCATGAACGGTTTGGAAATTATAGCAGTCTGAAGTTGGTTGCAGTTCGCTTCAGGCAGGGTGTAGTCTCAGTTTGTTACAATTAAATTACAATTGGAGGCTTTTAGCAGTATATTCCGTCAAAACCCAATAAGTCTGGAACAAAAATTTACGCCTTGACGGACGCCAAAATGTTTCATACTCAAAATATGAAAGTTGACGTAGGGAAGAGATCTGATAGCCCCTACAATGTTGACAATTCCGTTATGACACTAGTTTTGGGACTGATTGACGGTATTCACAACATTACTTGTGATAATTTCTTCAGTAATATTCGATTGTTGAATAAACTTGTGTCAGGATACAAGTTGACTTTTATAGGAACAATTCACAAAAATAAAATAGAATTGCCTAAATAATTTACGGATATAAGTGGCCGAGTGGAGAAATCCAGTTTATTTGGGCACCAAGTCAATTGGAGTCTTGTTTTCCATGTGCCTAAAAGAGGCAAAAATGTTCTTCTTGTATGCAGTATCCATGATGGTGCCGAATTTATTACAAAAATAAAGGTGGGACGAAGTTGGACAAATTTCTAACAGTTCAGGAAGTTTTTTATTTATTGAATATAAAAGTACAATTTTTTTTTAATGGCCAAGTTCCCAAAAATATTGTGTTAACTCATTTCGCATATTCAACGCCGTGTGGCTGCTTTTGTTATAACAGAAATTTTGTTCTTGATTGTCTGTTTTTATTTAAGTTGAGTCATTGTTCAATTCTGTAGTTACTTGAATATAATCACATTCAGTGTCGCCGCATCGCACTCAAAATTACATTCTTCTTGTAATTTTCGCTTCGAGCATTTAAATTTATCGGCTTCAAGTTGTCTAAATAAAGTAGAACCAGGAGAAGTGCCACCATTGCTTCGTTTTCCTCTCCCACCTACCTCAATTTTTAAAAACTTATTGTCGGCATCCGCTACAGCTTGCAGTAACATAGAAAAGATAGATAAATCCATGGGCACTTGATTTGACAAATATTACTGCCAAAACAGTTGGAAAACTTTCAGCGTCTGTCTTAATAGTTTATAACTTTTTTGAGGTGTTCATGTAAAGGCATGCCATATATTTATCAACAAGTAGTTTCCAAATAATAACACTAGTTTCAAGAGCGATACTGAAAATGCTTTCAGAGATTCGAAAAGCAAAAGCCATATCTCAAAAAGAATGACCTGTAATAAGAAACCTGAAAATATAAAAAAAAATAATCGAAGTATGTATGTAGTTCTGATGTTGCCACAAATAATACTATTTTAACTCTAAGGGGCAACGGCAAAAGCAAAGTGGAAAAATTTAAAGGAAATCTCCAAGATGTCCCACGTCCACCATCATGATCCGAGGCTCAAAAAGTCAAAGTGAAATGGCCGTTTTATGAACAAAGGTGAAAAGTAACCTCCTTGACTGCCAGAATGCGCTGCTACTGTTATGGTGCCTTGAAATCCGTTCATATTTAGGCAGACATGCCAAATTTCAGTGCAATACTGTCTTTAGTTTTGTTTTGACAGCTGATTGTTGTTAACGTATTTGGCATCATGTTGAGTATGGACAAAAACGATTTTCGTTCTCTCACAAAACATTATTTTTTGAGAGACAAAACGGCAAAGGAAACAAAAGAAAAGTTGGATAAATATTATGGGGCTAATGCTCCGTCAGATTACATCGTCAAATATTGGTTTCGAGATTTTCGTGGTGACCGCAACTCCACAGTTACAGAGGACAATGTCAATAAAAATGTGTTTGCTGACCGGAAAGTGATAGTGCGCGAGCTAGCAGATACCACAAAGATTAGTCCTGAGAGCACACGCCATATTTTGGGCAAAATTCTGCCGCTGGGTGCCGCGCATACTCACTCCTGACCAAAAACACGAACGCGAGAGCACTTTGAAAGAGTTTTTGGACTTGCTGATGCGGAATTGGGCGGACTTTTGACATCGATTGGTAACTGTTGATGAAACTTGGATCCACTATTACACACCAGAGAACAGAATGAGTGCCCGGCAATAGACTGAAGCCAGCAAGAGTGTTCCGAAGCGGCCGAGGGAGGCTCGATGGGTCGAAAAGGTTATGACTTCGGTTTTCTGGGATTGTCATGGCATACTCTTCGTGGACTACCTCGAAAAAGGAAAAATCATCAATAGCGCATATAACTGTGCATTATTGGAGCGATGAAGCCGAAATCTTTGCAAAACGGCCTCACATGAAGCGAAAAAAAATTTGTTTTTGCAAGACAACGCACCGGTGAACAAGAGCATCGCAACCAGGGCTAAAATCAATGACTAACGGCTCCAATTGCTTTCGCATCCACCGTATTCGCCCAATTTGGCTCCCTCGGACTATTATCTCTTCCCAAACTTCAATAAAAAAATCAGCTCACGCGAGGAAATCATCGACGCCACAGAGGAGTATTTTGCAGACCTTCCGGAAAATTACTTTTCGGACGGGTTCAAGAAGTTGAAAAGTCACTGGAATAATTGTATCAAACTAAATGGGGACTTTATTGAATACAATAAAAAAACATTTAAAAAAAATTTTTTTTTCATTCCCAAGGAGGTTACTTTTCACCCCACCGTAAAGCAGACAGTTCCCGCAGATCCAACTAAGGGAAATTTGCGAGAGCCAGAGAATTATTCGTTTGCTCAAGACAATTCATACTACACCATAATAACCGATTTGCTGAGCGAGGAAGAAGCAGTGTTACCTTTTGTCCCTGCCATATTTCTTAAAAAATGTTCTTCGTCTCTTTCCCTTGCCCTTTCTGATCTCTTTCGTCTATCCCTTTCACAAGGAGAATTTCCTCAGGTTTGGAAAACCTCCTTTATAACCCCGATCCACAAAAAGGGATCAAAGAACGAAATAACAAACTATCGTCCAATCGCTAAACTCTCCCATATTCCCAAACTCCTCAAAAGTATTTTGTATGAAGCTCTAAGTTTCCAATGCAAATCACTTATTTCCCCTAGACAACATGGCTTCCTAAAGGGTAGGTCAACTACCACAAATCTTGTTGAATTCGTATCCTTTGCCATCTCTGCCCTAGAGAACGGCAACGAAGTCGATGTAGTTGCAACCGATTTTAGCAAAGCCTTCGATAAAATCTCTCATCGATTAATACTCTTCAAATTGTCTGCCCTCGGCTTTGAACCCATACTGTTAAAATGGATATCTTCTTATCTCGAAAACCGTTTTTACAGTGTTCGTTTTAGGTCAGCCCACTCCACTCCATTTTTGGCCACCTCTGGAGTTCCTCAAGGTAGCCATCTCGGCCCCTTTCTCTTTATATTAACCATAAATGATCTCGATAGGATCATCAAATACTCCTCCGTCTCCCTTTACGCCGACGATACCAAATTTTTCAAAACCATTTCCTCTCCCCATGACTCCTTCCTTCTTCAACAAGACCTTGATAGTTTTTCGATCTGGTGCCTCAAAAATTTTTTGGAACTTAATATCACCAAATGCCAGTCCATCACCTTTTCACATAAGCGGCTCAAATCTCCTCCCCGATTCTACCGTCTCCACAACCAACCGATCTCCTCCGTTGAATCTCTTCGCGACCTCGGCATTTTGTGTGATAGGGAGCTCAATTTCCGTTTGCATATGGATGGGATAATCCTTAAAGCCAACTCTGCACTAGGTTTTGTAAAACGATGGTCCAAAGAATTCACCAACCCATACGTGACCAGGTCCCTCTATATTACCTTTGTTCGTCCCCTTCTAGAGTACGCTATTAAAGTATGGTCCCCATATTATCGCGTTCATATCTCGAGAATCGAAAGCATCCAGCGCCGTTTTCTTCGATTTGCTCTTCGATGTTTGCCCTGGGATGATTCTTTTACTCTGCCCCCCTATCAAAACCGTCTCAACCTTATTAACCTAAACACCCTTGAGGAACGCAGAGACGCAGCCGACTTTCTCTTCATTCATCGACTTCTTTCAGGTCAGGTTGAATGCATGTCCCTTCACAATTCTATTTTCCTCAACACTAACCCTCGTAATCTACGTACCCCTCGTCTCTTCTATCTCCCAACCCACCACACCACCTATGGCGCGAACGAACCAATCTCCCGCATGCTACGAAAAATTAATTCAAACCCTAGCATCTTTGACTTCCACCGCACCACTTCCTACCTCAAATCGGTTCTCCTTCACCACAACAACCAACCTTAGTTTTAAGTATTAGTTTAAGTTTAATTTTAAGTTATAGCTTGTATTAAGCCGAATAAATGGAGGCTTTCGCCCCCACCAAAATACAAGCACCAACAGCCCTTCTACCAGTTGCTCGCACAATTTACCCAAAAACAAAAGGAAAATGGCAACAACAATAAGTCTAGATGACGATTCACTGGCCTTAATAATAAAACAAGGGCTGTTCTGCACAAATTGGTTTCCTTTGTTGTGTTAATCTTGGTCGAACTTTTTCTAGCAATAAATCAAAGAAGGGTACTAACATACGAAGGTATTGCCAAAAGCGGTCAGGATATTTGCGAAGATTTTTATATAAGTGATGAAACTCTCCATACTCGGATCTAACGTAATTTAGAGGATGTACAGTAAATCTTGGTTTTTTCCGTCGTAAAGCTCATAGCTCAGTCGCTCATAGCTCATAGCTCAGTCGGCCAAGTATTTTTTTTTTTTTTTTTTTTTTTTTTGAAGAAGAAGAAAATATTGTTTGGTTCTGTTTTTATAGTCATTAAGATAAAAATCTTATTTTGAAGTCCGTTTTCTAATAGAATGATAGTCAGTAAAATAATTCACAGTAAGCTAATTAAATTATATTTACTGTTTCATTATATGCTTTAGTTTAAAGAAATAATTATATCTATATTGTAAACTATAATTTGATTTAAAAGCGGATTTTTATGTTGTTTTTTTCTGTTTATTCTCTTTCTTTTCGTTTCTATCTCAAAAGTGCCGGAAAAAAAATGACGGACCCTTTTCAAGTCCTGCCAACTTAACAATTTCTATAAAAAGTTACATTTTACAAGACCTCTGTACGCTTAAGTTGACAAAAGGAATTATATAACAGCTCGGCTAATCTGACACCTGATTGACCTGGATCAAGATAATTTAAAATAGATGATTTAGTTGCTCATCTAACATTCACGTTAATTCGGTGTCATGTTGCTGACAGATATTATTGATTTCGGTATTCGGTGATTCCTTTGGTTCTAACCATTTACGTAATTTATTAGCTTCTACAACACTATCATATGCAAGCTGAGTCAACTGAGTCGGTACAAACTTCTTGTTTTGCCCTACGATTGTATCAATATGTCTTATGACAACATAGTCGCCAACTGAATGCTACTCTGATGGTCAACTGTGCCTTAGGAAGTACTGCAAACTCTAATCTCCTGACTTTTCTATGGCATTTAATGCCCTTGACCTATTTTTATCCAAATCGCGTATATTTCTCATCCAAATATTCCGTTAATTCATCAACCCTTTGATTTATTCCAAACAACAATTGACAATCTACATGTTGAACCGACTCCGTTAGCTTACTAAGCATTTGCTCTAAGGACACGATCCACCCGTTTCACTTGGCAATTGGCCTAAGGGGAACCCACTGCGACTTTGACATGGTCAACATTATTCTTAAGTAGAAAATTACTGAACTCGTTAGAAGTATGTTAAAACAAGAACCCCGGTCAGAAATCGACTATAGTAACTAAAGTATTTTTGCAGTGAACAACACACTGCCTTAGTGCTTGTTGATTTAACTGGATATAAGTGAACAAATTTCGTAAATGCATCAATAACGACAAGCACATGTTTACGTTTCGAAATGATTGAAGGCAGGACGCCAAAGTAATCTACGTGAAATGTATCAAAGGGAATTGGGTTTTTAGGTATATTAAACAAGTTATGTTCGTTATTGCGAGCTGGTGCAGAATTTAGGATACATTCTATACAATTTCGTATAAAGTGGCTAATTTTATCTTTCATGTTAGCAAAGCAATAGTTCTTTCGTATTTGATCATAGCACTTGTCGATACCCAAATGCCCTATCTTTTCATGTATTATACGGATGACATTCTCTTCCATTTCCTGTGGCACTGGGTCTATTCGTGCGGTTTGCTAAGAGATGGCGTAACTTATATCATTGTACGTCATTTCAGTATATATCATTCACTTGAATCGTAAACAACAATAATTTTTTTTTTTTTTTTTGACTCAAATATGTCGAACTTTGTGCCTGAAAAAGTGTTTTTGCGGGGAGTTCTTCTTCATTACTTTAATATGAAGAAAACTGCTGCCGAAAGTGATCGTATTTTGGTGGGAGTTTATGATGAACATGCGCTAGCTGAGCGCATCGTGCGTGGTTTGCACGATTTAAAAGTGGTGATTTTTTCTTGGAAGACGATGAACGTCCTGGGCAACCAAAAAAGTTTGAAGATGAAGAACTGGAAGCATTACTCTATGAAGATTATTGCCAAATACAAGAAGAGCTCGCAGAATCTTTGGGTGTGACTTAAGCAGTCATTTCAAAGCATTTAAAAGCAGCTGGATATATTCAAAAGCAAGGAAATTGGGTTCCAATTGGGTTGCATGTCCGAAATGCTGTTGGAACGCCACAAAAGAAAGTCATTTTTGCATCGGATTGTTAGTGGTGATGAAAAATGGATCCATTACGACAACTGCAGCCAAATCAACGGCAAAGCCGAATATCCATGGCGCAAAGGTAATGCTCTGTCTTTGGTGGGATCAGATGGGTGTGTTGTATTACGAGCTGCTAAAACCGGGTGAAACCATCAATGGACAACGCTACCGAACACAATTAATCCGTTTGAAGAGAGCAGTAGCCGAAAAATGCCTGGAATATGCGACCAGACACGAGGCAATAATTTTCCATCATGACAACGCACGGCCCCAAGTTGCTATTCCGGTTAAGAACTATTTGGAAAACAGTGGATGGGAAGTCTTACCCCACCCGCCTTATAGCCCAGACCTTGGCCCTTCTGACTACCATTTGTTCCGGTCGATGCAGAACGCCCTCACTGAAATACGGTTCACATCAGAGCAGAATATCAAAAATTGGCTTGATTCATTCTTGGCTGCCAAGCCGGCGCAGTTCTTTTGGGATGTGATCCAAAAATTGCCAGAAAGATGGGAAAAGTTCATAGCTTCAGATGGGCAATACTTTGAATAATACTATTGTACATGTTTTTCTTAAACAAACGTTCAAATTTTGAAAAAAAAACCGCACAAATTACAACATATACTCATTAATAAATTATAAAATTAAACATTTGACGTATCTTACAAAAACATTTACAATATTTAAAAACATTATGGTCCTTCAATTATCCGGATTAATTCTGTGATCAGTGATAGTGAACTCAATCATTGAAATCAGAAGATTTTCATTTTATGTATGTATGTATGAATCTGCACCTCGTGTTGTAAAATTCCACGGGTGATTGCAAATCATGATGTACAATTTCTTACTAAATATATTTTGTGCATTTTAAGACTTAAACATTGGCATAGGTACTTTGACTTTTGGACAAAAAACATACATATGTGCATATCCCTTACGTGTGCATATCGTACGGTCCAATTAAATCGGTAATCCAAGACATTTTCGGGAATTTTCCATCAAACATACTAATGCGTATATAACTTCAAAAATGAATGTTTTAAAAACTAAACGCGGTCATGTTAAAGGATGCACTTTGGCGTTCTCAGAAACAATCAATGAAGCCACTCCGCTTTCCACTTTCAATCGAAAGTGGATTAGCCTGAGTCTTTCCGAAATAGACTTCTAACTGTGTCGCTAAAGCCGTTCCTCTTTCCTTGCTTGAAGATAAAATCACCCAGGATAATCTTAACATGGTACTTCTGACATTATTTACAAGATTAGGCGATAAGTTGGTGGAAGCAATCTTTGGCAAATTCATTCCTTTCCTCTGTTAAAGCGTGAACAGATTTCTAGCTTTTTTTAGTGAGTTTAGCCTTGATGCGGATTACAGTCATAAGTTCGCTCATACACCTAAAGCTCAACAGTTCTTGCTAATGTTATGTGCTGATGTCTAACCCACATCTAAATAAGACCAGCTTCTGATCTAACCGAAAGTCGTTATCCGTTTTTCGTCTGAATCGTCAACTGAAATTTATCCATTTTGAGGCTGTTTGACAACCCAACTTCTTCAGGTTTTGAAAATTTATTTTTCAATATAATCCCCTTTCAACTCAATACCGTATAGTACGACTTTTGTTGGTCTGCAAAATACTCCTATCCGACGGCGATGACTCCCTCGTTTGACCCGTACTTCATTCCGGAGAGCGATCTTTTAAGATTTGGAAAGTAAAAGAAGTCGCAGGGAGTCAAATCTGAAAAATACGGAGGATAAGGAAGCAATTCATGGTGCATTTCGACCAATTTGGCTGTGGCGATTCCGGAGGTGTGAGCTGGTGCGTTATCGTGGTGGAAAAGAACTTTTTTCTTCTCCAAATGTGGTCGTTCTTTTTTCAAATCGGTGTTGAATCAGTCTAAAACGTAGTATGTTCCTGCGATTGCTTTTCCCTCCACCAAATAGTCGACGTGGATCACACCTCGCGCGTCCAAAAAAACGACCTTTCCGTCCGAAGGCATGCTCTTCGCCTCCTTTGGAGCACATTCACCGTGTAAAACCTATTGTTTCGATTGTTCTTTAGTCTCTGGTGTGTACCAATGAATCCATGTCTTATTGACGGTCACGAACAAAGCAGGGACTCTTCCGGATTTCAATTAAATAGGGCCAATCACGTATTTAAAGTGGTCACAGAATTGTGCTTGTTCTCCGATGTGAGTAAACGCGGCACCCATCATGCGAACAGCTTTCTCATGCCCAAAATCTCGTGCAGAACATGACTAATGCATTCAGGTGAGATGCCTGCTATTTCAGCCAACTCGAGAATTTCCATTCGGCGGTCCGCCAATACGAGATCATAGATTTTGTCCGCTGTTTCCTCTGTGGTAATCGTTTTTGAGCCACCTGGGCGCGGCTTATCAAAAACCGACGAGCGGCCACGGCGAAACTCTGCGAAATAATGGTGAACAGTTGTACGGGAAGGTAAATGGGTTCCATACACACTATCGAAAATGGGCTTGATTTCCTCGCAAGTTTTGCCACTCAACAACAAGGATCGGATCATGGAGCGATACTGATGTTTTGATGTTTTGAAATGGGTGTCACAACAAACTAAGCGTCGGATTGTGACCAAATTTTGACAGGCGGTCTGATAGAGGTTGTACCAGATGATACACTCATTTTGGCTCAGTAGCGCCACCTGTCTTCGAATCCGGATACTCATCAAACAGCCCTGGTATTGCCATTGTATTGCATTGTCATTATATCTGATTCGATAACCTAGCCAGATGTCGAAGAATCTGAATACGAGTACGTCAAAGAGGCTTAAATTAAATTGACGTCCGGTTCAGCTGTGCTTGATCAGGTCCAAGTGTTTAGTTCGTAGTTCACAATCAGAATCAGAATACTGTTTGTATTCTTATCAGGACACCCTATCATGTGAAATACTGTAATAAGGATTTCATCATTTTAGATTCTTCCCTGTTGTAGTCATAGCTTCTCAGTTTTTGGGTAATAAGTTTGACCTGCTAGTGCTCCATATGATTAAAGAAAAGAATCCGTATTCTCTAAGTGATTTCACTTGAGTGCAACATGATGCATTTTTTATAAGGTCAATTCCGGAAATAATCGCCATAATCTCGGATATCTAATTGAGCCAACATCAAAGCAAGTAAATATCAAAAACTGTTTTCAATTGCTTCCTTTCAATAAACTAAATATAATCTCTGAACTATTCATCACACAAAAACATGAATAGCTCTACTTGAAACTTTCCCTATGAATATTTACGACTTAAACGACATCAGTATAACGTAGTCTTGCTCCTTTTCATTTTCGTCCTGATAACATTGTACCAAAAAATAAAGAATTTTCTCTAAGCCACAAGGTTCTCTGCAACTTCACTATTTCAAAGAGGTATTCGTATTTTTGCATCAATGCGTCAGACCTAAATGCCGCTGTGTTAATTACTTGAAAGGATGCCAGGCGAAAAACTTTCCTCCAATTCATTCTTTCGCAAGCTAAAGTCAGTCACAAAAGGAACGTCGTCTCCGTCGTCGAGTAATTGAAAGTGAATTAAGTAAAACGGGAATATTGCAACGACTGTGACTGCAGTCAATGCAAACTGTTTCAACAAACTTTTCCAACACTGTCATACAAGTCGATTTCGATTTTTCCTTCTTTACCTCTTTGTTTTTGTTTTTTTTTTTTTTTTTTTTCTGCTACTGAAAGTCGTCTTGCACAAAACACTGACGCCAATGAGTTGCAACTTGCAACACTTAATCGGGACGAGACAAAGGGTACCTGGCGGAGATTTGTTTGGTGTCGAATGCAAGGACGAAATGGAAAAGTTCGTAATTTCCACGAAAATTAACTTTGACATTGTTTTGACGTGAATACTCGAAGTGGCGCGATGGTTAGTTGATGACGACAAAGACGACAATGACGGTGATGAAGATGACGACATAGTGGAAAACGTAAAGTGGAGCACTTAACTGGTTTCGCACACCATAGGGTTTTGTGATACGGGAACTTAAGAGAATAAAATCTTTGGAAACTTTCCTAAATTGATTTGCATAGAAAGCCATAGCAAGCCCGCAAGTCTGGTAAAGTTTTCATAATAAACTAAGCGTTTATCTCCTAAGTAGCAGGCATGTGGGATATGACTATAGGATGCGCCACCTTACCGCCTGTCACATCAAATCATCTGGACTTATTTTAATTGTCAAAAATCTGTAAGGTCGGTCTTATTTGAAGTGCTTTCGTGAAAATGTCAACTAAAGACCTGCTGATAATGGCCGAAATAGTGTTAATACCGAGAGAGAAGTCAAATTGTTAAATTGGCTGTGGTAAGAAACTTAGCAATCTTACCACCTCTGAACCATCTGAAATAAGATTATAACCCGAAACGAAACCGAAACTTGAAACCGCTTTATAAAATACAAAGCTGTGGTTCACGACGTACCCAGCGTACGATACAAAGTAAAAATTTCGAAGGCAACTATGGCTGAAATAAAGATCTGAAAATGTAAGAGGTCCGTGATCACCTAGCTGTGATCATAAAAGTCAAATATGGAAAGTACTAAAGGATATGCTAATGATTCGACGCCAATCGTTCAGGACATAGCATCACTATTAACTTAAAGTAACTATGGAGTTCAGTTAAGTTAAAGATCCCAAAGGAGAAATTTAAGCGTAGATCTAAAGAAGGCAGTCCTTAGCATGTCCTTAGTACATTGGTTTGGTGAGACAACTGAAAATTTGCTCTACAATTGGGCTGAAACTAAGGCGTTAAGATGGAATCGAGATGTCAAATACTAAAAATTGCATACCAGGGATCGAAGATCCTGAAATTCCATAATGCTTCATGCAGGGATCTTCAATGGTTTGGAAATCTGTTTAGCAGATGTAGTTCACCTCTTTAAGAAATCGTTCAATGCCATTCGTAAACAAGGTTAATGTTCATAATTTCTACAGTTTCGGATCGGAATTTCACACATGTATACATCCTCCAGCAGATCTTAAGAAAACGCCTACATCACAGGTCGATAAACACTGCTTTCTTCTTCTTCTTTTATTATGTAACACTTCTAAGTACCTCTAATGCTGTTTATTTCTCCTAATTCTCTGAATTGCTATTGTGCTGTCTCTAAATTTAGTTACATTTTTGGACAATAGTACCATTCTACAGCCGCTATATCCTTAAACAACTCGTACACGAAGCTAATGATTTGAGTCCTTGCTTTTTGCACCGAAATTTCTAAGCATCGCCATTGAACATGGGAAAACTAGCAATCTTCCTCAGTCCGAAGGAAGAAGACTTCTGCGAATGTATGTACATATTATTACAAACCTGCTTACTTAGATGGCGCTGAAGCTCAGGGTTTAAACCAACAAACATCTCTTGCCAGCTGTCCCCAGTTCCGCACTTTTAGTTGGTTGGGATCCCAGTGCACTTACGTAAGCCATCTTAGATATGGTCATCATCTACTGCGCTGTCCCTAGGGATCAGAAATGAAGACTCTTTGAATCGGAGCTGTGGTTTCCTAGCCCAGCATGACCACCGATATCAAACAGAACAGAAAATCGCGATGTTTTTCCCTCTAAGCCTGGCAGAGATGATGATGATGAAAAAGGTTCGGTTACACGATTGCCTCTTGTGCCCACAGAAACAGCATTTGGCAGGAGTAATTCTGCGTGTGTTAATGCGAAACTGAGGTCGACGAAGTTTGTAACTAACTCTTCAAGTTGCTACTTGGTCTTGTCTGTAGGTACAGTCTGGTACAGGTATACACCACGGCTGAAATGTTCGAGTGAATATTTTTCACTTCTTTGCTAACATAATCTTGAAATAAAACAATTCCTTAGTCGTGAAATTGGTTTCTAAAGTTTCCAATCGTTTTGAAGTGCTTCTTTTATTTGATAATATCTAACATTTTATAATTTCACATCTCGTCTTAAGTACTGTTACTATTTTTGAGTTACTGTGTTGATCATTCACCGGCGTACTCAATCACAGTGACCAGTCGTTCGCAAAGAAAGCTTGAGAATGAAACAGATGGTGCCGTCTCTATGGCTAAACAAAATCTCTATGGCTAAATAAAATATCCAGGTATACAGCTCCGAATATCGGGAAATCTGTTTCAAGATCAATAAAAATGCTCACGGTTGATACTTTGGAAAAATTTTGAAAAAAAACAAAGAAACACACAGAAGCCATAATGTGTCGTTTTGCCGATGAAATCGTAGAGCTCCGTGAAAATCTCATGCAAGAGTTAAGACGAGTAGAAAAGAGTCTGTCAACAAAGTTTCTTGAAATCCAGCAGAGCGTAAACAATCTTCAGCAGCGTGTTGAAAAACTGAAAGCCAGATCTTACGAAGAACCCATTACTCACCACAGAGAGAAGAGAAATAGCTGCTGATGCTATTTTGTTTGGTGTACCACATTTGGCTGACGAAAATCTAAAGTCTATGTTAAACCACTTATGTCATATTTTTGAATGCAAGCCTGCGACACTAAATGCTGTTTTCCATACTCAGACAAGAAATAATAAGGCTGATCCACCAGTCATTTAAAAAATTCAACTCTGCTCAAGAGAGAAATCTCCTTCTGAGAGCAGTGACAGAGTTTCGAAAAAAAAAAAATTGGAAGGCAACTTTGCCTAAACGATCTGGGTCTGGAATCCTCATCAGTGTTTTATGTCAACGAAAGTCTCGCCAAAAAAAATCGCATCTTACTACGACAAGCAACACGGCTGAAACATCAAAAGCAACTTTTCTCTGTTTCTACTAGGAATGGAATCATTAAGATGAGAAAGGAGAGGAACCAACGAAGCATCTTAGTCAGCAATGCAGATGCTCTCGCAACCATTACCGCACGACATCAAGAAGTCACCTTACAACGTCAACAATTAATTTTTCTTGGACGCATAAAAAAAACGATGTACTATAATTGTTCCTTTTTTTCTTCTCTTCTTTTCTTTTCTTTTTAAGGTGAAGTGAAAAGTAACCTCCCTGACCGCCAGAATGCGCTGCTACTGCAAAAAAGGTTATGCCTTGAAGTCCGTTCATATTTAGGCAGACATGTCAAATTTCAGTGCTATACTGTCTTTAGTTTTGTTTTGACAGCTGATTGTTGTTAACGTGTTTGGCATCATGATGACTATGGATAAAAACTATTTTCGTTCTCTCAAAAAACATTATTTTTTGAGAGGCAAAACGGCGAAGGAAACAAAAGAAAAGTTGGATAAATATTATGGGGCTAATGCTCCATCAGATTGCACCGTCAAATATTGGTTTCGAGAGTTTCTTGGTGGCCGCAACTCCACTACCGATCAAGTCTGCAGCGGCAGGCCCTCCGATGCGGTTATAGAAGACAATGGCAAAAAAATACATGAAATGGTATTGGCTGACCGGAAAGTGAAGGTGCGCGAGCTAGCAGATACCACGCCATATTTTGGGCAATGTTCTGCTATTGAAAAAGTTATCCTTCTCACTCCTGACCAAAAACGCGAACGCGAGAGCAATTCGAAAGAGTGTTTGGACTTGCTGATGCTGAATCGGGCAGATTTTTGGCGTCAATTGGTAACTTTTGAACACCAGAGAACAGAATGAGTCCATGCCGACAATGGACTGAAGCCGGCATGAGTGCTCCGAAGCGGCCGAGGGAGGCTCGGTGGGTCGGAAAGGTTATGGCGTCGGTTTTTTGGGATTGTCATGGCATACTCTTCGTGGACTATCTTGAAAAAGGAAAAACGATCAACAGCGAGTATTACTGTGCATCAGTGAAGCGATTGAAGGCCGAAATCGCTGCAAAACGGCCTCACATGAAGCGAAAAAAATTTTGTTTTTACAAGACAATGCACCGGCGCACAAGAGCATCGCAACCATAAATAAAGTTAATGACTTACGGCTCCAATTGCTGTCGCATCCACCGTATTCGCTCGATTTGGCTCCCTCAGACTATTATCTCTTCCCAAGCCTCAAAAGATGGCTCATCAATAAAAAATTCAGCTCATGCGAGGAAATCATCGAGGCCACGGAGGAGTATTTTGCAGACCTTCCGGAAAATTACTTTTCGGACGGGGTCAAGGAGTTGGAAAATCGCTGGAATAAGCGTATCAAACTAAAAGGGGACTATATTGAATAAAATAAAAAAACATTTAACAAAAATTTTTTTTTTTCATTCCCAAGGAGGTTCCTTTTCAACCCATCTAGTAAACTTAAATAATATGCAGCTTTTTCCAAATCACAGATGCCGCAAAGGAGGAGGTGGTGTTGGTATTTTTTTTAAAAAAGTGTCATAAATGTCTATTATTAGAAAATCATCGACCTATTGGAGTACGTATTAAGGTTAGGACTATTAACGAAATTTTCCTTCTGGGGTGCATATATACAGGGTGAGTTTTTTAACTTGAGACATCAAAATATCTCGAAAAGTACGAAATATCGCGAAAAATGTTTCAGGCAAAAGTCACAAGGTTCTGAAGGGGACTTAAGATGGTGACCATGAGTTTGAGTTTGAGACCCATTTTCAAGGTCAAACGAAGTTCACTTTTGATTTTTCAAATGATAGTTCCTGATTTCCATTGCTCGTAGGCTTGTCATTTATTTTTACATACTGCGTTTAGAATAACCCAGAAACAATGACGTGGACATAGCAGTATTTTGTTTCCTTCGTGGTGATTAATTAGAGTGGGTCCCCTGTTAAATCATTGAGTTCTTCCCATTTTGACGTTTATTTCCCGAGACTATTTCAACAAATGCTCGAAAATGTGACCATTCTCTTCAATACACTTGTCTATCCGCGCTCTGAATGAAACAACAGAACTCAGAAGTATTTCTGGCGTGAACTTCCGGCAAGCTTCAGTTATTCGTCCTTATGTCCTCACGTTTTTTCTTTTTTTCTGTAAACCTCACTTTTTAGGTAGCCCTACAAGAAGAAATCAAGTGACGTAAGATCAGGTGATCTAGCAGGCCATTGCCTTGGACCCCCTCGTCTTATCCATCGTTGATGGTAACCATTGCTTAGTACGCCCCGGGCTATTTGGGAATAACGGGCTGGACAACCATCATGTTAAAACAACATTGTTTTTCGAAACTCCAATGGCAGTTCTTCTAGTAATACTAAAAGATGGTCCCGCATGTAGTTTGCATACTTTTCGCCATTCAAGTTGCCTTCAATAAAATATGAACCTATTAATTTATCCAGAATAATTCCCCCCAAACATTAACATTCCATGATTGCTGGCGTTCAACTTGTCGAAACCAAAAAGGGTTTTCGGTAGCCCAGTAAGCCCATTGACAAAAGGAAACCCGGTTGCGAAAATCCTCACTACAAAGTTCTTGATGCATTGAAACATGATAAGGATGGTATTTATTCCGATGTAATATCTTCAGACATTCGTTTGAGAAATTCCTGATTCATTACTTATTTGGCGAGTGCTAATGTGAGGATCGTGTGCAACGGCAGCTAACACTGCTATTTGATTGTCCTCAACAGCCACCCTATCTGACCGATGCCTTTTCTTTGGTTGCACACAACCTTCACCAGTGAATTGTTGGATGACCCGATAAAAGGAAGCGCGCGATCGTATCTTGTCTGGAAAACGTTGGGCGTAAAGAGCAACAGCACCATCGATGTTCCTTCCACTTTCTCCATAAATCAATATCATTTCAATTTCCTCTTGAATTGAAATAGCCTGCATTATTAATCTGGAAAACGTTACTAATAATAATCAGTTCCTCAAAACAAATATCGAACTTCTAAATGAAGTACAGTTCCGTTCAAGTAAAAAAAAGGGGGAGAGTGCACATCATACACTCTCAGATAAGTTTAGGACAATTTGTCTCTATCTGAAAATTTTTTGAATTTTAAGTTCACTAGAGGCAATAATGACTTCCTCAAAACAAATCTCGACCTTCTAACACCCTAACAACGTTGGATACCGATTAATGATTTAGGCGTGCCAGTGCAGTGGTATCTAGCACTGAATGAATAAGACCTTTGAGACAAAGTCGTGTGCCCCATTGAGGAATACGACTGAGCAATGAAAATCAGGAATTATCATTTGAAAAATCAAAAGTGACCTTCTTTGACCTTGAAAATGGGGCTCAAGGTTAATACTCGTGGTCACCATCTTATGTCCCCTTCAGAACCTTTCGCGATAATTTGGTAATTTGGATGTCTCAAGTTAAAAAACTCACCCGGTATAGCTCCGGATGTTGCACACCATACGCTAATAAGAGATGTTCTCGAGGAATTATCTCCTTTATATTCCAAACTCGTTATATGTGGTGACTTACCCCTAAACATCTTAGAAAAGGAAAATAATGCTTTTAAAGAACTGATTAAGTCCCTTCGTCTTAGTTTCGTTAATAGTATTCATCCTACTCATTTTGCACCCAACACAACACTCTCTTTAATTGATATTGCGTTAGTGTCTGAAGAAAATTTCGTGCTTTGGTACGATCAACTTCCTGTTCCAGCATTTTCGCATCACGACATGATTCTTTTAACAGTCAACATACTTTCAGAAGTAACGAATAATGATTTCTTCGAGGCATTTGATTATACAAAACTTAATTTAGTAGAACTCTTTCATGACTGCTAGACGATAAACTGGCAGCCGATATATGCATCAAATGATACCAGCTTTCAAATTAAATATTTCAATGAGAACATTCCATACCTTTTTAAAAAGCATGTGCCATTGGTAAAAAGAAGGTCCAAGAAATCCACATTTTTCTTGTCTTACAAAAAAAGTCTTTGATCTCAAAAAAGCCCGGGATATCCTCCTATACAGGAGATGGATGGAGACGGTACAAATGTCCTGATATACACACAGAGTTCAAAGTTGTTCGTAATGCAGTAACCTCATTAATCAGATCTAATAAAGGGTCATTTTATGCAAAGAAGTTCAATGTAGTTAACTCAAATACCGACTTTTAGAAGACTGTGCGCTCACTCGGTATAACCTCTGAAAAGCCAGCCCTTATAAGCCTTATCAATTTAGACGAACTTAATGCCAAATTTGTTTCTGCATATGATATATGTTACATAATCCGACAAATATATCTGAACCGCAATGCAGTAGCGACAACACTTTTTCCCTACAAATCAGTGTTGGTAAAACGATCCTCGACATCACATCTAACGCAGTTGGATGGGATAATATCGTTCCCAAATTCATAAAAATCCTGCTTCCAGTCATTCTCACTCATATAACCCATATTTTTGATTCAATACTCACAACTAAAGTGGTGCCAATTCCGAAATCTTCATCGCGCCCAGATACTGAATATCGACCCATTGCCATACTTCCATTTCTGAGCAAAGTCTTTGAGACTATCGTTAGTAAACAAGTCAAACATTACTTAAACGATAAACAGCTTATTACAAACTGTCAATCGTGTTTCCGTGCTAAGCATAATTGCACCACAGCTTTACCCAAGGTTTGCGAGGATATGCGTGAGGGCTTAAACCACAAAATGTTAGGACTAATTGTGTTTTTAGACTTTTCTAAGGCACTTGATTGTGTTGATCATAAAATTCTAGTCATGAAACTTCGGACCCAATTCTTGTTCGACCGGTCTCTATGTAGTTTGGTGTCGTCATATATAAGTAATCGGTCACAGTATGTGTGTCATGAGAAAAAGCGCTCATCTTGTCTTTTTGTTTCATCAGGTGTTCCCCAAGTATCCGTTTTAGGACCCCTATTTTTTATATGTTAAATAAACGACTTTGCCGTGCGTCTTGTGAATTATAAAGGTCATATTTATGCAGATGATGTGCAGATTTATTCTGTTTTTCCTAAATCCAAAATTAAGCAAGCGATAATTAATCTAAACGACCAATTAGCAACAATTTGTAAGTGGTCATTTGAAAATAAACTCAGTCTTAATCCAACAAAGACTAAAGCAATGATCATTAATGCTAGCCGAGTTAAGGTATAATAGACATTCCTCATCTTTATATTAATCGAATTCCAATTGAATATGTTGAAACATTCAAAAATCGTTGGGTTTACATGAGCCAACAATTTACCTGGAGGACTTATATTACAAAAACTGCATCGAAAGTTTACGGAGCCCTTAGAGGACTTAGTCCAACCTCCAGCTATCTTCACACCAAAGTTAAGTATCCTGCCTATTCTATTATATGAGGGTAAAATATACTCCGACATGGAT
This sequence comes from Volucella inanis, assembly GCA_907269105.1. Taxonomy (NCBI): domain Eukaryota; kingdom Metazoa; phylum Arthropoda; class Insecta; order Diptera; family Syrphidae; genus Volucella; species Volucella inanis. The sequence continues at coordinate 129,973,329 of OU026154.1, forward strand.
TATGAATCTAGGCGAAAGCTGAATGTTGCCTATAATAGCTGTGCTAGATACATATTCGGCATAGGAAGATATGAACATTTCTCTTTCAACTATCAGATTGTAGGTTTGTCAACTGACGAATTGATGAAATATCGAACTGTACTATCACTAGACAAAATTTTACCAACAAAACAACCGGAATATCTTCCTATGCACGCTATCATATGTTGTTTTTCTTGATCTGCCGTAGTGTGATTATAAGATCGATGGGGAACTTTCTTAATCCGAAACCGCTTTGAAATAGACTATCCAAGTTGTTCATGAATCGCTTCAGACGACGGTAAATACGACAGGAAGCATCTTAAAGAGGTTGTATAGGAAATCTTTTATTCTGTAGTTGTTGCAGTCAAAAGGACAAACGATTCTGTGATATTTCGTATTCCGGACATGCTTCACTCTGATAAAATCGTACAGATGAAATGAATGTTCCCAAACTGCTTTAAACAACTTTTGCAGACCAACCGCACCAACAGTTTTTTTTACTTCAGCTTCGATATCACTGCTTTATTTTGTCTAGGTCAGGTTAACGGAATTCCTTCTCGTCTTGTCTCGGCTTAAAGGTTCACCTGAGTAGGTTGTTTTGAGCGTCATCGCCGTTACAAGTAGACTTTTATACTTTCAGCACCGATAGCAATAACTTCTACAATGTTCATCTCCTGACCTCTGAAATATATGGTATTTCCCTCTTTACTGTGAGGTAAAAAGGCATGTTGTTGCCTTACGTGTGCGTATCTGCATGCTTCAACATAGCATGGGTTTCGTGGAGGTGGAGGAGAGTGAATACCAGTACATCAGTTGCGGTGTTTCTGATGGCTTCTTGACATCAATGTCACTGTTCTTAATCACTTAATGCTAGTTTTAAAGGACATGTCGATGGGCTGGAGCATAGGTAGTCGGCAAAGACTCTGACGGCTTGTGCTATATTCTTCGTGGTTCTAATGTCCATAGATGTACCTTAGCTGTAAGGAGGTAGTGATCCAAATATTATATATGTTCTCCACTCAGAACCTCAGAACGATCTGGCGTCGATCGCAACATGATCAATGTGGTTGACGAATCGGACAACCGTCATATCTCTTTGGGTGAGTGAAAGTCAACTAGCTATAGCCGATTTGGAGACGTAGTGTCGTATAAGCTATTCTTCTCGACTGCGAATATTCATCCGTCTTTGCGGATCTCACCGTACTTCCTGAATTGAGGTGATATTTACTTTACAGTGATAGAGTCTCGAACATTCTATGTACAGCATCGAATATCTTTGCCTTTATTTTCATTTTGCAGGCTCTTAAATCCGTCCTCTTCCGAGGCTATTGGTTGCTTCGCAGTAGTGAATACTTTACGAGGCGGGTAGTTAATTCCATGCAAAACCTCCATACTGGAGTGCCATGACCTTTATAACCGTTTGGGCGAATGAGTCCTGACATTCATATTTCATATTAGAGCTGCCGTTGATCAATTTATGGTTCATCTGCCACATCTTTGTTTCGACAAAGATGTTTGAACTGAGCTCCAAATATTTTGGAGTAGTCCATATAATATGCGAGTATCTACTATTTTGACTCCCAAAGTCACCGTTGATTCAGTGAGATGAATTCTACCACCGTACGTCTTCCTTTTAATCGCGCCTTTTTAATTAACTGTCTGTGGTTGTATGGTCTTGGGCCTCGAAAGTCCACCATCGATCAATTTGTAACAGCAGGTCTTGAAATTCTAAATCAACGAAACTTTTTTGTTGATTTTATGGGTGCCTATGACCAAGTTATGGCTCGTGCTGGGATCCCGGTGTTTCAGGATGACCATGGAAATTGTTTGTTATTCCGTAATGGTGATTGATTATTTTTTCGTTACCTTCGATGAAAAAAAAGGATTCCAATATCGTTTGTAGGATTCAAAAGTCTGTAGAGTTGCTTGCCTTTGCGGGTGACATAGAAAATATCGGCAGAGCATATAGATTTGCATTTGCAAGTATTGAGGCAGAAGTGGCGAAGATGGGTTAAGCGAAAAACAATTAAAAATTAAGTACATCCTGTCATCTAAAAAGTATCCATTACGACCCAATGGACAGGTTAAACATCAAAGTTGTTAAGGGTTTTGTCAATCTAGGCTTCGTAAAATGAGTAAAAGAACCATTTCCCGGGCAACTAAACTAAAAGACACTGATCATCTCATTCCTCCTCTATTTGTTCTATGCACGGACTTCAAGGGTAAGGATATGTTCGGTCACTTCGAGTGATCTATGGCCCTGTTTCCAGCGACTGAGTGGTGTACAGTGAGCTGAATTTCGCCTAAAGAGTCAGAATTCATCTGCGTAGATAGCAAGTAAAGTCTTCGAATACATCACCGAGCAGTAGAGGAGGAGCCCACTATAGCGGCTACAAGTGTAGTGCGAAATTGGAGATAAATAACAGGTTTGACTGGATTGCCTTGTTGGTTGAGACCCTGTTCCAACCAGAACTGTAACGTAAGCTGAGTAAGTCAATAAGTACCTAAATAAAACTTGTGATCACTTAATTTGCCACCTGTAGCTAACGTCTTTCTTTTGCCTGCATAGTAGCTGTACTATCCCACTTACATATGGGTACATAATCTATGGCAGGGTTTCTACAAACAAAACTAACCAAACGAAACTACTTTACGTGGGAGGCAGGAGCGCTTTAAGGTCAACCAGCATTTGCCTTTGCCCTTCCTAAAAAGTTTTCTTGCTCCTTGTAACGTGCAGCCTTACCTTTTGTGTTCAGGTTTCACCTTGTATTTTTCTTAGAGCGAACCAACAACTAACTTAGCTTTATTTCTATATCCTTAAAGTACTCCAATTAAATGGGAAGGAAAAAGAGCTCCACGCGGCTATAACAACGTAGGAAGGACATAATCAAATCTACTCAACTACACAACAAGTACTGCCATGGTAACAACGCACTTTTACTACCCGAATGCACAGGATAATACCTCCCTGTTCTATTTGTTTTCTACAACGCAACCGTGTACGATTATATACACATCCTTACAAATGAAAGGAAAAAAATAAGAGAATTATTATAAACCCATCATCATCAACTCAAAGTGAACTCATTCACGGTAGAGCACACACTTCAGAACACTAAGCCTTGTATTCCACAAAGGGATCTCTTCGGTCTTAAGCTTCAACTAACCGTTAGCCGTTCATGTGTGTGCGTTATTACATCACACCGCCAGCGCCGATGTTAGCGTAGCATCATCTACAATTCTAGTACATCATAGCAGGTAACATGGACAATTGAAGGATTTCCTGAATACAAAGGACCAAACACTGTAAAAAAAAACAAAAACAAAAAAAAAAAAAAATAAATAAACACTGAAAAAGAATAAAATTGAAATAATTGCTATTTTCTCTGTGTATCCTGGCAATGCCTTAGCTCGAAGGAACGACAAACCAAATACTAGACGCGGCCATATCCTTACAAAAGATGAGCGCTCTTACTTCGTCCTACCGTAGGCGTCCTACAGATAAATCCTTTGCACATAGTATTTGCGCAATTGTGTTTTAAGATTTATGTTTACTGCCGGTCTGTGTAAGATTTCTTTTGGTTTTTTTTTTTTTTTTTTTCTTCTTTCTTTCTCTTTGCTGGTCTGGGGATACTGGCAGAATAATGAAAATCAAACAGTGGAGCGCACTAAAAAAAAAAAAATAAAGTGAAGTACTCCGCAGGACCAAGTGCTGGATGATAGTGCTTTGCATGGACGATGTCTACATCCAGCCTGCAGGAGTAATTTGTATTCTAACAATTTTTCTGCGACATAGTTTTCTCAAGATAACTATTTACATTGGAAAACGTTTTGGAATTTAACTCTCCATTTGAGTCAGTCCATCAGGTAATAATGTCGTCGGTTAACCAGGACGTGGAGAAAGAGGACGGATGGGGCTGAAAAATAATGAAAAAGTCCTACAATGCACCCGAATAGTGGGTGTAGTGCATTGTGCTTACAGGATTCGTACAAAGTAGTTTGAAGTTTTACCGGCACTGATTTGGAAATCAGTGTGCCGAGACATTGGAAGGACTTAATGGGTAATTTTGTTAATGATTGTTCTCTATTACAGGAATCTTGAGAACAAATTTATAGGTACTCCCAATAGGAGTAGGAGAATACTTCAAATTAGGTGAAACAAAAACATAGTCATACGGGTATCCTTGTAATTAATTGATCGTGGACATATAAACTTTTTAAATTAACATTTCGTTTGATGCTCATTTATTTCTTCTTATGTAGTCAAAGGACTCATTCTTGCTAAGATGGTCTTGCACGAAGGCAGATATGTCTATACTGTGTATATACTGCGCATTGCGAAGTATTTATATATTGAAAGCCAAGTACCAACGGGTACGATGAAGAATTTTTTCCCCAAAAGAGGCAAGGATCAGCTCTGTCAAGTAGAACAAAGATCGAAGTTTTGTATATACAGCTGCGCGAAGTTAAGGATGAGAAAGGTATTGTCTACCGTGTCGATGCTATGTTCTATGATTTCTGCTTCAATTATTAGGTGCGCAACCTGTTTGTCTCACTGTTTGTCAATATGGCCTCAGCAGTAAGTGCTTGTCGATTTTGACATATTCAAAACACAACTTCTTGTTGTGTGAAAATGTCTGATTTTGTGCCAAATAATCGTCATTTGCGGGAAGTATTGGTTTTCTTCTTTCACTCGAAGAAAATGGAGAGCTCTAAAAAGTTTATGGAGATGCTGCTCTAAGTGGAATAACGTGCTATGGATGGTTCCATTGCTTCAAAGATAGTGACTTCGATGTTGACGACCGTCAGTGTAAAGAAAGTTCAAAATCCTTCGAAGAAGCTGAATTGAAGGCATTGCTCGATGAGGATCCATGCCAAAGGCAAGAAGAGCTTGCTTTAGCATTAGTTGGGAATGATTCAAAAACAAAGAACTTGGGTTCCTTAATATAATTTGAAGCCAAGGAACGTTGAGTGTCGTTTTTTCGCCCGTGAACTACTGTCAAAAAAGGAAGGGTTTCCTGCATCGCACCGTGACGGGTGATGAAAAATGAATTTATTATAGCAATTACAAGAGAATAAAGTTATGGGGACTGCCCGGTCAGGGTCCTACTTCGTCGGCTCGGCCGAATATTCACACTGCTAAGGTTATGTTGAGTATTTGGTAAGTCAAGGTCGGTGCTATTTACTATGAACTGTTGAAACCCAACGAAACAATCACTAGGAAATGTTTTTTTATTTACTTAACATATTTAATATATTTATTTGCATGACAGTTTCTTAATAATTTTCTGCGAAGCCTTTATGACTTTTCTGCAAAAGGTTGCTTTTCAAAAGTTTAAAAATAAAATGAGCAAGCTAAGTTTTGTGTACATAATTTAAGATCAGCTGGTAATTCATTTAATACTGTGGGAACGTTTTATTTGAGCTGCCTTCTACCATAGCTTTTTTAGTTACAGGGCACTTGTAACATACCTGTAGCACGTCTTCTGGTGTTGATTTCTTGTTCGTTTGGAATTTGAAAGCGGATGTCACTATAGTATTCCAGTACCAGAGTCATCTTGAAAATATTTTGCTCCTCAAGTACCTTAAATCTTCTTTTGTCAGGAACATTTCCGCAGTTTATTAGCCTCAGCGCAGAATTTTGGAGTTTTTGCAGCTTCTCGACATGTGTTTTGGAGGCGTTACCCCAGGCCAGTATTCCATACCTTAATTTGGATTCAATCAAGGCGTAGTATACCAGCTCCAAAATGTGTGGTGTTGCATGATTTCTTAGATGCGCCAATGCAAATGAAGCCTTCCCCAAATCAGAGCGAATCTTGTTAACTTGTTTGTCCCAGATGAAATGTCTATCAATGGTGACTCCTAGGTATTTATAGCTTTATACAATGTCAATTAAATATTTTCTTGAGTTGGGGCAGATATCATCTTTACTAAGCCATTGTCGTGACACCATTTGACTGCATTATTAAACTCTGCCTGCCTTAGTCTTGTTGCCGTCTCCAAAGACCTGTTGCGCACAACTATCGCGATGTCATCTGCGTAAGCAAATGGAATGCTATTTTTGAAAGTGCGAAGAAGTTCATTTGTGTACAAAATGAAAAGAATTGAACCTAGTTTCGACCCTAGAGGAACTCCATATTGTACATGCTTCTTTTCACTGTAAACGTCCTTGATTTTTCGACAAAAGGCCCTGTTGAGTAGGTAATCCCTTAGCCAGTCCGCCATAACTCCTCGTATACCAATCCAATACCGAAACCAATTAACCAGTAATTTTTTGCTTCTGGAAACCGTACTTATGGATAAGGAAATGGTTCTCAATACTTCTAATTACATCTTCTAGACACTCTCCATGACTGGCAGTATGGATATCGGTCTATAATTGTCGATTTGACTTTTAACACCTCCTTTGTAAATAGGTCTAACCACAGCAGCTTTCAGTTTCTTTCGGAATTTTGCCCTGCATCAGACTGAGAGGAGCAAAAATATCCGCGTGTTTTTAAATATCTACCGGCCGTTTTCCATCGATTCCGGGGGATTTATTTTCGCCGAAAAATTAATTATGCTGCGCACCTCTGCGATGTTGGTTTCCCTAGTAAAAATTGAGTTGGCTACGATGGTATTCGTATGATACGATGTAATTGCGTTACACGAGAAAAAATTAGCACATTCATTAGGAAGGCTGATCATACTTTTTTTCGATGAAAAGTTCTTAACAAGCACTTCATAAACGCTTAACTTTTTTCTTTCCATTATCTCGTTGATTAAGCTCCAGGTTTAACGAGAGTCAGCTTTAATTGCGTTAAGCTTGTTTCTATAAAAATTCGATTTCTGTGCTTTAATTTGTTTGTTCATCTTGTTTCGTACGTTCTGCTAAGCCTATTATTCTTCCACCTCCTGTAAAGCTCGTCTCTTCTTTTACACTTTGCAGCTAAATTCGGGGACATCCAGGGATTTTTTATGTATTTACTCTTTAGTGTTCTAATATTCGTTGATCTTTTATATACAGCTTTCAACTTACAAACTAAATTTTCATACAGGGTAACTGAATCGCATTCATTTAATAAATCCATCCAATCTATTGGTTGATTCATTTTTGAGGTTTGACTTATAATGTAAAATAAAACACATAAATTTAAAAATTAACTTAAAATTTTTATTTGAAAATGATATCATGTAAATGTTGGCCACGACTAAGTCTGATGTGGTACATTCGAAAGGTCCAATTTTGGGCGACTTGTTCGAGCATAGCGACTGGTATCTCGCGGATAACACGAGAAATGTTTAGTTCCAAAGCGTCAATCGTAGCTAGCTTATTCCTGAAGGCCTAAGACTTTACATATTCCCAGAGAAAATAGTCCAAAGGTGTGAAATCGCACGATGTAGGCGGCCAATTTACAGTAGCAAAACGTGAAATTAAGTGCTCACCAAACCGATTTCTCAACAAGTCTATTGTGCGCTGTGTGGCTCATAGCGTCGTCTTGTTAAAATCAGACCAGCGAGGTCACCGAGACCATGTGCTTGAATTTCAGGAAGCTCATAGTCCTTTTACATGGCGCGATAACGGTTACCATTGACGGTAACATTCTGATTTGCCTAATTTTTGAAGAAATATGGACCAATGATTCCACTAGCCCATAAACCACACCATACCGTTGTTTTTAATGGATGTAATGGTAGCTCTTGGTACTCTTCGGGTTGCTCATTAGCCCAGATACGGCAATTTTGTTTATGAAAGTATCCATTGAGCCAGAAAAAAAAGAAAAATCATCGGATTTTCATTAAGTTTTTCCAGAACCCATTCACTGAAAATATGACGCGAATTAAAGTCGCCTGCCTTCAATTCTTGCACAAGTTGAATTTTGTACGCTTTAAGGCCGAGGTCCTCACGTAAAATATGCCAAGCCAAACTGCAGAGAACTACGACGAATCGATTCGTCACGGTCTTCGCGTACACTCTCAGCTACAGCTGCTATAGTCTCTTCACTATGTTCTGGATGTGGTCTAACCGGTCGAGTATCATCCACTAATGTAAATTGGGACACAAATTTTTCAAATTGTATTGGCAAAAGTGGTTTTAGTTAGTTAGTTAGTTTAGTTTCAGTACGCTGATTTTCGTAATACAACTGAATAATTTGGAGACGCTGTTGTAGTGTAAGTCTTTCCAGAATGACATGCCAAATGATACTGAACAAAAATGACAAAGCAGTTTGATAGGAGTCATGCGTGATCTGTCAAGAAAAGCCTATTGAAAATCAAACATCACGATAAATCACCCTATACTTCACAGATGAGTTCATTTAATTTTGCTTTACAGATGTAGGACGTACTCATTGATTTTTCTCTGTCAACTGTCAGTCCATTTATGGAATTCATGATTGGGTAATCGGTTATACCGCTTTCAATTGCAAAGGATTTCATTTGGCTGTCTGCTCTGCTAACTAAAATGTTATCTATCACTGACTTAGTCCCTCTTTTCAGATCTATCCTTGTATATTCTTTGATAAAATTCATCAGTCCCAACAACGCACACTGGGGCAGGGTACCCTTATACCTGCCATCAAATATACCAGAAATTTTAGACGTCAATTCATCGGGTAATGCTCAATATAACAATTATAAGTGCTCCTCACTTTCTTCAATACGTATAATGTTGAATTCATATCATCAAACAGTTAATTATTGATGATACACTAAAGCACCATCATCTTCATCATCTTCATCATCTTCATCACCATCAACTGTTGCATTATCATCTGATTTATTTAAAAATGGAACTTTTAACATTAAGAATGCTTCTCTGGGAATATTTTTAACTTTATTTTTGACAGGCTTTTGCTTACTGGATCAGAGCTCAGTAAAAGAAAAATTGAAAATATCCCTGTCAGATTTTTCTCTGCTACATTTTATGGAATTATGCTCTCTGTAGCGCTTAAAGTCCTTGTTTCTTGCCTCCTGTGATTCCTCCGTTTATTGTCCGATAGGAAGAAGTGCAAAGGCTATTATTTCCGGGCCGTGAATCAAATACTTATGCAAAGTAGGTGGCATGTTGTACCATGGATGTAAAGACACAAAATAATTGGCAGTATCATGTGCAAGCAGCCTGTACTTTTCAGGATCTACATCAAATCCACTTGATATCGTGATCAAAATAATGTGAAACTTTTTTACTAAGTTAATGTCATTTGTAATTTTTGCGGAGAACTCAGGATTTTGAAAAAAAAAATGTCTGACTATGTTTCCATCGTTCCAGGCCAAACTTTTCTGTATTCGAGTTCCTACGAATTCACCATTTTGCTATAAGCAGCTTGCATGCCAAATGTAATAGACATTCGAAGAATCGAATCCATCCATGCAAAACAGAAATTTTCTGTGTTCACTTCCCTTGAAACCATTTCATCTATTTTATTAAATTCTTTTGATGTTGCACCACACAAAAAGCATTTCATTGTTGAGGTAATTTCTGTAAGGGCATTACACACCTTCCCGTCTACCATTGATAAAATAAATTCATGACGAATTTCTAATGTGTTTGCGCCAATATAAATAATGCTTTCTTGAAGATTTGATATCTGATTTTCTATTTTTCTGTTTTCCTGAATACACACATCAATAGATTCCTTCCGAAATTCAATACTTATTGGCCTACAATACCTTGCAGACGCAGGACTTGGGTTTTGCCATATAATTGCATCTTTAGCCATTAATCGAAGCGGTACAAGGCATATGATAAAAACAGCTGAATCACTAGCTGCAGAGTCTTGAAAGCCTTGTTTGTAAAAGCTATGTCCTGACGACCCATCAAATCCCCATTTAGAGATAAGGCACATTTTCTCAAGTTGGTCACCTTTTAGGGTATTGAAAACAGCATCCAATGTTTGACATAAACGCATTATCGTATGATCTAATAGAGATTGCAATCTGACGGAAGCACCCGATTCATTTGCAGTAACGTCTGCTGGGTAGCATAGCTTTTTAGCTTCCTGTATTAACTTGTAAGATAGAATTTTTTCTGGAGCACTTCTTCTTATCACATCATACTGTTCACGGGAAAGTTTAGCTTATATCAGGACCGATAGTGCATCTTCCGCAGATATTGTGGATTTAAGGTTTTTGCTAAGCTTCTTGATAACACTTAGCATGTTCAGGATATTTAGAAAAATCTTTTAAAAAATTTGAAGCTTGTGTATGACGTTCAGCTCGTAAATTCATGCAAGTTTGCTATTTTCCGAGTAATTTTCAAATGAAATAACCGGTCGGCCGCGTTTAGTTTTTGACACAACGCATGGGAAAGAAAGTGATGTCAGAAGAAATTTTTTATTATGTTTATTAAATTTTTCTTCAATTCTCGTCTCTTTTATCCATCTTGACCTATATTGAAACTGGAAACTACTCAATTTCTGTTTGAGATTCTTGGCAATTTGTACATAGGTATAGTAACATACCTGAGGTTGAAGCCTCCATCGCTATATAACACCAACAAAAAATTTCTTTTAAGGTAAAACTAAGGTAAACTAAGGTAAAATGCACTCGAATCACTACTGCACGGGTCAACCACAAAATGAAAAGTACGCTTCACCAGTTTTGTAACGGCTCATTTAAGTATTGCAAAAAAGTGCAGTTACTATAGGGTTTTCGAATAGGGACTTGACAACCTTTAATTTTTGAACACACTCTTTCACTAATCATCAAATTGTCACTGTCAATTTATTCAGTAAACTCAACATTTTCATCATGGTAAAGTACACAAACGAGCAACGTCTACAAATTATAAAAATTTTCTACAGATATACGGAATCGGTGACTGCAACTTTAAGAGCGTTAACTCCAGTTTTCTACAGTTCTCGCCCTAGTAGACAGGCAATAACAAGTTTATTGTAAAAATTTGAGTCTACATATTCGTTGTGTGATGTTGCCATGTCAGTGAGACAACGGGTTGGTCGAAGTGTCGAAAATATCGGTTCCGTTCAGACGTCCGTAGCAAACTAACCAAATCAGTCAATTCCACGGCGTTCTCAAGAATTGGGCATCGCTCAGACCACATTGTGGTGTATTTTGCGTAAAGATCATGGTTTACACCCATACAAGATCAAGCTGACTCAAGAATTGAAACCGATGGACCATTTGAGGCGACGTACGTTCTCCGATTGGGTTCTGGAGAAGATGCGCCAAGATGATGAGTTTCATCGCAAAATCATCTTCAGTGACGAAGCTCATTTTTGGCTCAATGGGTTCGTCAATAAGCAAAATATGCGTTATTGGTCGGGTGAAAACCCACATGTGCTTAATGAATCACCACTTCATCCACAAAAAATAACTGTTTGGTGCGGTTTACCTGCCGGCGGCGTTATTGGGCCGTACTGGACATGTTACTGTGAATGGTCAGCGTTATCATGGCGCGAATCGGTTCACCGATTATTTTTGAACCGAATTGGAAGATATGGACTTGGACGACATGTGGTTTCAACAGGATGGTGCCACAAGCTACACAGCACACGCTTCAATCGATTTATTGAAGAGTAAGTAGGGTGAGCGTGTTATCTCAAGACATGAGTCAGTCGATTGGCCGACTCGTTTGTGCGATTTAACGCCGCTTGACTATTTTGTGTGGGGCTACGTTAAGTCATTGTCTTATGCCAACACGCTGACGACGTTGGAAGAGCTCAGAGTCAACATTAAACGCGAAATAGCGGCTGTTTCGTCCGAAATGTGTGGCCGAGTCGTTGAAAATTATGTCCAACGAATCGACCGCTGCAAACATGCCCGCGGTGGCCGAACGAAGTCGAGTTCCATTCATAAATGTTTTGATTGTACTTCAAGCCAATAAAAAAGTTTTTGAAATATCTAAAATGGTTTGCCTTTTATTTAAAAAAAATTTTTCAAGTCGTTATTAGAAAACCCTATAGTATCCTAATTAAGTCATGTAATAGGGTTTTCCCAGAATCACTTTTATTTTTGGCAGTTTTTATGGCTTTTTGCCCCAGTGTGCGACGCTAACATCTCTTAACAATCCGTGCCAAAGTCTGAGTTCAAGTCACGGATATTGATATTCATATCACCCATCACAATAATTTCATCTTTTTTTTTTTTTTTTCTTATTTGGCTTAGATCGATTCCCATTTCTTCAATAAAAGCTCTTCGACTAAATCCTGGTGGTCTATATATAGTATTCCAAAAAAGTATTTATTTTCTTGGTTTAAATGAATTTTAAATTTTCATATGAATTGCTTTCCAAAGATCTGTGTTCGTAGTCTATATCGTTTCGTATAAAAATCCCGCCACCTCTTTTTTTGTTTCTATTTAAGAACTCTGCTTTGACTTCAACTGATGCGATTGAGCAGGGAACTGCGCGAAGAGGGCCACAATACGAGAAGAGGTACGAAAAAGTAATTCTACTAGATGACAATGCTCACGTTCCCAAGCCCGTTAAAACCTACCTGGAAACCCTTAAATGTGAAATAATCCCCAGATATTGCGCTTTGAGATTATTACTTGTTCGAAGGCACATGGTCTGGCTGATCAGCAGTTCCGTTCATATGAAGACATCAAAAAATGGCTTAATTCGTGAATAGCCTCAAAAGTTAAACACTTTTACCGTAACGGTATTCGAGCTCTGCAAGAAAGATACGAAAGAGTTGAAGCTAGTGGTGGGCAATACTTTAAATGATTCATTTGTAACCATTTTTTCGCAATAAATTGCTTTTCATCAAAGAAAAAAACAGCGATAACCTAGTTACTCACCTAATATATTGTGAAGAACCAGTGGAGGGTGCGAAGAATTTTCATCTGTAGCGGCAGACATGCTGCGCTCAGAGCCTTGTCAAAAACTCTTATGTCTTCCAAACTAGTTCGAAACCGCTAGTCATCAACGAAGACAGTCGAAAAGCTGAATTCACTAAGTCCGGTCTGCCTTCCATGTAACAATGTAATCGCCGGCAAGGTTCAGGGTCTGCCTCAGTCAACGGTTAAGGTTTCTATTGACATGTTGCAATTGGACAGTTGCAGGCAGACCAAACGCGTATTTCCCTATGTCGCTTAGAGGTCAGCTGCCTTCCTACTGTCCCTCAGTAGAAAAGACTACAGACTGCTTACTGGCGTCGTGACGGAACAATATACTTTTGCTGGGCACTTAAAAGTTGCTGGGCATAGGTGATACAACATCCTGCTGATGACGACACAGAGGAGCACTATCACTGATAATATCCGGCTTATGCTCCCACCAGGCGGCAGGTACTCGGCGTTGACAGAGTAGGTAGTGATACTATACTTTATAACTGAAGCGTTTACTCATCTTTTTTAGAAAGACTAAAAGATTCCATTAAAAGGAACTAACAATGAGTACAATGAACTAATTCTTTGTCTGACTGTTCTGTTAAAAAAAAAAAAAAAAAAAACAGTTAAAAAAAAATGCATTTAACCAAAAGGAACACACAATATCGATGCCTAGGACAAAACTTCACGACTGACAGCTACAGTTTCGAGATGGTTGAAGGTGAAAATGCTCTCGGTATAGAGATGTTCGGAAAGCTTTCGACTCCAATCGTGAGTGGCATTGCAATAGAGGAAGACCTCATTTAAGGTCGCACATAGTTGGAACGCGTTCTCAGCCAACTTCGTGTGCGGAACTGAGGTCAATTGGCAAAAAACTGCGGTAGCTGTGAGTTATATAAGCCCTCGTCGAACACGAACTGTAACGCCACCTAAGTAAGTAAGTAAGCACTACATTGGGTGAAAGCAATTTGGTTTGCGTGAAGATAGTCAGTTTATGTGTTTTAAAGGTTAAACCTTAGTGCTATTATTGTATGATATTGTTGCATACAATCCCGTGAATTCAATCAATCGTAATTTGCCGGTTATTGTTGGTTCCGTTCCGATTTTGTGGTTAAAGTTCCTGTCTTCCATAAGATTTAGAACCCGTCTCCAGATGAGGCACTATGCAACCATGCTTAGTAACAAGAGAGTGAGATCAGAACTTCATAGGCACAGAGTTTTTGAAGTCCATTGTGACCTTGTTTATTGCTCATTACTATCATTGGATCACAATATCGTGTTTATTTAATAGCCAGTTGGAGGAGAGACTGGCCTTAGATAAACCAGGCGAATCTTAACGCTACGAACGTAAAGAAAATCTGCAATACCACGGGTAGTCGCAGAGTCATACAAAGAGACCAACGAAATAATATTTCTTAAACAATTCTGTCAACTTCTAACTTAATTACAGCAAGCTGTTAACGTTCATGACTAACTTTTAAATATCGCTATACAGTTATATTGGAAAATAATTTTTCGTGAACATTACCAAATGGACGAGTATCAAGAACGAAGGAGGACGATGATATTACTCAGAACTCAACACTCTTCCCGTGTTGCAAAAAGTCTAATTAAAGTGGCAAAAATAAAACAAATTCATTTCTGGTCACCCGTCAACTGCCTCCTCCATCTCAGCACGACGACGCCGGCATGCATTTACTACATTTCCGTTTCCCATGCAATTTTTGTAATGGAAAAACTTTTAACATGATTACCGTGCGTTTCCCATGGTCATGCTTACCATCCGCGTCATTCTCGTCTTTCGCCACTTGCCATTCGCTGCTCCGAACTCCCTACTCTCAACACGGCGTTCGGTGTTCGGTGCTGGGATAACAAACAGCGCAATTATAAAATTGGAATTACACTTCCTGCGTTTTGTGCACGTTTGCATACAAAGTGTCCAGCAAACACTTTCTCCCTTTTGTGTAGCATTCGAGCTTTGTTGTCATTGCAGGAGGGTAATGATGTTACCGGGCACTATTGCTGCCAGTAGAAGCTATGTCGCCATTGTCGTCCTTCGTTGACTAATAAACTACCAACCAACAGTATACTGGCGTACAACTACACCGAATCGCACTTAATCTCTCCGAAGATCCTTGGGCGGTTTACTCCTACCCGAAAGAGTGTTTCGCAAACTGACCTCAAGAACCTCGTTGCAATAATTTGTAACCCATTGGGTCGAGCTGGGGGCACCATAGCAATTATCTATTGTTGCTGAAAAGAAAGACATCGTCGATTTTGCGACTGGGTGACTGGTTGCATTAGACTCTCTCTCTCTTGGTGACACACGAATAGACATGGCCAGGGATGAGTTGGAATATGTTTTAAATAAAAAAAAAGAATTCGAAGTGAGTTGAAACATTTTTTTCTTTCGGGCTCCAGTCAACACGGCACCAAAAGTGTAGTACCGGAATTTTTAATACAATCATCTGGATCACTCCGCCGTTGGTGTTTGTATATGTCCGTCCGGCGGCGATGGTTACTTTGGCCAGGACATCGAAATGTTGATATCACATAGGTGGGCAAAAGGGACAAGTGCGAGAGCGAGTTGGCAATTTGTGTTAATTGATAGTCTGTTTGGCGGTAATTATTATCATTTACACGTAGTGGCCGACTTATGAAACCGAACAACGATAGCTGCTGGGCAACATTGTCCCTGGATAGACATGGATGCTTAATGAAGGATTCAGGTTATGAAAGTTGCTCGTTGCCTTTTTTTTTTTAAATTTATTTTACATGGGTGCACAAGTTTGAGGGAATTAAGGACTCACTGTGTGTGTAAAGTGTCATTAGTGGATTGCGACAGATAGTGGATTTTAGCCCAATACTAAGTGCGGGACAAGTTAATTGCTTTGTGGTGAAATGACCCTAATCACTCGTAATTGCACTGGAAGTGCAAGTTGTTTGCCAGCGGAAAACACTGTTTTTAGATTTGAACATATTGCCTCAGGCCAGTCATAGATGGGTGAAGTAAGTCTTTAAATAGGCTTTGCTTTGCACAACATGCTGTTAATGATGTTTTCCTTTTTTATTCGTCGTAAATAGAGGTGGTTAGGAGGGTGGGAGATAGATATAGAATGAAGTTAATTGCGAATACATGTTACAGTTTTGAGCGAGAGACACGTCCTAAGGCAAGAACTTTAAGCGGAGGTGTCCTTTTCATCAGACTGAAATATCTAGCAGTTAGTTTTGACACTGTGTTTTGACATAATCTCAAATCAGTGGAGACTATCTTGTTCTGGTCGATCTAATTACCAATAGATTTTATGATACTTGCCCATAATTAAAATTTGAAATGTAAATTAGGAAAACTAATAGCCTTGGGGCAAGCAGTGTGTATTTAGAGGAGACCGACCCGATTGGTGGTAACCTGATAGAGAATATGGAACAATTTATTACAAGGATTGGGTCAGAAAGAAGTATGCCAAGAAGTCCAGATCGATACTCATCAAATCTTTATCGATTTCAAGGTCTCAAATGCTATCATCCATACAAACGAGTAATTTAGAGTGATGTCTAGCTTTGGTATCCCAGCGAGACTCGCCTGATTGTTAAAAATACCGACGAGAACGCTCACTGCTCCGTAAACACTATAAAGTTTTTAGTTCCTTAACAACATAGTTGAGAATATTGTGCGGATTTGTGCACTCAACGACACAATTTTTCAAAAATTTGTATAACACCTGGATGCGCTTATGACACTGGCACATTGGCAGAACGTAGCGATCTGTCACAGACTTTGCACGTATAGAAACAGAACCGGCAAAAACCGATTTAGATAAATGAGTGCAAAACCAACCAACTGAGGATTTTGTGTATCTCCGCTCCGATATTAAGTCTGACAACGACACCTTATCAAAAATAAAACGAAGAGTTACACTTGCCAATCGCTGTTTCTTTGGACTTAGAAATCTAAATTTTAGGAATCTCTATGATTGCCAATAAGTGTACCAGTCTGTTGTGAAGGGAAGTTCTTCGAACGATTTCTTGCTGGCTTTCAAGGAGCAAATACGACATTGTACTCCACGAATTGTAGACTTACGTGCATTAGCAAAATAGTTCGCCTTGGATAGTGAAAGTAGACTTCTACTATTTTAGAAGGCGACAACCGACGGCAATTCGCGAAATACCGCTAAGCTGGATTCTAGCGCAAGTAAGCTAGTGCATTCATACTTACTTTAGAAACTGCGAACAATCATAGATGTCTGTCTTCATAGTGCAATCGTACCATTGTCATTCCCTACTACACGTGTTTAGTTTTTTAAAGTCACTTCCCACTAAGAGTAAGAATGGTACATGCAACATAAAAGTACTGAATCAACTTTGTAGCAAGAAAAACGTAGTTTTGTCCTTATATTGATGCAGTTTTTATCACCACGATGTTGTCGCCAACATCAACTTTGTTACCGCCATTAGCCAATAAGATCCAATAAAAAAAAAGAAAACATTCTCGACCTCTACCTCAAGTGGTAGCTCTTGGAAGCTTAACGGCTCCGATGCGTCCAAAGGTCTACCTTACTTTCTTCATTCTGGGTCATCTTAAAAGAATTTTCTGTCGGCAATATCGTTGAAGTGTATTGTAATTGACAGAGCACTAGGAAAAGAACTGGCGTTTGAATTACAGAAACATCCGACAGGATACCGTTGTTTAATAAGGACCTTCAAACGCATGATCATCAGTAGCAATGACTTCAAATATGAGCGTCTGACTTACGATGTAGAAAACCTTCTCGAAGTCATATTAATTGAAAACTCCACTCATGGATTCAGGTTTTTAGATTTCCTATCTGGCAGTAACCTTTTAGTAGCCGAAACACTGTTTCCACATCTTAAAATGTATGGCTATCCCTTGATCAAGCGACCTTTAACCAGATTGATTATGTTGCGATTGACGTTAGACCCTCCTCCAACAGCCTGGATGTCTGAACTTTCTGAGGAACCAATATCGACTCGGAGTATTACTCGTTATTATGTTACAATGAAGTTTTTGTTGCGACAATGTGTGGCAAGGCTTTTCCTAAGGCTCTCTAAAAACTCTAACCGCCGGGGTGTATGGCGAATGTGTAGGAATGATGTTGATGAGTTATCAGAAAAGCAGCTTCTTCAAAGCGCCACCACAAAGAATCCAATGACAGGAAGGTACATGCAGCCAAACAAGGAACATATAAAGCTGAGCTGCCCGTGAGCTCTTTGGATAAAAAAAAATGGGAAGGGCACAAGTTGCTTCGAAAGAAAAATCACGAGAAATGTGCGGTCGTGAAATTGAGGAGATCTAACTGCGGGAATGACTTTCGAATATTTTTAGAGGATGAAATGAAAATGGCAGAGTTACATAGCCACAAGCCTACAAAAATTAACACGGACAACTAGGAGTAGAGCTACTGTCGGTGCTGAGAAAATGGAAGGACTACTAAGGAAAACTGTATACCAGCGATTATGGTCAAAATATTGCTGTCAGACAGAATGAACCATTTAATTGGAACGAAAACGACAGAGAACTCTGTCTCCCCGACTAAGATGAGGTTAAGGTAACTATATCGAAGCTAAAGTCTAATAAAGCTGCTGCCGAAGATGAATACTCTACTATTTAGAGCAGCTGGATATGACCTGGTTGAGAACGAGCACCAGCTCATCTATAAGATATGGTCAGGGGAAAGCGTGCTCGAAACACGAAATCTCAGCATAGGTTGTCCGATTTACAAGTAAGAAGACTCTTTTTAACTGCACCAACTATAAAGTAATAAGTCTTCTAAAAATCGCCTATAAGATCTTTTCATCTTTTCATCTTTTCATTCAATAACAATCTGTTTGGCCCTTATTTAAGTGGAGTTTCAGGCAAGGAAAGTCTAACATCGTTCAAATATTCACACAACGGCATATCTTGGAAATGACTCGGGAATTTCAGATTGGCACTCACATACATATATGTCGACTTCAGAGCCGCCTAAAACAGCATGCATAGGGACAAACATGCTGGCATTCTCGAGAATTAACCGAGTGACTTTTTTTATCATCGCCAATGGTTAGGATTTTTTGAACCTTACTCTGCAATTGCAAGCAGCAGCGATATGAGTGTAGAAATCCTCTCTGATAAGATCAAACTGGCTTTATGCAAGATCATTATGAAACCGGTCCTTGTTTTATGGTATAGAGGCTTAGACCTGAAGTGCTTTGCCGGTGGAGAGAAAGATACAGCGGCGGCCATTACATCAGAAGCATGTTAAGATATCTTCTTTCATGATCACGATTTCGCCAGGCCCTATGATAAGTGTTGGTTGGTTCCATTTTGTATTAAGGTATTCTCTTGATCATCTTTACCAGAATTCCTTTTGAAGATGCGCTACCAATTTCCACCGAGTGAGCAGTTTAGTGAGGTTAGGATCAACTGTTGAGTTATAAGGTTTTGTCAAAGCTTCACCGATCAAACAATGTCCACGTTTTAGTGCAGTAAGACCATTTGATCATCTGAAATTGATCTCTATCCTAACTACTAATATTTGGAATTTTTTGTAAGTAAGAGCTGCCACAATAAGTGTTTCCCTGACTTACGAGTACCTGATGCTTAGAGTGATCTACGAGGTACGAAGTGGAAATGAATATCCTTTTCACTTAACCTCGATATGATAGATCCACTACCTTGAATGAAATATATTGTGCCGGTCAATTAGTTTTCCAATATGATCTCGCCGTACGAAATTGCTAAGGGGCTAAGTGGACTAAGGCCTAGCTTATCGCACTGATTTTTGTTTCTCACTTTATGAATTTTTACACTCCTGAGCAGGCCCTACTATTTATTGCCGGTTCCGAACGGCTCTCCTGAGAAGCTTTTTATAGACAGAATTTGACTTTCGAAGGTTTGCTATTGCCCGCCGAAAGAGTGATGACGATTTTGAAAAATTTGCTGTTGTGCTCCTACCGGGATTCGAACCCAGGTAGGTGGCGTGACAGCCAGTGAGACAACCATCACGCCATCGCCACCACCGAACTGCCATTGTAGCAACCCAAAAAAATACTGTCAGATACCATTTCCGAGGCCGACTTCCTCTGCATTTGAATTAATATATAATCTAGTTGGTTGCTCCCTGGTGTTTGGTAAATTCCCCTAAAATTGGGAGGCCAACTTCGAATTGACACTTTCACATCTGATGCACTTCTGGGCTGTAAGCCTTACAAGTGTTTTTCTCTTTATTGGCAAACAGTGTTGTCTAGTTTTGGCTAAAATGGGTTCAAGCACATATAGTGCTGTTGTTGCCGCATTATCAATGCAGTTGTTCTTGGGAAATGCTAGTTTTTAGCGATCTTGCTGGCCGATTTTTAATAAAAGCCACTATCAAGTTTGTTGCGACTGAATTTAATGAAAGGCTCCTTGCTTTTGGTGTACGGGGGATGTTTGATGAATACTCGAATTAGAAATGACAACGCAACTTTTTTAGGTTTTGACAATTTATTTTTCAATATAATTCCCTTTCAACTCGATATACATTTCCCAGTGGTGCTGCAACTTCTTTATCTCCTCCGACGACTTTTGTTGGCCTCCAAAATACTCCTCCGCGGCGGCGATGACTTCGTCGTTCGACCCGTACTTCTTTCCGGCGAACGATCTTTTAAAGTTTGGAAACACAAATAAGTCACAGGTAGCCAAATCAGGAGAATACAGAGGATAGTGGAGCATTTCGTAATGCAATTCAACCAATTTGACTGTGGCGACTGCGGAGGTGTGAGCCTGTGAAGAGCACACGTTATATGCTCCTGTGATTATTTTTCCCTTATCCAAAAAGTCTATGTGGATCGCACAAACCGGCCGAAGGCATGGTCTTCGCCTTCTTTGCTTCAATTGTTCTTTGTGTGCATTGTGTGTACCAATGAATCCATGTCGATTAAACAGGGCCAAGCACGCCTTTAAAGTGGTCTCAGGGTTGCGCTTGTTTTCTGGTGTGAGCAAACGTGGAGCCCACCGCGCGGACAGCTTTCTCATGCCCAAAATCTCGTGCAGGATATGGCTAACGCGTTCAGTTGAGATGTCTGCTATCTCAGCCAACTCGTAAATTTTCACTCGGTGGTCCGCCGATATGAGAATATGGATTTTGTCCGCGGTTTCGTCTGTGGAAAGCGTTTTTGGGTCACCCGGGCGCGGTTCATCAAAAACCGACGGCGGCCGCGCCAAAAACAAGAATCGCATCACGGAGCGATACTGAGTGTCAAAACAAAACTTAGCGTCAAATTGTCATCAAATTTTGACAGGCGGGCTAAAACAGGTTGGTATACTCATTTTAACTCAGCAGCGCCACCTATCTTCCAATCAAAGTACTCATCAAGCAGCAATCGTAGGTATAGTGCTATTTAAAACAGTTGGCTAATTGCCACTTGCTCAGGGAGAGTAAGAGAATAGATGTGTACGCTTTTTTTTTCTCTTTTACCGTGATTGCTATTTCGTTGTTGTAAAGTTTCCTCTTTTTAAAAAAAAATTGAATATTTGTGAGAACAATGAGAGACCTGCGCAGTGGATTGGCCAACTGTTTTGAATAGCAGTATAACTAATGCAATCTGGTTCTATTCGTTCTCTTCGGCTACTTGCTTTAGGACAATTTTGGGGTTGTGGACAATTTTATTCCTGCTCATGTAGGAGCAGAAGGTCATAAAACCTTCTTTTCTGGAGGAACAGCTAATTTGAGCAATTCGGCCGAATTTTCCATAGATTTTAAGTGCCGTCATTGTCTTGCTTCTGTGATGGCTTGGACGGCTGGTACTCTGTTAGCAAAAAAAGGCGCAAAACATCTTGCAGCTAAGTGAATCCGGGCTTTTACTATTTCTGAGTTGCTCCAAAATTATGACGAGATCTTTGCGAGATCTGCTCCTAATTTAGCGGCATTTGAATCAAGTCATGGGATAGTTGGCGTTTTTGGCTTCTCATTGTCGAACGGTGCGTCGGAACTGTATTAATATATTAACTTTAGTCGGGAATGTGCTCTGGTGGTAATGGTGCGTAATAATCCATTTTGAGTTACCAGAATTGTAAAAGAAATAGTTTTCCAATAGTGAACCAAATAACTGGGCTATTTCTGAAGATACTATTCTCTTTGTCACCCTGGATTAATTGCTTGAGTTAACATTGATGCGAAACTCCTCTGTTTTTGGTAACCAAATCATGGCCAATGTTTTTATCTTCTTCTCTGCAGCTGCTTCGAAGTCAAATTGCACCTCATTTTCTTCTAATGTAGTCCTTTGGAGCAGTTCGTTGATTGTTGGCGCACCATTTTCGAAGTTAAAAACCAAATTCGTTTAAGACATCAATCTTATGCTATGTCTGTCATTACGTCATCTACGTTAAGCTTCATTTGTAAAACCTTGCTTCCGAAAGGATGGGTCGTTGCAATTAACTAGGAAGGCACTTGATAGCAAGGTACTGATGATGTGCCAGACGTTATCGTGTCAAGTCGATACTGCTTTATTGGTTCTGATGAATAGTGATATCGTCGTTCATCTTCACGTACCAGAGTTTGTCTGTACATTTCTTGAGCGTCGGCTGTGAAGACGATCTAGTTAATAGTCCGGACAGTATACAAATGTTCAATGATAGAACC
Organism: Volucella inanis; assembly: GCA_907269105.1. Taxonomy (NCBI): domain Eukaryota; kingdom Metazoa; phylum Arthropoda; class Insecta; order Diptera; family Syrphidae; genus Volucella; species Volucella inanis. The sequence continues at coordinate 129,995,738 of OU026154.1, forward strand.
TTGAAAAAAAAGATATTTTAAAGTGATCTCCCTTTTCTTTGGTAAGAAAGGTGTTACCAAATATCTTGTTACAGTCATATCTGTATAAAATTTTGGCGACATAATTGGCTTAATATCAGAATTCCAACTTACAAAAATTGTATTTATGATCGCACTTTATGGGCTTAGTAAGAGGCTTTCTCCACACGGAGAAACAGATCTATTGCTCCCTCGGTGTTGGAGAGTCTTTTCTGTGATTGCCAAATTGCTCTGAACTTTAGTGCTACAATCTAAATCTCGTCTTCTTTAGCATCACCTTTTATTTAAAACCATTTGAGAATTGCGCATCGTACCTACTTTTACATTAGAGAGCAGACAAATTTCCATTGTTACTCCGGATTCAGACGCAATGGGTATTCTTTTAAGCCAGACACAATGATAATTTGTTATTTGCCCTCACTCCATCCCCCGTTGATTTTGCCGTGCTTCTCCCTGTCGTGTCTTTTAAGTCCCAAACCCTCGTGCGTACAGCAATCGTCATTTTGCCATATGAGGGTATGTGAGCAGACCTCCTCAATATACGACAAGGGGACTTTATTATTATTTTTACTGTTATTATGCATACACCCGCGCACCACACAACTGTTACCTGTGTTATGCATACAAATGTGTCTCGAAAAAAACGTGTTCAAGTCCTTTGAGACTTTACTTGGCATTCCTTATCCGAACGAAATTTTCTACACCCTACACCTAGTGCCCATGTCATTTGGGTCATTTTCTTCCGGTACGAACAAGGTGTAGCGGTATGTCCTGAATGCCGAGCCGAGGGTGTCGGTTGCCAGCATACCATACAATGTCGATTTCGATTTGGAATTTCTGTATTTATTCGTGGCTGTCGTGTAGTTTGGTGTATTCGTACACCGCAAGCAAACATACAAGTACTTTATATCTGTATCCGTATTCGTATTGGTATCCGTGTCGCCTGGTTTCAAATAAAGGGATTATAGATCCACTCAAAAGATTTACCTACACAGATAAACGCCATATGTACTCCTCTATGCATATCGCAGAGACAAAAACGACGACACTGTGACGTGTATCTATAAATGTATCTGTAGCTGAACCTACATACATTTATATATAAAAGGCTATAATGCCAAATAAAAATGCGCACATAAAAATCGCTTTGTATCACGAACACATGTTATTAAATATTTATGACGCGCCTGGATGAGTGGAAGTGGATATGGATGTCCTGTTCCGGGCCTGGGCCTGGGCATATGGGAATATAACAACAGAGCCGAACAGACCCTCGTGTGTCATTCGTTTCCTCCTGATTTTACGTCTGATTGTACGATTTTGATACAGCCTTGTACGTATCCATCAACGGGTGATGCAAAAATCTACAAACATTCCGAATTGGATTATTTTTCAATTTTGCTCACCCTTCGGCTCTGACACTGAACCACTGTGTGACATCTACTATTGCAAACATACAAATGTGTGTACTACTTGAACAACACCGCCCCATCTCGGTACTGTGTCTAATTGTGTTTAATACGAAAACTATGGAATAAGGACCGCCGGAAACCTGAAATAGTAGATAGATGGGTTCTGCAGATACATGTTATCCCTAACCTTAGCAACGTCCCTATCTCCCAATGGTATTTTAGTGGTATTTCCAATTTTTATGACTTGTACTTCACGTTTATGGTATAACCTACCATCCGGTACCGCGAGCGCATAAAATATGCAACACTCCAGTTAGAGTTTGGATAGGTTTGTATGTGTGTTTGTATGTTGTTTTTTTTATGACAGACCAGCGAACGGTACCTGGATAATAAAATCGAACTTAAGACAGCAAAAGGGTATTAGCTCCTTAGGGTCCATGGGGAGCATTTCATTTTCGGTGGTATGGATACGAATACTTTGACAGTGACAGTTTGGCAGAGACGGTACTACCATATATTGCTCAAATGGAACTTGCATTCTTATTGCTGTTTTTCATGCAATTCACGGGCTTAAGTTTTCGTTTTACAGTTACGAGTGCTCTTTTATTTTTCACCCCTTTGAGGTTAATATTTATTGGACATACACAGAATTTACCTTCCATTAATCAGGTATGGGTGATAGTCGTAAACAAAAAAACGCAAATGGGCCAGGGATATATTTTGGGGGATACCCATATAATGGATTGAATTACTTATGGAGGAGATATAAAGAAAAAAAAAGAAAAACTTTGAATGAAGAACGGTTGGAGAGGGTTACGATTTCACTGCTCCTGTCGAATTGTGAAATTAAATAAAGGAAAGTTGGACATGTGGAAAAGCCGACCGACTTCAAACGCTTTCTTCTTGACGTGGGACAAGGGTTAGAAGAGAAACTTTGTTTTTTTTTTCAATGTAGACAGGGGAACCTGATAATATTTTGTTAGTCCTTAATCCAGAACTTTGTTCTCTTTGACGTAAAGTATTTTCTTAATTTTAAATTAGCCAAGTTGGCTTCTGGCCAGTTTCTAAGTCGAGTTTCTATCAGTGAAAAATAGTAAACAGCGGGATGGAAACCTTTTGACTTAATTTTTGAGCCCCCGATAGCTTGAAGTATATTCCATATGCCCTGTATCTGATACTGATAGTTAAACTATTTTTTTGATGCCACATGTCTAGTTCTCAGTATGGGAATTGCTTCATTACTTCATCTCAGTGCTTTCTACGTATCTAGAGTTGAATACCTGGGTGTCTGAAACTTCAACTGAGCAGAGTACAGAGTATGCACAAACACAATAGGAGTCTCTATTGAAAAACTCGAAGACCTTGGAAAGATGGAACAACTATTGACGAGCAGGCTTACCTACCAAAAACATTCGAGTCGGCACATGAAACGGAAAGCTCAACGAAGCTGAATAATTGGAAAAGGTTCTACATATATACTGAAGTCACAACTGAGGGAGGATGTACTTCATGTAATCTCGATGACTAAATCTTCCTCGGAGCAAACAGCTATTTAAGCCATTACCTGGAAGTAGCGTGAAGAAGTTTTGTTTCGCCTACACCCGATATAAAAGACTCTTTGAGCTGGCGTCAAAAATAATAAATAATTCTTAATTCTCAGCAAGGCAATGGCTTACTATAAGAATACAAGGATATACAAGGATAGACACGTGCTGCTGATGAAGTTTAATTTGAAAACTCCATCAGTTGAAAAAAACGCTATTCAACAGCTACAAATTCTCACGGCAGTTCTGCAAAAATAAACTTCCAAGGACGCAAGTATTAAACGAAAGGATGCAGAGATAAGGATGGGAACATACTATAATATTAGAGTCATAGTCGATGAAGAAAATTTGAAATGATTGCTTTCGCTGACAATGACAACAACTTCGTCCATCCAACTAAAAACAGATCTGAATGGCAATATCTAAACGAAAGACGAAACAGATTGCACAAGTAGATGGAATACCTGCAGAATTATTTAAAGCAGATGCGACTAAGTTGGTTATTTGCATACCACACATTTATTCATCTACAAATATGATTGGATGACGGTATCCCAGGTGAATAAGCTCTCAGCATCGTCACCCCGATCCTCAAGAAGAAAAAACCATTCTGAACTGAGTTAACTATGTGATTACGTATCATGCGTTTTCTCCTCTAGTTGGAACTGAAGGGCATAGAAGCAGAAATGGCGAATACGTTTTAAGTGATAACTGGGAGTGAAACAAACTTTGTGCCGTCGGCAGGAAATAAGACTTAATACCAAGGCTGCAATTGGAAATTATAACTCTGAGATTGTAGAAGACTTCGACTATCCACGTTCTGCTGTCAAACAAACAAAAAACAAAAGCATTGAGTGACGAGGGAATAGATATCACCGCTCCGACCGGAAATGTCTTCGAATATAAAAAGAAAATTGAAAGAAGAATCACAGTTTTCAAAAAGTTTCAAACACCCACATCACGTGTAAGAAGTGACAACTTATGAAGGTTAAAAAAATGAATTACTTACTCAATTACGGACTTACTACGTCCAGGGTGAATCTGGACCTCAACCGAAAAGCGCCTCTCCAGCTAGCTCGTTCTTTAGCCAGCTATCTTCGTTTTTGCACGCTAAATTAGTTAAGATCTCTTTCTACTTGCCTACTGCGTCGTCTCTTGCGGGCAAATTCGAAGACTTTTCGATCCGGAGCATATGTGTCTATCATTTCTACATAAATTAGCTACCACAGTCGTTGGAGATTTAGTCTTCTGGGTTAGTCGATGTTGCTGTAGTTCATCGTTGTTCCTAGTCCTCCACTCACCGCCTATGTAGACGGGAGGGAAAATCAAACGAAGAATTTTCTTCTCAAGGCAGCCAAGAACACCCTCATTCATTTTTGATAAAGTCCATGCCTATATAGCGTATATAGAGTAACTTAAGTTGCTCGAGAGATGGCTTTGTTAACTGCCTCAATGCTGGTGTCGTTGTCTGAATTAATCCCGGTACCTAGGTTCACAAGGTCATTAACTACCTCAAAGTTATATCCGTTGAGGAGGATGTTCGGTTTGAGACATCGGTTGTTGAGTTTTTTTTTTTTTTTTTTTTTTTTTGTCGATAGCATATAGTTGCCTTCATGGAACGTTAAACCCATATTCTCCGCTTCCGCCTCAATACACACGAAAGTTCTACTGACGTCACGATGATTTCTTTCGATTATGTCAGAATCATCACCGTATGCGAGTAATTAAACATGTTGGCAGATAAGTTTTGTACTGTTCAAGAACGATGTTAAAGAAAATGCATGGCCTTGCCTAAATCCGGTCTCGGAAAGTTCCTTACAGACCTTTATCGAGCAGCGTGCATTCTCCATCGTCGTCCTGCGTAAACGGAAGACATTGGCAGGGATGCCAAAACTAGACACAGCTCTACATAGTTCGTCTCTGTAGATGTTGTCATAGGCTGGTCTTAAACTCGATGAATATATGGAGTGCATCGATTTTAAAAGATTCCTACTAGACCTGTATGGCAATACGAGGAAGCCAGTTGTAAGGGACTTAACAGCTTCTTTAGGAGTTTTAACTGGTAGTTAGGTTTTCTCGATAACAACGTGGATTCCGCTGTTGATATGTTAGGTTAGAAAGGGGTATGATGGATATGCCATCACACAGACACCAGACACCAAAACGGGCCCATCGCGTTCCCTATGGAACCAGTAGAATTTGTCTTTAAATGGCAAAAACCTAAACAATCTTGCTGGTGAAACCTGATTTCTTGCAAAAGGCAAGAAGACCTTTGAAGTCCATGGTGTCTTTTTCCTCTAGGTTTTCGAAAAAGTATTTCCCTAAAAATTTCCTTCGACTACGCTATATTGCCTCACATTCACACAGTATGTGTGTGTCTTGTTAAGATTCCAATTGCTGTCCTAAGCTTATCCATGCTTAATTGGGACTATTAACTTTCTTGATCAACAGTTGACAACCTTAGGTTAGCCGCCTTTGGGATTTTCTCTTCGACAGTGCTTCTCACTATGCAAAGGGGTGGTTTGATGTTGGCAACCACAATATTTTCGAATAGCCCCGCTTTTTTTGCAAGCTCATCCGCTTGTTCATTTCCCTCTATACCGCAGTATCCTGACACCCAGCACAGTCTTACCTGATTGCATAGAACTGTGCGACAGCCCCTGACCGTATCATAGTTGATTGGGTTGATTTCATTGTCTCGAGTGCGGCTTGTCTATTGAAGTAGATAGCGATATCACTTTCGGATACCGATCTCAGCTGCATTAACTCAGCTGCCCTGAGGACAGCAAAAACCTCTGATTGGAAGACACTGCTTGCATCCGGTAGTCTTATAGAAACTCTTAGTTCTGGGTTTTCTGAGAATATACCAGAACCTGTTCCTTCCTTTATTTTCGATCCGTCTGATCACAGACAATATTTTCCTTGGAGTGAGATTCTTCATTCTCATTGGGGGAAGATGATCAAACCAAAGGAAAAGGCGTGTTACGACTTCAGCTGCAAAGAGGCTGTCAAGGTGAAAGAAAGGTTTTTTTCGGTTCCACAAGGTCAACCTGACAGAGAAAAACTAAAAAATGTTCAAATGAACCAGGAATGACTGTAATATCCATCTTAAGCATGTGAAATTTCAATACGACCAAAAACTGAGGTAAAAAATACTATAATGTCCCAAAGGTAGTACAAACTTTTGGTCGTTTGTCAAAAATATTGTGGCCAGGTCAACATTTCCAGAACGTGCATTGTCTCCTCCTGCACTTGAGTGTAGTAGCTAGTAGTTCTTACAGATCTTAATATTCACAAATCTGCTGGTTCTTGAATGCTGGTAAAACTGCCACGCAAGCCTTTTCATCAATGCTACACTTTGGGACACTTTCCGAGAAAATGAAATCATCATTCGTCCAGCCCGTTCCTTAAAAAGTCGGATCTTGTTCTCTCTCATCCTATAGAGCCATTGGACTAACGTCCCTTCTTTGCAAGGTCATGGAAATGCTAATAAACCATTTGCTAATGAAATATCTTGAAACTCGAAAACTTCCCAATGACCGACAGTATGGTTTTCGTAGCAACAGGTCCACTGGTGATTTGATAGCATGTCTCAACGAAAAGTGGAACCAAAGCGTACATCAATCTAGCGAAAGCAAGATAGTTGAACTTGATAGTTCTAAGGCATTGGACAGAATTTGGCATCAGGCTCATGCTTGATTGAGGTAACACCCGCTTCGCTATGAATGCTTATCAGTGCATCTTTAAGTCCACTTTCAGATGTATTCTGAAATATCGAGATTTTTTCCTAAGCCGAACAACTCACTTGTGGAATGTCCTGCCGAGCTCTCTATTTCCTAGTGATTATAATCTTGAAACATTTAAAACCAACGCTCATCGGTACCTCTCCTTTTTTCCTCCCTAATTTTCCTTCCCTTGCGCTTTGTGCAATCAGAGATTCCTGAGCTCGACATGATCTTCGCAGTAAGTAACCACATGCCAAAAACTCTTTGCTTCGACAGAAGATTCACCATAGTGTTCCCAAATTAACAAGAACAGCACTTGCAAAATTCAACATGATACCTTAAGTGTAACTTACGAGTATCTAAATTAATCAAAGACAAACTCTAGTGGGTACCAGCTCACAAGGAAGCCGAGAAACTGACTAAAAAAGTTTCATCTGATACTTTCAACGGACAAGGTTTATCCTAAACCCTTCCTGGCAGCGATGAATTTAGCATATTCCAGAGCCTCGTCCTTAGAACTGCCAGTTTTTGCTGTTCCATTAAAATCCCATTACTCTGACTTTTTAACATGGGGCTTTCCAATAGGGACTTGACAACTTTGAATTTAATTTGTGAACGCACTCTTTCACTAATCATCAAACTGTCACTGCTAATTTATTCAGTAAACTCAACATTTTCATCGTGGTAAAGTACACTAACGAGCAACGTCTGCAAATTATAAAAATTTTCTACAGATATTCGGAGTCGGTGACTGCAACTTTAAGAGCGTTAACTCCAATTTTCGGTCGTAATTCTCGTCCTAGTAGACAGGCAATAACAAGTTTAGTGCAAAAATTTGAGTCTACATATTCGTTGTATGATGTTGCCGTGTCAGTGAGATAACGGGTTGGTCGAAGTGTCGTAAATTTCGCTGCCGTTCAGACGTCCGTAGCAAACGATCCAAATCAGTCAATTCCACGGCGTTCTCAAGAATTGGGCATCGCTCAGACCACATTGTGGCGTATTTTGCGTAAAGATCTTGGTTTACACCCATACAAGATCAAGCTGACTCAAGAATTGAAGCCGATGGACCATTTGAAGCGACGTACGTTCTCCGATTGGGTTCTGGAGTACATGCGCCAAAATGATGAATTTCATCGCAAAATCATCTTCAGTGACGAAGCTCATTTTTGACTCAATGGGTTCGTCAATAAGCAAAATATGCGTTATTGGTCGGGTGAAAACCCACATGTGCTTCATGAATCACCACTTCATCTACAAAAAATAACTGTTTGGTACGGTTTGCACGCTGGCGGTGTTATTGGGCCATACTTGCCATGTTACTGTGAATGGTCAGCGTTATCGCGCCATGATCACCGATTATTTTTGGCCTGAATTGGAAGATATGGACTTGGACGACATGTGTATTCAACAAGATGGTGCCACAGGCCACACAGCACATGCTACAATCGATTTATTGAAGAGTAAGTATGGTGAGCGTTTTATCTCAAGACATGGGCCAGTCGATTGGCCGCCCCGTTCATGCGATTAAACGCCGCTTGACTATTTTCTGTGGAACTACGTTAAGTCATTGGCTTATGCCAACACGTCGACGACGTTTAAAGAGCTCAGCGCCAACATTGAATGCGAAATAGCGGCTGTTTCGGCCGAAATGTGGGGATTAGTCGTTCAAAATTGGGTCCAAGGAATCGACCGCTGCAAACGTGCCCACGGTGGCCATATGAACGAAGTCGAGATCCATTCATAAATGTTTTGATTGTACTTAAAGCCAATAACAAAGTTTTTAAAATATCTCAAGTAGTTTGCCTTTTACTTTAAAAAAAAGTTGTCAAGCCGTTATTAGAAAACCCTATATTACGAAGTCATTGATCTTAAAACACAAATTCTCGATAGCGGAGTTGAGGATTGTCCATTCTGTGTCTGTTGTGCTTGCCATTACAATTACTGGTATCAGACACTGCTGAATGTAAATCCAAGTTCAGCGTATGCTGTTCTACCGTTGAGTTAGGAAGAAAGATGGACATTTTCTTTTCTCGTATGCATATACCTTAAATTATTTTTAAGCTTCTCTACTACACATGATAAAGATCTCTGATACACTTTTCGGTGTCCGCGCTTTTGATCAGTTTTTGTGATCGAATTCGAACAATCTCCTTGTTTCTGATTTGTTTTCTCTCTATTCAAATCACGATATCGCGAAACCTCTATCCCAGCGCACCTCCATCCACGAGATAATAAACCAAAAACCCGTGTACAAATGTATCTACATATTTTTTGTTGTCATTGCATTGCAAAGAACGTCAGTTAAAAGTGATTTGCATTCGAAAAATTTGCATATCCGCGAAACACGAAAATTGTGAAAGGAGCTGTTTGCATACAACCACTCCGCATCGACCCTAATATGTAGATGGAGCAATCCTGTCTCGAAGAGTCCTTTTTTTCGGAAAAACATAAACAATATGGTCGCGTCGGAATGATGTGGGTTGTAACAGGGGGTTAAGCATTCGAGGATACCTCTGGAATAAATTGTATTAAATAACATATGTATGTGCATACGTAGCGCGTTTGTTTGACAAGCGATTCTCGATATTCCGCTGTTTTTTGTATTTTGTATTTTTTTTTTTTTTGGTTTGGGGATAGACATGCAGCGATAAATTGTGTTCCACAGTTCAATTTCAAAAAGGAAATTGCCTGCTGCGAGAAAATGGCCTTTCACAAGTACGATCAACACGCCAGGATACTATAAAGGGCAGGCTTCGAACATAAAAGAAACATGTCCAACCGATAAAATAGCATTCGTTTAATTAACGCCAAAGGTGCAGAACCATTTCAGATTCAGAACGTGTGTCCATTTTTATCGAATGACCAGGACATCTTACTGATGGAATGGGAATGAATACGTATGTACACCGGATGCAGTGCACCAACTTGAAACTGACTGTTCCAATTTATTGGCATGAATTCAATGACGGTTTACTTGTATTGTTAAAAAGAGATTCCTCATGGCATGGATACTGAATCATTGAATGAATTTCATTTTCAAATTGCAAACGAAAACAACTTTTTACCAATCCTTAGCTACATACTATAGATGTACATTCGTCAAATGAAATTACTTAATTTAAGGATCTCCACCTCTAGTGTACGAATATTGCGTAATCCTTTCACAATTCAGTCGAATGGAGATGATTGCTTTTAATACAATTGACTTTCACTTAAACTCTCGAGTTGTCCTTTTACGTGTTTTTTTTTTTTTTTTTTTTTTTTTTTGTGATAGTAGCCCAGCGGTCCCAGATTTGTATAGAACTTTTGTCCTGTTACAGTACCCTACTGCGTGGATTTGCTTTGTAATTTTTGTTCATTTTCCGTTTTGTTGATAAGATTTTTCTGGGATTGTACAACGATTGTTTGATTGGATGCAGGACTCGTTATTTTATCGTAAAATTCATTGAATTTTCAGAGCAACTATTTCTCTGATCACAAAAACATCACATTTAAGCCTTCAAAGAGTGGACTTTACATTTCTGGTCACTGAAGACCTTTACAAACAAAACTGAATATGCGGCTTAAGCCCTGGACTTTATTTTGTGAGGAAAGGATGAGGAATTTTTACATTGTATGGGAGGAATAGAGGGCGAGTGTAAATCGATGAATGGACCTTAATAAGAGAGAAATGAAACATTTATTCTGTGTTACGTGTCCGTGTCCCAAGGTTAGTAATGGTAATTTGAATTTTACATCACAAAGTTAAGTTTTGTGTTTTTGTTTTCAATATCCTTTTCCTCAATCTCCTCAATACTTTGAGTAGTTGGAACGACGTTAATTAAATTTCTGTATTAGCTTTTGTAAAGTGCATTTGAAAGTCAACTCTTCAGAGTTGACACCACCTGCTCTGCAATACAGCCTGGTTGACTAATCAGACTTTTATACTGTGTTTGTCTTGATATGTAAAAACTACGCTGTTTCATCAATTAAGTCCTTTTACTCCTTATAGTAGCCACGATTGTGACTTTTCCAAATACATTTTTCGGGTCATACTGGTGCTACAACGAGCCACATTTGCAGTTCGGGCGCACTCTGCAAAATCCTATCCCAAAAATCTCCAAAAACGACGGGACCGGCTTCTGCCGAAAATCTCCGTAAGAACTAGGTGTCTTGAGGCATTAGCCGAACTTACCAGATGTTTTGATTCCACGAAGATGGAACTTATCATATATTGCAGAGCTTATTAGCTCGAGTAGTAGTTGTAATCAATTATCTCGTAGACATCATACTATCCTCTGGCCTCGTTGTCGAAAACGTTGGACATTGCCAAACATTTGATACGAGACCTATACAGCAAATAATCAACTTAACGCTATCTAACAGGTATGCTTAGGATATTACCGGCTGAAAGGACTGTAGGAGGTTTTCATGTTAGGTCACATGTACAACGAATGCAACGTCGAGGTGAGAGGTGTCTGCCTCGTTGTAGAAGAGAGCTCTACGCAAACACCTGAAATTAGAACGAGCTGGTCTAAATGATGCACTAGTCAATTGTTTTAAGCTGACTGGGAAAAACTACTGTAGATCGCCCGTTTTATAGCGAGTGACTTCGGAACCGTAAACTTCTAAATAGGTCACCTAAGACTATCAGTCCGACTGGAATATCAGAAGATCTCATGGCATCTATGACAATCTTCACAGGTAAACTTTCCTTTCTTCAAGTTAAAGAGCACAGAGAGTATGATTGAGAATACAACTTCTCTCCAAAATGCAATATATTCACTCCTCAGAGGTGCGCTTTAAACTCTGTTGGGAATTGAAGCCGCGCTCAACAAGAAGGGGGTATGCTTTGATTATTTTCATCGATATTGAGAATGCATTCCATAGCGACCGACATTTATGTCTTGGACCGACAAAACTGAGTAGACGAATCACTAGTTTTGTGAATAAAAGCTGGAGAAAAGGACCCAGATCGCGGCCAGTATATGATGTCGGAGTCAACACAAGTTTCTGGCAAGGCGCCATCCTTTCTTAACCGCTGGCTGACAGCAAGCACTAAAGCGACGATTGATGAACTAGATATGGGCCTTCAGTCATCAGGTCGTTTTCCTGATGAGAAGTAGGAAGCTGACTGGCGTAACTTATCTGTTGCTTGAATGGATCACAAATCGTCGAAGTTAGATATACGTGTTATCCAGGATAACAAACTTCTTTGAAATTAGGACGTCTCGTCTTTTTATTTATTATTAGCGGGCGCTCAAGGTCTTTGAGTTCCTCTAAAATGTTGGGGAGGAAAGAAAGAACAGATGTACGTTCGTTTTGAATGTTTGAAGGTTATAATGATTAGGAAATAAAGAGCTCCACAGGGCATTCAATAAGCGAGATGTACGGCTTAGGAAAAAATCACGATATTTCAATGTACGTCCGAAAGAGGACTTGATGAGCTGATGACCATTCATAACGAGACGGGTGTTACGGTTAAAGATTTAAATTCCACTCTGTTGATAATTTCCCAATTGGTGATGCTGTTTAACGAGCCTCACATTCTTCACACGTTCTTCAGCCGAAGAGCAGGGACGTGGATCCGGGAACGAAATTGAAAAGCAGATAATATTGTCGTCAGCAAAGGAATATGGCATATTGGATACGGAGTAACAGACAAGTGATCGTTGATGAAGTATTGGAGACAGAACGGAGTCCTAAGCCACACTAGCATTTATTTGTGAATATAAAACTTGAAACCATCAAAGACCACTTGAATTGAACCTTCCGAAAGGCAATTTCTAATGCATTGAAGAAGAGAGTCATCGATCCGAAAAACACGCATTTTTGACAAAAGAGCCTGATACCAAACTCTGTCAAATGCCTTAAAAATATCAAGTGCAACACTATTGCTTTCACCACATTAATGTATTATACGCTTTGGGTCCACTTTTCGGTTAGACTAGCCATTAAATGACCTGTGGACCTGTTGCATTGAAGATTCGACGCACTCCAGTATAGTATAATGAACTCATCCTGGACTTACACTTTCTGCACTAAGGTTTTGCCGAGAACCTTAGAGTGTAAGATCTAACTGATACAAGATCTTGTGGCGCTTGTTGTGGGAGTGATGTTTTCACTTAATCGCCGAAGTCAAGTACCAGTGGTAAGTATTGAATTCAGATGGGAACTTGACGGAATTCCGCGTGCTGTTGGCATTCATTTTGAGTGAGTGTCCGGTCTACGTATAAGGTTGCAGGCACTCAGCGCAGACAAGGTGGGTGCTATTTGTGTAGGCCGTTATCACTGCAGATCAGGATTAAACCAACGATCAGGCGATCCTCCGACTTTGATTTTGATTTATGAGGACATTACTCTGGTTTAAAAGATTTGGTTTTGAATGTTTTGGTCTACCTTTTGCCAAGTAATAAATGAATACACTACCACTTGACCCATGGTCCAAGCTTGAATTTAAGTGCTAAGATTGATTTTAGCAAATAAGTCAAGTTATCTGTCCACCGTATTGTTCATCGCTAAGTAGTATGAAACACCGCAAATATGAAGGTCTACAGAGTCGGTTTTTGCCCGCCACGGATAGTATTAGAGGCTTTCTGTTCAACTAAGAACGTCTGATTCACAAATCAAACCTAAAATGTAGAGGACAGATTTGAACGAAAACTCATTTATAAAGGCTGAGTCTGTTAGAGACGTACTTTTTTAAAAAAAAATAAAAAACAATCAAAAAATTTAATTTTATCGGATAGTCTTTATTATCATACAGAAGAATCATTTTTTATATTTATTTTCTAAAGATTATTTCTTTCAAATGTTGGTCGTTACCGCGGCTAACATAGTCCAGTCTGAAGTTCAAATGTTGGATGATGCATTCAAGCATTACGAGTGGTGTTTGCCAAATGACTCGGCCTCCAATTCCCTAATCGTAGCCGTAATGTAGACTTGTGACTTAACTTAGCTCCAAAGAAAAAAACGGTCTAGATGTCACATGATCTAGACGGCAAATTTAATGGTCCAAAGAGTGAAATTAGCTATTCACTGAACCGTTATCGCAATATTTAAAAGCCTCATCGCTAAGCAACGGTGATGATTCGGAAGATCGACTGGCTTCAATTCTAGCACGAATTGAATTTTGTATGCTCCTTACCCAAGATGTTCACGTAAAATCTGCCAAGTTGTTGCATATGACAAGCCAAGCTGTTGAGAACGGGGCCGAATCGATTCATCACGGTCATCGTGTGCACTCTCCGCTACCGTCGCTATATTTTCTTCAGTATGTGCTAGATGTACGTGCTATTTGGTCGCGTATTATCCAGTAATGAAAATTTGGTTTCAAACTTCGGCGTTCGGTAGGCCGAATATGTGGACCACAAGTTCGTAGAAAGCTGATTTCCATAATGCAGCTGGGTATTTTGTAGACGATACTGCGGACTAAGCTTTCCACGATGAAATGCCAAATAAATTTCAACAAAAACACCATATCAATGTGACACGACGTTGGCGTGATCTGCCAAAAAATCCCCACTGAAAAGTACTTCTTAAAGAATCGCCTTTTTTACTTTGTATAGTGGGAACCAACTGCTTCAAGATGCGTAAAAGAACGTAAGTCATACGTCCGGATGGTCTCGATAGAAACTTTGTCTAAAATTGCTTGGCTTACGGGAATAAACTTTTTACCTTGTTGTGTCGAATTCGAGTTTTGGGTATACCGCTGTGTTAGGATGTTTGGAATTGAACAAGAATCCAGCTGATGTCGCGCATTTCCTTTGACAACATATGGATGCTAAAAGTTCTAATTTCTATAAATTGTGTTTTCAAGACAGAACTACTAAACCATTCAATGATTCACTGCGTAAAGCACTGTTTCATTTTGGCCCTTTTTCTTACATTGCAGCCTTCAAATTGAATATTAGGTTAGTTAAGTTAGAGTCGATCTTGTTGAGGTGCACATTTACAAGTTGTTAGTTTGTTGTGATACCATTGAAAGAGCGTGGTATGAAAATGGCTTAGCTACTCCTTGAACTTGACTTCTCTACCAAATTTTCACACTCCTGCAGCCGATACCCACCATCTCTTCACAGATTTTAGTTAAGGCCGCATATGACAGCATTTATAGAGACGGGCTATGTATGTAGTTCCACGCGTAGTTTTGTCTTTCCTGCGAAACTCGTTCATCTGTTTAAAATGATGATGGAGAACGCTCGCTGCTCCGCCAAGTTCGGTATCGACTTAACCGAGATCTCTGATGTCGGAACAGTTTTGAGACAAGATAACGTGTCGCCATGTGAGTTCCTTAACATCATACTTGAAAGCGAACACTGAAGGCACAATCTTTCAAAAGCCTGCCCAACACCTTGGCGTACACTGATTATTGAGTAGGGCTATGCTAATCATGTATTTAAAAATGTATCTGTTTGACTTGAAGCCCATTAGGAAATTCTCTTTCACTCTCAAAACTTGCCAACTCAATTATAGGCCCTTCTGTCAATGCCTTTTACAACTTGTTAAAGGGAAACAAATTTCTTTAGACCTTCTGTCATATGTAAAGCCTTGTTTTGTGTAATAAACTTTCTCTCGTCTTGGCTATCACGTCACATCCTGAATCTGATTTTATATTCGTGCCTTTCTGAGAACATCTTATGAGTCTTTTAATTAATCAAGAACACCGATGGTATTGACATACCATAATTGGCAGAACTCAGCGAGCTGCGACAGTAATTAGTATTGAAATGGAAGCGGCCAAAATGAGTTTAGCCATAAATGAGGGCAAAACCAAGTATATGGTATGCTATCAACAAGGTGTGACAGAGCAATTCGACGAATTGAACAGCACCTAACAGGGGACAGCTACAATTCCGAAGTAGTAAGTTACTAAGTATAGCTTGATTCTGCCAAAAACAACTCAGCAGAAATTAAACGAAGAATCACTCTTACCAATCTCTGTTTCTTTGGGCCAAGAAGGCAACTGATTAGTAAGGTCCTTCCTTGAAAAACTAAGGAGATTCTGTATAAGACTCTGATCATCCCAGTCCAACTGTCTGGTGATAAAATATGAACTCTATCGAAAGCGGACAAATATCTGTTAAGTCGTTATGAGAGAAAAATTCTTCGAAAAATATTCGGTCCCCTTTGCGTTGAGGAGAAGATTCAACAACGAACTATACGAGCTGTACAGCGACATCGACCTAGTCAAAAAAATAGCGCTTCAGTCTCCTGAGATGACTACCACATATAGAGTTAATGGACAGCAATGCACCGCACCGCAGTGGCTTCAAATCTAACTCGCGGAGACAATCCAGTAGAAATTGACCTCACTACAAGTAGAACCGACTTGAAGTGAGCAACTGGAGGTAATTAACTAAAGAATGGTCTTACTGGAGTTGAAGCCTATGTTCAACCCAAACTGAGGCGCCACCTAGGTAAATCAATTACAATTACAGTTGAATTAATAAACAGATTAGTCTCCACCGCTTGGTCAAGTTCAAAATCATCCGCAAGCCCCTCTTGCGCAGGTGAGGTCACTATTTCCTAGATGCAATTATACTGAAGGGCAGCCAAAGAAATATGTTGACTAAGCAGACGGTAACTTCAGCTGTTTCAGCCATTCTTGAGTACACAGATCGTTTGAATCTGAAGGTGTTAACATCATATTTGTTCTTTGTTTACAACGGAAATATCACATTTTTAACCAGATAAAGCCATCCGGTAATGTTAAAAACTTCAAACACATTCAGATTTAATGCCTCTTTTTACAAACTTATTTCACTGTTAGTACAATACATCACAAGATTACATATCGATTATTTGTGACATTAATGGGCTTCCAGAGACCTTATATTATACACAAGAAGCTTTAAATTCGCAGTTATATCAAAAGCCAATTTAGTTTGAAGCAATTCCATTAAAGTTCATTGCACACTAGACTACTTCTTAGAGACGATAGAAGAAAAAATTTAACATCCCTCCAAATGGTCAACTAAACCTCATCCATGTCACACTTCTACCTCCTTAGTCTATGGATAGTTATGCTAATAAAAGCACCGGCATCAATTTACTAAATGAACACGAGCCACAAGGAAGAAACGGCAACGACGATGACGCTACACTTTCATATAATACCCATCAACCTTCAATCAATCGCATTATGGCCAACAAAAAGTCGAGAACGGGCTTTTGCACATTGCCACCCGGCTAATGGCATGACTCTGTGCAATTTTCCTTGAAAACTGAAATGAGACATTGCCTCACATACATACAGTCACCCGCGCAATCACCCATTCGCAGGGCCATAAAATCCGACATTAAAACTTCAACATAAAACTCCGACTTGGGTCCTTTGGAGAAACCATTTATTCACATTCTCGTGCTGGGTTAGTTCTGAAGACAGTATCACATCAGATGGCTTAAAGTTGTATCCTACCGAAAACCCTCCCAATGCTACCTGTTGAAATATCGATCTTTAACGACCACACTCTCATCTTTAGATGAACAACTACAGCTATTAACTTTTGCACTGACATACAGTCTATGTGGAAAAGATTGCACCAGAAGAGATACCCCAAAGGATACATGTATGTGATAAAAGACGATAAACTCGGTGTATTACTATCGCACATATTCACCCTCTGTATAGTATCTTCGAGAAGCTAAGATAGACCCGACGTAGTTTCGTTGGGTTTGTATATGCACTCCAACGGCCATCTCCAACATTATGTTTGGGAGTGAATCCCTGTATTCCGAATCTTTGTGAACACACATTTTCATTCATGGATCTGAGTTTTGATAGCTGCTATAAACTGCAATTGGTATTACATAGCTATACATATGGACTATGCATTTTTAATTGAATGTTCATTCGGGGATGGTTGGCAAACGGAATCAACTCAAATTCCAAACTCTTTCCTCATCCGGTTCCTGGCCATACCATAACGACGATGACTGCAAGAACGTAGGTCGGTGACGGTATCGAGAAGGATATTACGTTTCCTAGTTAATACAGGACGACGTTCATTTCGATCTCTTCGCACACAAAGACTTTTGAACTCGCCTGGCCATAGCAGTTGAGCTTTGGCGCGCACAGCGATGAAAATGCTTCTCTAGCTCGATTATTGCCTGAATTCATTGAACAAAAGAGTGGTCCTTTAGCCAACATGTGGTTTTTGAATTTAATTGCGCTGATACAGTGTTTTGCAGTCTACGGATGTTGCTCTAAATAAAGTCCAAGCTCAGGGATGTGAGTAGAAACTTATGTTCCAAGCTCCGTTTGGTATTGAAATTTAGACGTAGTTCCTTAGATGAAGAGGTCAAAGTTTGAGTTGATTTTGTAAATACTGGAAAAGGATGCTGTTTGCACACATATGGAGAGAGAAGCAAAGTTTGCCTTACTACGTCGGACTATTAACATCTGATTTTGAAGTTTGAGATAGATACGGCAAGTGTTACGATAGAAACACGGAGATTTAAATTTCTAAAGTGTTTATTTGCGTAGCATACTAATTCATATAGTTTACTCATATTCTACAATAATAATTGAAATTTAATAACGGAATCTTTTCTTAGCAAGAACAGCGGTTTCTTCTGATGCTTCCGAAAGTTCAGTCCTTTCTACGACATCTTCAGCGGGTGACACATCACGGCGTTTTCTATACTTCAATCTGCGAACAGTTTTGGATCAGTATCAATCATCAGCGAGCACAGCATTCACAGATTTCTCTGAAGCTTCATTGGATTCATTTTCTTCTACGTCTTCCTCAGAAGATGGAACATCATGGTGAGCTCTATACTTCAAGCTGCGAACAGTCTTGTATTCGTATCCATCATTAGCTCACTTAGAGCTAGATCCATTAAATGTTGCCTCTAGCGGTAAGGAAGCCTCTTCGGTTGATGGTAAGTATTCATCCTGTGGAATAACTGTTGCGTAAATAACAGCAACTGCCATGAGCAATACCAGTGTGAAAGACAAAGTTATAACGTAGTAGTTCTCTCGGTCTGTTGAGATACTAGATTGATGACTTGTCTGGAAATCATTTGACTATTTATACTCATAGTTGCCCCACTGTGGAAATCTATATTGGAAACACAACAGCTACTGGCATAAGTATCTTAAAGATACCAGCAAACAGTTTCTAGATGCTAGTTCAAGTCGATTGATTTTTTAGATACACATACACACCTAACCTTTGATTCCATGGAGTCACGATGTGAAAAGTCCAGAAAAGTGTTCCGTTTCGCTCCATCATTCATCTTCTAACCGTTTGACGCCAGAGTGGAATTTCCATTAATCTTCTTAGCACAGAGGAATGTACTTACAATTGTTTAGTGGACGCGTGAGTACAACTGCAAAATAAACGTCGATCATCTCTCAAAACAATGACAAGAGTTAGAGGTTATTGGCGAATTCGATTAATTGCTCTGAGGGGATAATTGCGCTCTTTTAAGTATTTGTTGTCTGTGTCAGAAGCAGAAGCTAGGCACTCAGGAACCTGCAATGTAGAATTACAAATTCTAAAATCGAGTGAAGGGCGCTTGTACCAATATTTTACCCTGACTTATTGTGGATTGACTGATGGTGGTTACTCATGTGTACAACTTATGGATGTTTTTTTTTTTTTTTTTATCCTATCTAGCCTTGGACACTTATGTTTCTATTCGAACATATGCAACGCTCAAATCTTAGTCTATTCCTTTAGTCATGCAAGTAACTAATACTTGAGTATACCAATTTTGTGAAAGATTTAGAGGAAATGTGCTCAATAGCCCCGATTCTCAAGCTGGGAGCATATTGCCGGTTCTTAAAAGTTAATGATAGTACTCGATTCTAAGTTCACAATTTCGAATTGGTAACATTATGAACGCTACTAAATGAAGATAGGTAAAGATTTCACATACAATCTCAATGCGGTCGAAAGAGTATAATTCTTTTCTCTACTAGGACTAGGAAACTTACATTTCTCTGCTCCTTGGAGTACCGTCTGTTCTGAATAAACTGTATCCAAATGCGAACATGATTTCCGACGAATAAGGGCTTAAAGGATAAGAAAAAAAAGGGACGAACAAGAACACAGGAAAGGTGGTGGTTGTAAAGGGTAACCAGAGAAAGACGTCAGGAAAAAAATGTAAATAAAACATCAACGGTGTGAGATATAAAATTGATTCTGGCTTTATTTTGAAGCTACTTTCATGCCATTATGTATGGAATACCACATCATTCAAAGGCAAATAATGTCATTGCCCGACAATAGGGTACATTTCGAAGAAAGAGCTCCAAACGATCTTCGAATCGCTTAAAAATAAGAAATCAGTGGGAACCGATGAAATACCGAATATTGTGCTTCGATATATCCTAATAGAAGCGGTGGACACCCTGCTTAATAATGCAATGCATAATGCCCATACCCAAAAGGGATAAAGACACATTCAATCTGGCGAATCTGCGGTCGATTGGTCTTCTTCGAAAAGTTTTCGAAAAAGTGATCAATAGATTCCTGAGTAAGTGGGTTGAAGACAAAAATAAAATTCCGGATAACTAATTCGGTTTCAAGGCGGGACATGATGTCATTCATGCAGCGTCTAAACTAGTTTCTGATATCCAATGGAACAAAGGCAAAAACCAATGGACTGGTGCTTGTCTGATTGACTTGGAAAAAGCCTTCGATACAGTATGATTAGAGGGACTCTATTTCAAGATGATCAGGATGGTCATTGGTAAACCACTGCTATATATTCTTTACAATATGTTAACAGATAGACAGTTCGTCGTGAAAAATGGCGATGTGATTTCTGCTGGAATACTTCACATTTAAAACGATCTGCAACAAGTTGCCATAAATTCGCCGATCCTATTCAACATTTACATAAGAGATCTGATATGTTCACTTCACCATGCCATAGCGTACGCAGACGACTTGATAGCGTACAGGACAGGTCCAAGAATCGAGGTCCTTAACATGCTTTTGCAACGTGTTGTCGCAGCTGTCAAGGTCCTCTAGGGAAACCAGAAATAATTGGCGAAAATTCTCGATCGCTGTACAACATGGACAGCCATTTACTTGTCGAAATATAGTCAGATACTTTGGGATTTGGCTAGACCAACACCTAAATTTTGACAAACATGGATGTTGCTCTGGCCAGAGGTGCTTTTGCCCTTACCCGGCCTATGCTTTTATTTGGATATCCCGTTTGGTTTAACATGAGAACAAGTTTATTGGGAAAGATTCGGGTGTTTGTAAGGGCATGTCTTAGGACTTTTCTTCACTTATACAGAACACCAAAATCTGAGTAAATAAAATTCTATCATAATAAGATCTTATACAATAGGGCGAACCGAATAAGAGTGGTCAATATTGTCATAAAGTTGAATCGAAGGCACATTGGAAGAGCACTGACCTCGTCGAACAACCTGATCTCCGGGGCTTACTACCCTTATCATATGCATCATAAGAGAGTTCGCTTTAAAGGACTTATTCCTCCAGAAGCATTCCTCCATTGTTTCAATATTTGATAAGAATACCTTCGGTTTCTGTGTAGTTATCTCCTCTAAAAATTCACTAGGAATCTCTCCAGTATGTTTATTTGAAATAGGACACTAATTTCTGTCTAACCAGACCTTTCCACCACTATATTTTAATATATGTGTGGTTTTTTTTTTAATATTTGAACGTTTATTTAAGAAAAACATGTACAGTAGTATTATTCAAAGTACTGCCCATCTGAAGCTATGACTTTTTCCTATCTTTTTGGCAATTTGTGGATCCCATCCCAAAAGAACTGCGCCGGCTTCAATATTTGATATTCTGCTCTGATGTGAGCCATATTTTAGTGAAGGCGTTCTGCATCGACCGGAACAAATGGTAGTCAGAATGGGCAAGGTCTGGGCTATAAGGCGGGTGGGGTAAGACTTCCCATCCACTGTTTTCCAAATAGTGGAAAATTATTGCCTCCTGTCTGGTCGCATATTCCGGGCGTTTTTCGGCTACTGCTCTCTTCAAACGGATTAATTGTGTTCGGTAGCGTTGTCCATTGATGGTTTCACCCGGTTTTAGCAGCTCATATTACAGCACACCCATCTGATCCCACCAAATACAGAGCATTACCTTCGCGGCATGGATATTCGGCTCTGCCGTTGATTTGGCTGGTTGGCCGGGTTTCACATATGATTTTTGCGCTTGGGGTTGTCGTAATGGATTGAGTTTTCATCACCAGTAACAATCCGATGCAAAAATGACTTCCTTTTGTGGCGTTCCAGCAGCATTTCGGACATGCAAAACCGCCTTTCGACGTCTCTCGTTTTAAGTTCAGTCATGAAATGACTGCTTGAGTGACACCCAAAGATTCTGCGAGCTCTTCTTGTATTTGGCAACAATTTTCATAGAGTAATGCTTCCAGTTCTTCATTTTCAAACTTTTTTGGCTGCCCAGGATGTTCATCCTCTTCCAAGCCAACATCACCACTTTTAAATCGTGTAAACAACTTTTGGCACGTTCGCTCAGCTAGCGCATGTTCACCATAAACTCACCAAAATACGATGACTTTCTACAGGAGAAGAACTCCCCGCAAAAACACTTTTTCAGGTACAAAGTTCGACATATTTGAGTGAAAAAAAAATTATTTTTGCTTACGCTTCAAATGAATGACATATACTGAAATGACGTACGATGACAGTAGCTTTCCAACGCATGTTCCAATGGAATAATACAAGATACGCCATTTCTTAGCAAGCCGCACGAAGTTATAGACCCAATATTTTTGGTTCCTCCCTTGTATATTGGTCGAATAATCGATGTTTTCATCAGCCTTGAAACAATGCATTGATTTATACTTTGGTTAACGATTGTCTTTGATTTTTAAATCAATTGGTCGAATGTTATCGGCTTCAGGACATTTATTGCAGTTCAATTGATACAACATTTTAAAAATGTCTGCTTCGGTTGCTTCTTCTACGTAAATACTATCCTGTAGTTCCCAGTTTTTTACGGTTTTATGTTCTTACATTACACACATGCATACTCTTTGTAGCTTGGTTTGAGATTTGCTCCGCAAATTTCTTGGCCATTTCATTCAAGTCTTCGTTGTTATTGTTTGTAATATAGTGGTATCATCTATAGAAAATTTTTTCCTTCCTAAAAGTTCATTAACGATATTCCATGTTTTTCTTGGTTCATCTTTAGCGTTTACGAATTGTAGCTTATAAAAAGAAGCTTTTATATTTTGTATGTTCTTTATAACAATATTTTGGAAGTTCTTGTACTGGATTCATAGCTTTGACTTCTTGGGCTATTTTTCCATCTTCTATAGAGTTCATCTCTATTTTTGAACATTGAAATTATTTCTTTCGTAATCCATGGTTTTTGCTTTCGAGGACATTTGTTTGTTTTTGTATACATATTATTCATTACTTTTATTATTAATTATTATAGAGTTTTTCAACATCCCTCTCTTCTAGTATATTTTGCCAGTTCGTTTGCTCTATTAGCTCATAAACTTTTTGTTGGCTAATATGTTTAATGTCAATTTGATCATGCGTTTGGTTTTGGCTTACACTTTTTGTTGCATACAGAGTTATGTATAGTAGTGATCGGAAAGGTCTGTTTCAATGATTGCTGAGAATATATCAAGTTTTGAGATGGTAACATATACGTGATCAATAAATGTTGAGGTGCTCCTTTTCAAATCTACGCGCGAAGGTTGTTTGATTACATTTGTAAGTCCTTTTAAGGGCATCATCTCTAAATATTGTAACGCCTCCGCCTTTTCTTTCATTTCGATTTCTGAATTCAGGTTCAAATCAAATCAATGTGATATATTTCATTTTTCTGCTTTGATATGTTTATTCCGTTTAGTACTATGATATCGATATAACATAAGACTATCAATTTCTGCTACAAAATTATCCCATGTTTTGGTTATCGATCTTATGCTAAAACTAACACAACAAAATTCATATTTTTCAAAAAGTCTTTTTCGATGCTGGTAACACCTTGTATTATTCTAAAGTTGACATCATCTTCACTATGTTCTGTTTCTATTATTTTTTTGTTTATATATTATGTAATTCAAATTCGAGCATACAAGAAACACATAGTTTAGTTGCACATTGATTTATATCGTTACAGGTTCCGATGTGTATACTCCCTGACTGACTCGAACTGCAATTTTCTAAAGTGCTATAATTTTTATTATTTTTTGATAAATTTTATTTAGCCAAAGCAAAAAATGTTAGAAAATTCATCAATTTTCAAATTGTATCAGTAGTTTTCAATATGTCCACCTTTGGCGCGAATAATGGCCTTGCGACGGCCGAAGAAAGCATCGCACGCTGCACGCATTGCCGGCGAAGTGCTTGTTTGAGGTGGTCCAAACTTTGGTACTTTTTAGTGCCAACCTTCGCCTTCAAAATACCTCAGACAGAGAAATCCAACGGATTTGCATCTGGAGAATTTGGAATCCATTGTGTCGAAGAAATGAAGTGTAAAACATTGTTTTTTAACCAATCTTGCTTGACGCGCTCTTTGTGAGACGGTGCCGAGTCTTGTTAAAATGTCCACGGTCTGAGAACGAAACGATTGTTTGCCCAAGGCTTCAATACTGCTTCTAAGACAGTTTCACGGTATACGATCGCATCAATTTTGACGCCACGGTCCAAAAATACGAGCGGAGAGCGACTATCGGCGATTATGGCGGCCCAAACCATCACCATCGGTGCTGTCTGCTTTTCG
This sequence comes from Volucella inanis, assembly GCA_907269105.1. Lineage (NCBI taxonomy): Eukaryota > Metazoa > Arthropoda > Insecta > Diptera > Syrphidae > Volucella > Volucella inanis. Next base: position 130,020,133 of record OU026154.1, read on the forward strand.
GTCGTGGTGGTCGTCCGTCTAACTTTTTTCTGTTGCGGTGTAAGATCGTGTTCTTTTTGGAATTTCAATGGCTTTTTTCAGTATATATTGCATTCGTTCCAACGATATGTTGTGCTCACGAGACATTTTTCTTCTACTTCGACGCGGATGTCGCTCAATTCGAGCTTTGACTTTCCGAACCATTTTTGCCGATGTTGCTGTTTTTTATGACCACCTCCATGGCGTTTTGCAACGCTGCCAGTAACGGTATGAGTTATGGTTCAAGATAGCTACTTGTGGTTTTCCAGCCAAGTATAAATCAATCACACTGTCACATTTGAATTCCATCGCGGCTAAAAACTTTTCAACACAACTGAGACACAAATCGTTTAAAAAGCTTGTAAACAATAAAATTATCTGTCATGTGTCAAAATGTCAAATGAGCTCACTGTCATGAACGATTTAGAAATTATAGCAGTCTGAAGTTGGTTGCAGTTCGAGTCAGTCAGGGTGTAGTATAGTTTCACTTTTCTCATGTTTTTTTGCGAGTACTTTTCCTGTTTTCTCCCATACAAATTTCCAGTCGAACACTCTCTGGCTTTGCTCTTTGCTAGCCAAAGAAGGTGTTTGTTTGTTGGTGTGTGTTGATTGTTTACATAAATTTAAGCATTATTCTCAGTTGCTGCAGCTTAACCATTGCAAGCGTGTTCTCTAATTTTTGTTATTGGAATACTGCGAAAGATTTTCGCTTTCTTTATTATATTTGCTTTGCACGTGTAACTCGCGAAAGATGCTATTATTGTTGTTTTGTTTGGATTCTTTTTATTCGTTCTGTAAGCATCAGCGATATCCGTAGTGCTTACTTCACAATTAATTGTTTTACCCAGTGCTTGTATAATTTCAATCAGATTTTTATTTTGTGTCGGTGGGATGTTTTTAATTTCAATATTATTCTTAATAGCTGTTGTTCGATTGTGTTAATTTTTGATTCCATTGTGAGGATCTGTTGATCTTTTTTTGTGTTATTAGGTGGGGTGAAAAGTAACCTTCTTGGGAATGAAAAAAAAAAATTTCAATTTTTTTTTTTATTTTATTCAATATAGTCCCCTTTTAGTTTGTTACACTTATTCTAGCGAATTTCCGACTTATTGATCCCGTCCGAAAAGTAATTTTCCGGAAGGTCTGCAAAATACTCCTCCGTGGCGTCGATGATTTCCTCGCGTGAGCTGTAGTTTTTAATTGAGGTTTGGAAAGAGATAATAGTCCGAGGGGGCCACATTGAGTGAATACGGTGGATGCGACAGCAATTGGAGGCGTAAGTCATTGATTTTAGCCATGGTTGCGATGCTCTTGTGAGCCGGTAGCATTGTCTTTCAAAAACAAAATTTTTCTTCGTTTCATATGAGACTGTTTTGCAGCGATTTCGGCTTTCTATCGCTCCAATAATGCACAGTAATACTCACAGTTGATGATTTTTCCTTTTTCGAGGTAGTCCACGAAGAGTATGTCATGACAATCCCAGAAAATCGACGCCATAACCTTTCCGACTCATCGATCCTACCTCGGCCGCTTTGGAGCACACCATTGCCGGGCACTCATTTTGTTTTCTGGTGTTCAACAGTTACCAATCGATGCCAAAAGTCCGCCCGATTCCGCAACAGTAAATCCAAACACTCTTTCGAAGTGCTCTCGCGTTCGTGTTTTTGGTCAGGAGTGAGAAGGCGCGGCACCCAGCGAGCAGTGCAACGAATATATGGAAAAAAAGGACAAAAATCACAGCTCTTTGTATAATTGTTTTATTTATTAATTATTGTTAGTTTATTACGAAATGAATAAATATTTGAGTATAAAATAATTTTATATAGGTTCTTAGACTGATTCTAAGTTCGCTTTCTAAGTCTGTTTCAGATTTTGTTTCTGTGACTGATTCTATTGAGTGATCCTAATCTATATTTACATCAAATGTTTCAAACTGAGTATCACCAATAATATATTCGGCAATGTCTGAAGTAATTTTTTGACAACTCTTTGAAACTTTTCGAAACTTAGCAAGGCCTGGGTCAGACGTAATAAGAAGCATTTTCATGATATCACTATTGGTATTGATTCGTGATGATTTCCGAGAATTGTGCTCTCGGATATAGCAAATATTCTTGTGCCTACACTCCAATGCTTCTTCAGACAACTGACCTATAGGAATTAAAAAGGATAAAATCACATCATGACCATGTATTAACAGTTTATGCAAAGTTACAGGCATATAATACCAGTAATTATTACTAAGATATATTTCTTTTGTTTCATGAACTAATGTCCTAAACCTTGACATATTAATATTTTTCCCGCTGGATATTACACTTAGTATTATTGATAATTTTGAAATAAAATTTTCGTTAATGCCGGTAATTGAGGAACTTACAGATGCATTAGCAAAAAATCGACAGGCAGTTTTTCCGTCATTAGTGGAACCGAACTCAGGCTTCGGTTTGTCAATTATTAGTCCAAGCTTTTCTTTGAATTCTTTTTGTATATTTTATTTTCTTTCTAAAAGCTTTTTAAATCTTCCCATTTAGCTTGCCACTTTTTAAAATCCAAACGATAAGAAATATGTAACATGCATTCAAATATCCTTATCCAACAATGTAAGGGTGACAAACCAAAGCCGTAAGCTAACTCATTTGGCTGAAGACGTTCAATTTCCTCTTTGTTCATAACTTTAGGGGTACATCCACAAATGTAACACGTTTGAGCTGAGTTCGTTTCACTTATAACATTACAAATACTACCATCTATCATGGTGAACAACATTTCAAAATTTACATTGATGTAGTTGTCTTTAACAGTAATGTTAAGAGGAACGAATTCATTAATTAATTGATCCATATTTGCTTTCTCATTATCTACCAAATTTACTGACTCTTTCGAAAAATGAACTTTATATCTCGACAATAATATATTGATGATGGTCTGGGATTTGCCCACTTTATATCGTCACTATTTTTATCGACTATTTGTAGTGGAACAAGTGCAATAAAAAATACAAATTCATCTAAACTATTAATATTCTAAAACCTCTGCTTATAAGCACTATGCCCAGAGCTTCCATCAAAGCCCCATTTACATACTAAGGTTACAATAGTGGACAAAGACAAAAATTTATCTGCGAATTGCTCAATTATACATTTTGCAGTTTTATTAAGTAATTGCTGCAAATCTACTACAGCACGACTATCTGAAGCATTTATTGTATTCATTTGATCCCTAATTTTTTTTATAGCATAATAACTAGGGAATGTATTCTTATGAATACTATTCACCATGGAGCGCAAGATATTGTATTTTTGGAGACTGAGTCCCAAGTCTAAGTAAAGGGCTAAGGCTTGAAGACCAGGTATACATTTCAGCTCATTAGAGTCCCAGTTATGAATAAGACTTTCAACTCTGCGACCTCTTTCTAATCCACTAGTAGAAAGAACTGGGATATTGGACGTCCGCTGGTAGCTCAGAACTTTTTCTTCCAAAGTAACTTCCTCTCTCAACCAGTCCGCATATTGTGTGTTGAACGTATTTTGCATTCGATGAGTGCGATCCCATCTAGTTTTTAATCTTAAAGAAATTAAGCGGCTTGTTTTTTTTTTTATACTGATCATATTTTGTTCCGGAGGACTTTGCAAACCACGTTCCGTGGTTTGAATATGTTCAAAAATAGCTTTTACTTTGCAGTTTGCATTAGCAACTCTCCACACCTCTAAGCAAGATTGGTTGGTAAGTTCTAAAGTGTTTGCTGAAAAAAAATTATATAATCTAAATCGGTACGTTTCGGCACGTAAATTATTTGGGAACACAAAGTACACGAGTAATGCTTTCCACAAAAAAAAAAAAAAAACTGAGGATGAGTTATGCCCTCAATTTTTTTAAAGCTTATCCAAAGTTAGAACAACACAAGATTTCGACATTGCACCACACAAATCACATCTACATACCCGTCTTCGATAATTTCAATGCATTGTATTAATTTTATTGATGAATACTTCAAAATGCACTTAAAATAATTTAATAAATTTTAACCGCAAAAAAACACTACACAATTTGTAACGTACGATGACAATTGTCAAATGAATTGCACAAATTACAGTGTGTTTATGTTTGCATCTAAAATAACAGCTAATTATTTACTTAGAAGAAAGAAAAAAAAAACTGCCATACACATTTTCTATTACTTATTGTACTTTTATATTGTACAATAATAATACGATCAATGCAAAAAAATAACATAAAAACCAAAAATTGTAATTTTGTATTTTTGTGCACTAGTCGTTGCACTGTGCAGCGGCAGGATAACTTTCATATGCAGAATATTGCCCAAAATATGGCGTGTGCGCTCAGTACTAATCTGCTAGCTCGCGCATCTCACTTTCCGGTCAGCCAACACCATTTCATGTATTTTTTTGACATTGTCCTCTGTAACCGCATCGGAGGGAATGCCGCTGCAGACTTGATCGGTAGTGGAGTTGCAGCCACCACGAAACTCTCAAAACCAATATTTGACGGTGTAATCAGAAGGAGCATTAGCCTCATAATATTTATCCAACTTTTCTTTTTCAAAAAATAATGTTTTATGAGAGACCGAAAATCGTTTTTGTCCGTATTCAACATGATGCCAAACACGTCAACAACAATCAGCTGTCAAAACAAAACTAAAGACAGTATCGCACTTAAATTTGGCATGTCTGCTTAATATGAACGGACTTCAAGGCAACATAACCTTTTTAGCAGTAGCAGCGAATTCTGGCGGTATTTTCTATGAGTTGTTTAATTTCATTTGAGAGTTTTTGTAGAAGTTCGTTGTTCAGTGTCATGTGTTGTTTAATTTCATCGTATTTGTTTGCCATAAATTCATAACTGGATCTTATTTCTCTCATTTCTTTTCTCATTTTTCGTATCTCGTTTAGCATTGCATGGTTATTGGTCTCTGCTGATGCTGCATTTACGTTTGCTGCTGAAATTGTTCCTTCCGTCTCAGGAGAACTCACGCTTCTTAATCGTTTGGACACTGGTTGTATTGGCGTTATTTCAGTTGGTTTTGTTTGGGAGATGGGCAGTAACGTAAGTTCCTTTCTACAAATTGTACATTTCCATTCTTCCTTTTTAGCCATGGTCATTTTCCGATGGAATTTTTCGGCGATGGTGGTGCATCCGTAGTGCATTTTTCGCTTGCACCTGTAGCATGTCACGAAGTCTCCATCAGCAGGGAGATCGCTGAGGCATTCTGAGCATGGGTCCATGTTGTACAAGGAGATGTTGTATGTGTGTATTATGTAGCTAAATATGTGTATCAATAAAAGTACTTTGTACTTTGGAAAGAGGGAAAAGGCTATTACTGTTGTTTTATTAAAAATTTATAATTTAAGTTGGTAATAAATAAAAAACTAATTATTGGATTTAGTACAAACATCGTTAAAAGTCACTGACTTTGTTTCACTATTGATATGGCTTAGGCCTTGTATTTTTCATTTTATTTATTTATTTATTTATTTCTCCTTGGATCACTACTTGAGAGAAGAAGAACACAACCGATCACTTCAAAAGCTAGTCACAGACTCATCCTTCTCTCGTTCTTAATAAATTCTTCTTCGAAGAACCTGAATGTACCCACTCAGAGCTAAAACTCCAACAAAATCTTTTAATTCGTGCAATTCGATCTTTCTTTGCCTATATTTTTGGGATACATATCTGTTTGTTTCTTCAGGATAAGTTCAAAAAGTTTGGCCTCAAAAAATCTATAAAATAACTCCAAAGAAGATTGTAAAAATTTGAACTTTTTAGGGTTTTCAAAATTGGTACAGGGGGAAGACGGTACCGGTTAACCTTTTTCCTCATTTTTTGTGGCTTCATAGAAGGTTGTGCTGAAGTATATGATGCCGATAAGATGGACAAGGTAATGCCATCATCGGACGAATATTCATCATGAATGTCACGGTTGCATTTAATTTCAGCTGAAGTGGTGAATTGCTGAGAGAAACAAATTCTTCGCCATCAGAGTCTTAATCCGTTAATTTCGCAGAAGAATTTTTCTGCGGGAGAATTACGATTTCATCCACTTTTGCTGCCAATTCCTCATCATCTACAAGAAATGTAGGTGCTTCGTTCAAAGAAAACCCTCTGACGTCCATACATTATTCACAGAAAATTCTGTGAAACGTACTTCTAAGAACTTATTTGATAATTATTATCGAAGGTACAATAACCCGGGGATGGGGTGTACCCTATATGGTACAGTGGGATAATGCACTACCAAAAAAGTTTTTTTCAATTCAATTGGATAAAAACAATACAATTTGTTAGTTGCTTGAATGTGGCAAATTCTGCATCTTGTTCAACAATCATATTTTGAATTTGATCGAATCGGATCTCTTGGTCCGACCTATCGACACCTATGTTTTTGTTGTATATTTTGACAAGTTTAGGCTGTGGAACAGTCACCTCTTTTCTTTCTGTACGACAGAATCGCTTCACAGCAGTCGTTGGATGCACTTGTATGCAGTTTGAAAGCATATTTATAATGCTGTTATCGTGCCATTAACAAACAAATAAATTTAGTTCTGAACATAGTTCAAACCTATATGCACCTCGACCTGTTTTCTTAAGAACCTTATCTAATCCACGCACCGAACAGTTTTTCAGACGATTTTTCCTGACGGTTCCAGTTTTTCTCAAATTCAAAATATTCAATTCTTCAAACAATTAAAGCGATGAAAAGAAATTGTCAAAAAATAAGCGGTACCTTAAGTTTAATCCTCTAGGAATCAGCGCTTGGCTGAAGTCCAAAACAATTTTCGTTCCAAGAGGAAGCTCTTTTTTATTGCGCGAGAGTAGTCTTTAGATCCTGCGTATGGGTCCAGCCAAACAATATAGTATAACCGCTCGGAGTTGTACCAATCCAAAACTTATAGCCCCATCTAACTGGCTTCTCTCTTATGAATTGTTTTGTAGAATCACGTCCGAAGTAGGGCACCATAACCTCATCGGAACTGGAATTCTCAACAACTGGGGCAAACAACAAGAACCTTTTCAACAGCATATCAAACAATGACCGTAATTTGGTATAACCATCATTGGAATTCAATTGCATATTGTCGCAGCAATGTATTGTAGTGCCCGAAAGATGTGATCAAATCTGTTTCTTGTAATCAATTTGGACACAAGTAAATTCTGCGTATCCTCTTCATTTTTCCAGTACATCCTACGCCGCGAAACATTAGTGTAACCGTTCACAATCAGTACTTCAAAGAAGACTTTTATTTCAGAAACTTGTATATTAGCTAAGAGATTTTGTTACTGTGCGTACTTACTTGAGAATGATACTAATATTTCGTACAAACGTGCATAAAAAAATAGGGTTATGGCACCAACGGTGCCAAAGATGGATCACAGCCGCAACTTCGTACTTAAAATCAGCTAAGCTTTCCTGCAAATCTCATTTTCCCCATTTATACTTCAAAATTCGAGGTCAGTTAACTCAACATTTTCATCATGGTAAAGTACACTAACGAGCAACGTCTGCAAATTATAAAAGTTTTCTACAGATATCCGGAGTCGGTGACTGCAACTTTAAGAGCGTTAACTCCAATTGTCGGTCGTAATTCTCGCCCTAGTAGATAGGCAATAACAAGCTTAGGGCAAACATTTGAGTCTACATATTCGTTGTGTGATGTTGCCGTGTCAATGAGACAACGGGTTGGTCGAAGTGTCGAAAATATCGCGTCCATAGCAATCGATCTAAATCAGTCAATTCCATGGCGTTCTCAAGAATTGGACATCGCTCAGACCACATAATGGCGTATTTTGCGTAAGGATCTTGGTTTACACCCATACAAGATCAAGCTGACCCAAGAATTGAAGCCGATGGACCATTTGAAGCGACGTACGTTCTTCGATTGGGTTCTGAAGAAGATGCGCCAAGATGATGAATTTCATCGCAAAATTATCTTCAGTGACGAAGCTCATTTTTGGCTCAATAGGTTCGTTAATAAGCAAAATATGCGTTATTGGTCGGGTAAAACCCACATGTGCTTCATGAATCCACAAAAAGTAACTGTTTGGTGCGGGATGCATGCTGGCGGCGTTATTGGGCCATATTTTTTCATCGACGATAACGATCGTCACGTTACTGTGAATGGTCTGCGTTATCGCGTCATGATCACCGATTATTTTTGGCCCGATTCGGAAGATATGAGCTTGGACGAGGACTTGGACGAGGACTTGGACGACATGTGGTTTCAACAGGATGGTGCCACAAGCCACACAGCACACGCTACAATCAATTTATTGAAGAGTATGTATGGTGAGCGTGTTATCTCAAGACATGGGCCAGTCGATTGGCCGCCTCGTTCGTGCGATTTAACGCCGCTTGACTATTTTCTGTGGGGCTACGTTAAGTCATTGGTTTATGCCAACACACCGTCGACGTTGGAAGAGCTCAGAGCCAACATTGAACGCGAAATAGCGGCCGTTTCGTCCGAGTCGTTGAAAATTGGGTCCAACGAATCGACCGCTGCAAACGTGCCATATGAACAAAGTCGAGTTCCAATTATAAATTTTTTGATTGTACTTCAAGCCAATAATAAATTTTTTGAAATATCTCAAATGGTTTGCCTTTTATTTAAAAAAAAAAAAAAGTTGTCAAGTCGTTATTAGAAAACCCTATATATTAACCCACTTTTGGTACACAAAAATATATATTTTTACTTACTTTTGGTTTGACAAGTTTTGTAATGAATAAGGAAACAGAACTTTTACTATAGTACTCACACAAAACGAAAACAAATATTTGGAAACTGACAGGAAAATTCCATAACCTACTTTGATAAGAACCTTACTGCTAAGAAAATTATTAATTCAAAAACTGAGTTTAAGTTTAGCTGCACATAATGTTACCGGATTAATTTATAAAACCAAATCGAAGCAGGTCATATGAATAGCCTCCGCGGTTTTTTAATAAATTTTTGAACAAAAAAAAAAAAAGTGGTTTATCAACGAAAAACGTCACGTTTTAGCAGCGTTCCATGTGGCACCCAATTATCGAGCTTCTTTGATTAGCCTGCTAGTTTGAGATGATTCCAACCTGTCATACGGTTGATGCCTCCACCATGTCCAAACATCTTCCGTGCCGGTCTTGTTCCATCAGTTGCGAAATTTCATCGACAGGCCGACAAGTGCGAGGTGCATCTTTTACATCGAAATTACGGGAACGGAATCGAACAAACCACTCCTGGATCCGCCGTTCACTTACAGTATTCATCACAGCATTTTTCGGCATGTTTTTGCAGCGTTTTTCCCTTTTTTATAGTAAAAAAGCATCACATAGCGTATTTCTTCAGATTTTTCACTCATATTCAAATCAGTATAACTTTGAACACGAACAACGAATTACGCAGCTGTCTTTACAAAAAATGTAGCCTGATATGTCACCTTCCAAACACGTGTTAAGTGATTAGTGTTTCCAGATAAATGGACACCAACACCATCTAGTGACAAAAAACCGCGGATACTTTTTATTCGACCAATGCTTACTTTGCCAAGCGAATACCGTATTCCGTCATGTTGCAGATTGGTTAAAATGAAACACAAATGACTCCTTATCTTACTAACTATACTAAAAACTCGTCCTAAAGTGCAGATTAACTAAATCTGAATGCAAACAGTGCACAAACCGCACGTGCCAAACGGTTTATTTAAGTTTGTACTTGTTCTGACCGGCCTATATGTGGGACCTCAGGCATATCTGTGTTGAACTTTCTCTTAATTGCTCGCGGCATCAAAGAAAAATTTGCAGAAAGGATATCTATACGTTGATCTCCGTTGCTCTCTATACCACCTCGATCAAAAAGTTCCCGGTGGCTTCACCGTGTGGCGCTCCCATCGTTCCGATTTGAGCTCTGTTTTTTGTTAAGTTGGTAAACCTGTTGTTGACATTCCCTCTTAATCTTAGCGTCATAACTTGACATTTACAAATTTTACGTAGCCAACAGTATATCTATCTCTGTGTGTGTTGGCGATTTATGACAATTTAAGAAATGAATTTAAATTTGCAACAACGAACTTGTGCTAAATTTTGCGTTAAAAACGGATTTAATGGTGTGCGAACGTTGAAAATGTTGGAAAAGTGTTTCGGCAACGATTCTCTAAAGAAAACGGTCGTTTACCAGTAGCACAAGCGGTTCAAAAGTGGTCATGAGTCAATCGAAAATGATGAACTCAGTGGCAGACCATCGACATCGAAAACCGACGAAAACATTGATTAAGTAAGAAATGTTGGTCAATAACCGCAAATTAACCATCAAAGAGGTAGCGCAGGACTTGAACATTGCCTATGGACTCGTCCAAGACATTTTGGTTAATGATTTGGATTTCCGTCGTGCAGCAGCAAAGTTGGTGCCAAAAGACCTCAATTCCATGCAAAAAAGAGACCAAGTTGATGTCGCAAAAGAGATGATTTTCGAGGCTGAATCCGATCCCACATTCATCAAAAGGATCATTACTGGACACGAGACGTGGGTTTATGAGTACGGCACGCAATCCAGACATCAGGCAAGTGAATGGCTTTCACCAAATGAGCCGAGAACAAAAAACCACGTCGTTTTCAGTCGAAATAGAATGCAATGCTCACGGTTTTCATGGATTACAACGGTGTAGTGCATCATGAATTTTTGTCAGAAGGCCAGACAGTAAACAAAGAGTATTTCGGCAATACGCCGAAAGAGACAAGAAGTATTGTCAGAAAACTCGTGGATTTTGCAACATGATAACGCACCATCGTACAGTGCCATCATTATTCGTAATTTTTTGACTAAAAATGCAACAAATACCATCCAACAGCCACTGAATTCACCTGATTTGGCTACCTATGACTTTTTTCTGTTCAATCGAGAGGAAGTAATGGAAAAATCGCAGGAAGCACTGATGGACATACCGAAAACCGAATATAAAAAATGTTTCGAGGATTGGATCAAGCGCTGGCATAAATGTGTTGCAGTCGATGGGGATAACTTTAAAGGGGACAATTTAGATTTAGATGAATAAATTTGTATTTTTAATTTCCTGAATACATTCCGAACTTTTTGATCAAGGTCGTATTGTTGCCACTTGAAGTCTGCAAGGTAATTTTGTTGAATAGTTTGCGTTTAAGTTTGTGATGAAATTTCCCCTTCCGTAATTTCGGTGTAGAAAGCATATACATATACTGGTATGTCTAAGAACTAAACTTTGTACTTTATGATGGCAGTAAACAGAGAATTTGCATTCCAAAACCTAAGTCTAAGCTGCTTTTCTACAACAAAGAACATTGCCCTAGATTTTCTCCAATAACTTATGTATGAAGATTTTCCAAAATATAATTTTATCACAAACTCCAAAAGCAACAAAGTCATTATCGACGCTTTCTTCAATGTTTACCGATTTAATGTAGAATAAAATGCTGACTAACAAAGATACCTGCTCCACAAAAATCGTTTGTTTACCTCGTGTCTAGAAAAGAAATCAGAAAAAAAAAAATCCTCCATTAGAACAATCTCAAGGACACTCCCTCACAATTTACTAACACAACTTCTTTTTCATTATTGTTTAAGTAAAAGCTCAGCAGTTGTTTGTAAGAGGATAAACGAATTAAAGTGCAAACACTAATTACTTTAATGCAAATCTACAGTTATGCTTGGAGATCAGCCGACCAACATAAACAGCTGACATCGACAATGAAGTCGACAAGGAGGACAATCTGCTTTCCCTGGAATGGCTATTATCATGTGGCAACGTTCTATACTCGTTTAGATCCCATTGTTCTGGTAACAATGTCCACACTATCTAAAGCTAAATGTCCATAGATATTGTACCAACACACATGCACTTTATGAGAGTGGCAAATATTTGCGAATCTCTTCGCTTTTCCGTTGCATACATACCATATAAGAACCAAATCCCACACATATCCTTATTGCATCTTGGTACTTGTATTCAACCTTGGTCCACATCCTTTGGATACCTACGGGTCCTCAAAGCAACAACAGAGTTATGGCATCTGAAGGACTCCAATGGTTTGTGCGTCGTTCTCTGTGTGTGAACATGGGAGTCTCTGTTATCCTTTCATATAAATATTTGTGTTACCGATTTTACTCCTACAAAAAAAAAAAAAAAATAATAATAAATAAATAAATAAATAACGAAATTGAAAGGTAGAGAGAAAGCAACGAATTTTCTATTTTTCTCAGGTCCTTTTTCCAATTTAAAGAATTTGCCACATGAGTACGAATACGAGTGATGGAGGAGTGTTGTCGCTGCTTAGAAGAAGTATCATACTTTGTAGAAAAGTATTTATGTTAAATGGTATCAAGGAATGTACTCATAACTGTGAAACGTTCTGTGAGCGCTTTTGGGATCATAGAACCTAAACTCGTTGGACTGTTTAGTAGGGAAGTTGCAAATATTTCTTCCACAAGTAGCAGCTCGTTCAAATTCAATTAATATAGCTCTCCCTATTAAGGTGCGCATCATAGCTCAAAACAAGTCTGGACCTCCGCCTAAATATATTTTCGGTAGAACAATCCTTATGCATGTGATGGATTCATCACCTGTTGTGCCAGAATGTTCCCGAATGTTTTGTGAAAAGAGAGCCATTAGGATCGTCCACTATCAGATCTAACATATATAACTTGATAATATTCAGATGAATCCCAGAGTTTAAGGGTCACGTATGTTGAAATCAAATCAGATGCCTGATAATTGATCAGAAAATGAAGAGAAAGTCCTCCTTAAGTTGGCGCACACAAGTAACTGGAACCAACACTAGTAGAGGTCAAGGTTAACCTATAAACGATAGCGTCAGCTAAGTATGTAAGTCAGATATTTCACTGATGACACAACGATCTCGATAACTCATTTAAATCCCTTGGAACTTACGAGATCAACTTGCTAAGTCCCGAGGGTAACTAAGAATCACCACATCTTGGTCTGAAATACTTAGAATTTTCTCATTGTTATCTGCGATCAATGTTCTCTTAATTTTAAAAATTTGTCAGCACTTGACGCAATGTAGCTCCTTTGCATACTTACCCAATGAAAGTCCAAAGTCCTTATAATCCCATAGCGCCACGGTGCACTCCAAAATCACAAAATCACAAAATCACAAATCACTTGACGGGATGCCTTCGAAAAATCTATGGAAAGACAGAGCACATAGACAAAGAAATAGTCAGTTGTACTCTTTGTAAAGTTCCTTTTAATGAAATCTTTCAGTCTTACGAAGAAAGATGAGTAAGCGTTTCAGTGATATGGTACTTACAGTACTAGCACCCACCACGTTAGCGCCGAGTACCTGTAGTCTGATGCGAGCGTAAGAGTTCTCATCACTTTCGCAGCAAAGTGCTTTGCAAAAGTGAAATGCCTGGTAACGATGCCAGTTAGCAACCTGCAGTCTTTCATGCTGAGGGACAGCAAAAAGGTCGTTGACCTCCTAGAGACACCATGAAGCATTCGTTTGTTCTGCCTTCATCCCGGTGAGCTGTATCATCTACAAGTTGTGCTCATATAGGACCTAACTGTCAAAACTTAAACGAGTTCGTTGGGTCTTCTAACGTAGGTTCGGGTCCTGAAAGATTCTCTTCTGAACCAAGCCAGGCAAATTAATCGACGATTTAATGTCCCGTGATCCCATTGGGACCCAGTCACTGAATTTAACCTTCCGACTTCGCTCAGTGGTCTCTTGCATACTAGAACTAGCTTCAAAGTCGTAAGAGGATTCAGCAAAGCTCTAAGCGCAGCTTGGTTTTTGCTACAGATGAAAATGCTTCGCCCCCTCCACAGGTTCTCCGCAATATATTTCCCTGCCATCAGGATTGCGTAAAACTCCGGTTAGAAAACGGATGCAAGCTTAGACGCAAGATGCAAGTAAAATCTAACATTGTCGTCCATCAAAAAGATACCAACGCAACATTCTATATTGGTTTTGGAGCCGTTCGGGAACACCCGACTACATTACGTTCCTGTCTCAAATTCTGGCCGAAACCGGATGACAGGATGGCATGTCCACAAGACCGGAGTCATAAGACAATCGTCATGACTAGGTCGTCAAAGCTCCAGTATGTTTTGTACTAAATACTACTTCTCTTTAAACGATAGATGTATTTGAGACGTATCATGTTTAGTCCAGCGAAGTTTTTTATTCAGGATGACACTTAAATACTTAGCTCATTTGGAAAATTGAATGGTGATGCCTTTAGGCACTAGATGCGTCAGACTAGACAGCTTTCTCCGAATTGTAAAGAGAGCAACCTCCGTTTTGAGAGGATTGACTGTAAGCCCATTACTAGTGCACCAATCGTCGATCACGTGTAGTGCTCCATGCACCTTACCATAAAGCAGACAGACGGGCATAGGCGATAGACGACAGTGAGTCTCTCAATATACACCATATCAGTGGAGACAGAACGCCGACTTGTGGACAAGCCCTGTTTACCATCGCCACCATATTTCACTTCCAGCATCCGCAATCAATGTCCTATTCACCAGCATTGCTGGTGTAATGCTTGTGTAATGCTATCAAAAGTTCAAGGCGTCCAAGGCGTATTCCTTCTTGTCCAGTACGTCTTCAATTCTGCCTACCAGATTACAAAGCGAAGACTTACAGGATCTTCCGCGTTGGTAGGCGTGTTAAGGAATGCCTGCTTTACTCAAAAAAAAATTAGATCAACGGCTCAAACACAGTATCATAATTTCTTCGCAGCGGATAAATGTGGTAAGAAAGCTAAATTCCTTCAACTTGAAATAGAATCTAGGAGGCTTGGCTATAAGAGATGGTCGGATACTTGTTAATACTCTTCCATATCTGCGCCTTTCTTTAATCCTTACCAGTTGAAGCCTGTATAAGTCGGCCGAAGAGCTAATACTTGCGTGAAGCCATGAAGTGAGCAGATGAGCAGTGAGCCAATCTCGACTGAGGATGAATAGAAAAAAGTGTATGAAGAAGTACAATAGATGCTGCTCGCATAATAACTTTTGCTATGGTAGCAAGGGACAACATCGCACTTAATCATATGAGTTGTTGAACACGGCCTTGTGGACCGAGTATTTTATCCACTTAATCAATGTGAACAGCTGGTTCCGCACTATTAAGCAATAAACATTGAACAATGCGATCACCTAATAATTTTGAAGCTGTCTTTTCAGCGTATGAATCAGAACGGTAGTCGACAGTGGAACAAAACTTGATCACCATCTTTAGGTAGTTCAAAAGACTTTTAGAATGTTTCCATAAGTAACACAATGTTTTCTTGTAAGATGTAAGCTTTTTGTAGGTATAACACAGATATATCTCCGGTTCAAGAGCGCGAAAAAAATTCAATGAACTTGTCAACGAGAATAGGATTCCAATCCACGAAACTCTACAATATCTGGCCATGAGAAGATAAGGGGTGATTCATCGTAATATTTGATTTTCAACAGACCTTTTTTAACAGATTACTCGTGACTTGTATCAAACTGTTTTATTGTTTTTGTTCAACATCATTTGGCAAGTCATTATGTAAAGACTCACTTCACAACAGTATGTCCAAATTGTTCAGCTGTATTACGAATATCAGCGTTCTGTGAGAAATGTTTTTCGTGCGATTCGAGGAACTTACGGTGCGAAAAATCGACCTACTGACCACAATTGCCAATACCATTCGCAAATTTAAGTCCCAGTTAACATTAGTTAATGATACTCGACTAGTTAGACCACATCAAGTACGTAGTGAAGAGACTTGAGCTGTAGCTGAGAGTGTACGCGAAGATAGTGACGAATCAATTTGTCGTCGTTTTCAGCAGCTTAGCTTGGCGTAGTTAAAAACTTGGTGTGTTTTACGTGAGTATCTCGGCTAAAAGCTAGGCGACTTTAATTTGCGTCATATTTTCAGCGAATAGGCTCTGGAAAAACTCAATGAAAATCCGGTGATTTATAGTGAAATTTTGTTCAGTGATGAAGCCCATTTCTGGCTCAATGGATACGTAAATAAAGAAAATTGCTGTATTTGGGCTAATGAGCAACCCAAAGAGTACCAAGAGCTACCATTACATCCATTAAAAACAACGGTATGGTGTGGTTTATGGGCTAGTGAAATCATTGGTCCATATTACTTCAAAAATGAGGCAAATCAGAATATTACCATCAATGGTAACCGTTATCGCGCCATTTTAGCGGATTATGTGCTTCCTGATATTCAAGCACATGATCTCAGTGAGCTCTGGTTTCAACAAGACAGCGCTACGAGCCATACAGCGCGTGAAATAATGGACTTGTTGAGAAATCATTTTGGTGAGCACTTAATTTCACGTTTTGTTACGGTAAATTGGCCGCCCAGGTCGTGCGATATCGCACCTTTGGGATATTTTCTCTGGGGATATGTAAAGTCTCAGGTCTTCAGGAATAAGCAAGCTACGATTGACGCTTTGGAAACCAACATTGCTTGTGTTATCCGCAAGATACCAGTTGCTATGTTCAAACGAGTCGCTTAAAACTGGACCTTCCCAATGGACCACCTCAGACGTAGTCATGGCCAACATTTACATGATATTATTTTTAGAAAGTAAATGCCATAAATTGTTCTTTTAAGAAATAGAAAAAAATTTAAGTTCACTTTCAAATTTATGTATTTTATTTTACATTATAAACCAAACCTTACGATGAATCAGAGTATACTTTAAGACAGCTTTATAAGAGTTTTTCATACAAATTCAAGCAGTCTCGGCTCTAGAGATATTAGGAAGCCCAGTACTATTTTTTTTATTTATTTAGCGCGTGCTAAAGGTTCCCATAAAATGTCTGCCTTCAGCGTGGGTTAAGGAAAATTAAGAAGAAAAGAAAGAGAGGTTACAATGTTACAGTGACTAGGAAATAGAGAGCTCGACAGGGTATTCCTTAAAGGACCTGTACGGCTTAGGAACGAATCACGACACTACACTGGTGAGCATTCATAGTAGATTATGAGATGGTTTGAAAGGGCGGAATGCTACCATGCGTAAAAAAAAAAGTATTGTACAATAAACAACACCGAATTTTTATTTGTACAGGCCGAAGATAAAGTCTGTCTATGCAACTGGAGGACCGTTTTGGTGGTAGTATCTACCAATATTTGACCCGGGCAATGCTGTATCTTTGCAATAACACAGATGTCATTTTAGATGATAACTGATGGGGATCAGCTTGGAAGATGAAGAATTCATGAATGTATTCGATTTCTCTGATGACGGCTTTGACGATAAACAACCTCAAGTCCAACTTGCAGGCACAGCCTAATATGCAATCTGGGAAGGCATTGTTTCAGCATACAGACAAATTTGTAATTCGCTTTAGCATTGAGTCAGTGACGTTATGCTCGTGGAGTGCAGAATGCGAAAAAATTTTAAAACTCAAAGGTTACGTAAGTAGAAAATTTCATATCGTTTTGAAAATTATCTGAAACAAAAAGTTCTGAACTTCGAGATCACACCTAAGGCGCGAAGGTAACACTATTCCGAAATATGGCATGCAATCGCACAAGGAAACAGAGTACTCAATAGTAGTTGTAGTAAAACTGATACTACCATATCCCAATCCAAATAGCAACACTAGTAACATACTTCCATTAACATTCGTATCTGCACTCGCCAGGTGGATACTGGCGTTTCGCTTTTGTCCGATTTTAATAAACCCGAAATAAACATGCTTTCTAATTGCGTCTATGAAAAATGAAAAATGGAAGAAAAAAGCACTAACACAAACAGAGCTACGTTAAAATTTTGTATCTACGACACGTTACCAAGTCAGATCCGGAGTCGGGCGAGTTGTCAGATTGTTTGCTCATAAACCATTCGTTCGGCAATAATTCAGTTTGTGTGCTGCGGTCGTAGCTAAGCAAATGAACTGAGGATTTTATTATCTTAATTTCTCTCTGGACACAAGTATGATAGAGCGACGACCACTACTCCACTATTATCCTTTTTAATTTTGATTTTTTTTTTTTTTTACTCTGTTCCTTCGAAATAAAACCACAAGGATGGTTAGAACAACGATGGGTTTCTAGATTCCGTATCCTGTTCTCTGTATACCATACAGATGGTAAGAGAAAGAGCCATAATAAAGATAAATAAGTTAAAGGACACACATTAAGCTGGTGGCGGCGTCCTTGCAGTTCAGATTCTGTTTCTTGTTATCCTAGCGTTAGTCGTGGCAATCGTATTTGGTTTCTATTGGGTACCCTAGTTCTGACAAGGGGCCAATTCGAGTGACCCCAATTGGATTTCATTTCAGTTTATGGCGTCGCATATCGGACGCTAGATAATCTCTGCACACGTTTATATTTACTAAGGGTTTAGATCGGTCGGCAGGGACATTTTCATAGGACATAGGACACTATGTACCAGTGTTCGTATCATTCTATTCCTTGACTAGGAAAAGGTGTGCAGTTTTATTAGAAGTTAAAATTTTGTAGGTGCAATGCATGCGGCCACTGTCTGAGTATTACTGGGTTAGAGAGCTTGCAGAAAAGCCTCTAAAATGTGATGGTATACGGCGATTGTTATAGTCAACTATTATGCCCCGTACGTACTAGTTAGGACAGGTAGAGTATGGTATTTGAGATTTTAAAATGGATAGTGAATGGTCGTGGTTAGGATTCAGATGACATTTACGAGAGCTACTTACTTGGGGAAGATTGCTTTTTAGATTTTTTTTCTATCGAAGGGGGAGTTTATAAAAGGCAATCTTGTTAAGAGGAGAACCGTTCAAAATAAAAAATAAAATTTATATGATCTGGACATGAATTCGATAAAAATGTTGATAAAGGTTGTTTTTCATATTCAGTTTTGGGTCTCATCGTATTCGATGTTTAAGCTAAAGGCTTTCAATTGTGTTTTGTGTAGGTTTGTTCTCACTCCATCTGGAGTAGGAACTATGGTCTTCAAACGCAAATTATTTTCAAACAAGTCCCTGGAACCGTTTAACAAATGAAAAGTAAGGTTGCTAACTTGTGAATTGGTCGAAAAAAATTTACCATTTTCGGTCTACACGAACGCGTTTACCCTTACTGGAATGCGTATCAGTATTTTCTAGGTGGCAGAGAGAGCACATGTGGCTGCTACTTTGGTCAATTTTGGAGTGATGTACTCCATGCTCGATCTCATCCAGTAGCCAGGAACTTTGGCTTGTATAGACTGTCACAATGACAAATTATTCTTTGGTAGATTCAAAAATGGTTCTGGAAATGCAGGGTATAGTTCGCCTAGAAAAAGATGAACAGGAGTAAGTGGATCAATTTCATTATCAGAGATTTGACATAATGATTGCGAATTAAGAATCCCTTCCACTTGGGTTAAGAGTTTTTTACATCTACAAGCCACAATCCGCCAAAGTGCACTGCGAATGGAGGAGAAATAAAGTCCCAAGTGATACTGTCACGTGCCAACGAGTTTTCCACCGATAAATAATGGTGCTCTAGTAGACAAGATTATGCAAATCTGATAGTATTCTCCTAGATCCTCGAAAATTAGCCCCATTATCGATGTACATACGAAATTGTTTTTACTGTCGTCGTGCTGCCAGAAATGCATCTGTTGTCAGGTCAGTCACCAGCTCCAGATGGATTGCCTTTGTCACCAAACATATGAACAGCGAAATAGAACTCTTGGTGATCCACAGCCACAGTGAGTGAATGAACGGCATTGACATACTCACAGGAGAGGTAGATTTCTTATCATTTATGTTCCGGTATCCTTTCGTTATCTCGAGCATGGTGTACATTCATGAAATATCGACCCAGTAATCTTGTCGAATAAGTGTAAATAAGGTTAATACTCTAGGTGCCAGATTTGTCATTGGGAACTATGATGAAGCACCCATCGTTGTATGAAATTGTGGATTGATCCAAGCGTCCACCTATTCGAAGTAACTTGTCGTCGTCGAAAAAGGCAGGTTTCTTGATGGCAGTTAAAACTTAAACGGTACAAAAATACGACACTCTTTATCAGTTTGTTCCATGAAGAGATTCGAGTTGAAATCATTTCAAAGAGATGATCAATTGACACAAATAATAATGATTGCTGCACCTGTCTTCTGACCTTCCGGATGTTCTTTAAATGAAACAGCGATTGGCCAATTCTATTCTGAAGAAGCCAATTAGGTCCATGCCAAGATAATGAGTGTTCTAAGAGTTTTGGTAGTAGTATTCCGCTAGTCTGCAGGATTAAATTCCATTCTTAAATGAAACCACCGATTTTTTGGAATTGTATTTAAGATTTTCAATGTACGACTTCCTAAAGAGATTTGCCCATGACGGCATGGTGCAAAAAGCCAGGAAAAGACGACTTGTAAGTCTGGATAGCTTTACGAAGTCTCATAAGTAACAAAGCTACACACCATTCGAATTAGAGTATGCTAAGCTGCTTTAAAGGAGCAACATAATCTACAATTTTCGTTTCAGTGTGTCAATTAGCCGAGCTCTTCTCTATATGGTGCCATATGTCCCATATGCCATGTTCCCGGAATATATTCAGAAAATTAAAAATAAAAGTTTATTCGTATAAATCTATATTGTCCCTTTCAAAGTAATCCCAATCGACTGCAACACACTTATGCCAGCGCTTAATCCAACCCTCGAAACTTTTTTTATATTCTGTTTTCGGTATGTCCATCAGTGCTTCCTGCGATTCTTAAATTACTTCCTCTCGGCCGCTGAAACGCGTTCACCGTAGTGGTTTTTCAACTCGATTGAACAGAAAGAAGTCACAGGGAGCAAATCAGGTGAATTCGGTGGCTGTTGGATGGTATTTGTTGCATTTTTCGTCAAAAAATTACGAATAATGATGGCACAGTGCGACGGTGCGTTATCAAGGTGCAAAACCCGAGAGTTTTCTGCCCACAATTCTGATCCCAAATAATACTCTTTGTTTACTGTCTGGTCTTCCGACAAAAATTCATGATGCACTACACCGTTGTAACCCATGAAAACCGTGAGCATTGCATTCTATTTCGACTGAAAACGACGTGGTTTTTTGGTCTCGGCTCATTTGGTGAAAGCCATTCACTTGCCTGATGTCTGGATTGCGTGTCGTACTCATAAACCCACGTCTCGTCTCCAGTAATGATATTTTTGATGAATTTGGGATCGGATTCAGCCTCGCGACGTCAACACGACGGAAACCCAAATCATTAACCAAAATGTCTTGGACGAGTCCATAGGCAATGTTCAAGTCCTCCGCTACCTCCTTGATGGTTAATTTGCGGTTATTGACTAACATTTCTTACTTTATCAATGTTTTCGTCGGTTTTCGATGTCGATAGTCTGCCACTGCGTTCATCATCTTAGATTGACTCATGACCACTTTTGAACCGCTCGTGTCACTGGTAAACGACCGTTTTCTTTAGAGAATCGTTGATGAAACACTCTTTCAACATTTCCAACGTTCTCGCACCATTAAATCCGTTTTTTACGTAAAATTTAATACAAGTTCGTTGTTGAAAATTTAAATCCATTTCTAAAATTGTAAAAAAATCGCCAACACACACAGAGATAGATGGACACTTGGCTACGTAACTTTTGCAAATGTCAAGCTATGACGCTAAGATTTAGAGGGAATGTCAACAACAGATTTACCAACTTAACAAAAACCAGAACAGAACTCAAATCTTAACAATGGAAGCGCCACACGGTGGTTATGCTCTTTTCTTTTCTTTTTGAACAAGGTGGTATGCCAAAGAAGCAGCAGCAGATCCGTCAAAAACATGACAGAAAGGCCTAAGCCCTTTAAATGAAATGGTCAGTACCTCATTACGATAGCATGAGCACAGCTGTTCAATTTCTACATCTTGGCTTTTTGCCGGAAAATCTGACAACTTGTGATGTCATTTTACTGTGCTCAGATACATTTACGCAGTCAATTTCGCCATTGCTGAATGGGATTATTTCAATTATTTGCTGTCTTCTTTCTCAACCGAGCCTTGTATTGGCTTTAGCGGTATTCATCCTAATCCTTACCCTGAACTATGCATCGGTTTTCCCTTCACAAACAGTTCAAACATTTTTAAAAGAAATTTCACATAAGCCCTGTCCCTTTAGTTCTTGAGGATTTAGTCTGGCTTACATTTGAAAGTTCACATATGTCTGTACCCGATAAGTCAGTACACATAGTGCCTAGTTCTTCCTAATGTCGAAATTTTTCCCCAGGAGATAAATGGAATTGAAAGTCGGTGCTGAAGTTACCTTAAAAAGTACAAAGTATGATAATATACTGCAGAAGCATGATGATGACAGGGCACTTTATAATTCAATTTGAAAAGATGCACCTTCTACCCGAAGGTATACACATCTACACAAATACTACTTATAATCAACTAAAAGCTCTAACGTCACTACATATACCAATTCATCGCCTTGAAATATGGATATTTCCATGAATACTCATCACCTTTACATAATCGATATCGGTGTATCTATACATACTTGACGGATTAATAAATTTTTGCTCCTTAAGCCTTTCAATGCAAACTTCCGTTATGGAACTATTATTAGGGAGATGTACCTTCATGCTATCATCGCATTTTAAGTAAAACGCAATCAAAAAATTCGCCATAAAAAGAAGGCTCATAACACTCAGCCGTCTACAGAATGAATCTCGCATTCCTGGGATAAAAGGTATCCATAGTAGCCTGTCCGGGCTCTTCATCATTTTGCAGACCTGTGCGCTTTTATCTATTAGTAAAGGAATTCAATCATCCCAAGGAAATTACCTTTATTTAAAACAAAAACATTCCAAGGACTCTGGAAGATAAAGAGAGAAAATTAGAACAAAAAAAAAAAAAAGAAAAAACAAAAAAGGTCCATCACAAGATGGGGAAGAAAGGAGTATGAGTGGGTTGAAATCCCTGAAACAACATTCCTATGAAGCGAATTATAATTTAATCAGATGGACGCAGAACGAGAGAAATCCCTATCGGCCTTGGGCCTTTATTTAACTGAACCCTCCCCCTATTAAGGAGGGTGGGGGGATGGATAACGACTAACATACATGTCCTTCTATCAACTTCGCTACCATCCTCTGGCTTTTTCTCTTAGTTTAATTCGAAAATGCAGGATCAGTTAATTTTTGAGTGTTTTGAGGGCATACACCGAAAGCCAGAACCATGTGGAAATGCAAAGAAGACGCTTTTTGATACATTCGAGTGTAGAGCGGTTGCATGAGGGAACAGAGGGCATAAACGAAGAATATTTGTGCAAGGACACAATGAGTAAATATGTCTGCGGGGGAGAGGAGGTAGTGGTAATGGTTGGTCTACTGGCACTGCAGCATACCAAAGTATCTACATATATGTTATATGATAAGGAACGAGAGAAATATGATGAAATTTAATCAGTTGCAAAAACGCCAAAAGGAAAATTATTCATTGAAAATCTCAGGCATCCTTTAGCAGTCCTAGCTTTAGCAAACATACGGATATAATACGTACTGGTACGCAACAGAAGCGACAGAAGCAGAATATGGTACATTGGAATGGCAAAATTCTATGATGTTCGGCTCTGTTTTGTACTTCAGCCCATAAAAGCAACATTGGAACTTATCCGCTAGCAATGCAACAGCTTTGCATATCCTCCCACTTGGGAAAGATTGTTCTGTCGGCTAAAAACGATATAAGGAACATGTACAAACAAGATTCTATGTGTGTGTGACAGTACATTGGTACTTCGAATATTTTCCATGTGAATGCACGTAATTCCCTGGTAATACTGTGGCATCCATTTTGCCGGGAGAGCATTTCATGAAAGGGAAGTATCTCAAATATGTTTGCAGAGTCCTTCTATTCAGATGTTTTTACTTTATGTCCATCTAACGTACATATCCTTGAAGGAAAACTTTTAGGGGCAAAATATTTTGATGGCGATTCGTGAAAGTTTCCTCTCTTTTCAATTGTTCATCCCTTTTTTTTCCAAAAAATGTCCTTGCTTTGATTGTACTTTGTCAGAGAATGACTTTTATTGAAGGAGTGCGAAGATGTATCTGTATACATAGGTAGTCATGGTACGAGTATACCTTTGCTACAGAGGAATTTTTGAATCGAAAGGACTTTTTGATCAGTATCATTATGTTGTAAAGTTTTTGAATAATTTCTAGGATTACCTTGGTGTGGAACGTGAGGTAGCATTTCTGATGACGTTCAGTATGTTCATTTTGAAAATGTTTCAACTACGACGGGAGATATGATCAGGGATGTGGTGCTTTGTTAGTTAAATAGCCCAGGGTATTTAAAAAGGACTTTGGTATTAAGTTTTATGCGATCGGATGTTTGATAATTAATTTCCGGATTCAATTTAAGGTAAATTTGGGGTAGAACGTGATACTGAGATATACTGCGGATGTGCTGTAAATTTGAAAACCACTGAGGCAGTAAATAGGTACTTTGAAATTACTTGGAATTCTTGGTTTTGGATTCACTTTTGATTTTGAAATTGCTATTGTCAGTAGGGTGATGTAGACACATCTACCTTAAACAAAGTGGAGAAGACAGACGGATTTAAAATGAAATAGGATAGACGGTCATACATTTTTTTTTTTCTTTTAGATGCTTACCGTTTCCAGATTAATTATGAATCAAAATGGATCTCTCATTGATCACTAAAATTACGTTATTTTCTACCTACCGTTGCGCTGATTTGAAAAGGAGAAACAGATCTTTCTCAGCTTAAGCTAAAGTTATCACCCATTAGCAACCTTGTTTCGATTTGTCGTATTTTTATAAAAAAAAAGAAGATCAAAACTAGACTAAGCCCTGGTAAGTCATCAGTGGGAAGGTTTATCTTGGGGATTTGTGTGGGGAATTTCTCTTTCCCGGTTGTTGTGATTCAGGACTCTGCAAGCCACAACATTAACGTGTTAGTTGAGCATTTTTAAATGGACTGCTGCATACTTGTTTCATAGTGACGACCAAAGTTTCTGAAGTAAATATCAGAGTTACAAAAGTACTATGATGCATTGACAATTTTTTGAATGAATTTGACAGTATTCGTTATACCTTTACAATTGGATACCGGAACATATGTTCGGTATGTAACACATGGGCTGAAAAGTCAGTTTTATAGTAAAACATTTGCAAAATTTTTGCAAAATTCAACTTTATTTATCAATATAGTTGCCTTCGAGGGCGATAGACTGATTGAAACGATTTTTCAATCTTTTGATACCAGTTCTGTAGAACAATTTCGGCTTAGCCTCAAAATAGGCCTCTGTTTCGGCGATTACTTCTTCATCGGTCTTAAATCTCTTTCCGGCGAGCATTCATTTGAGGTCTGCGAACAAGAAATAGTCGCTGGAGGCCAAATCTGGAGAATACGTTGGGTGGGGAAGCAATTCGTAGACGAATTCATTCAATTTTGCATCGCACTTTCATTTTCTTCAAATGCGCTCCAAACGCTACAACAACCCAATGTAATAGTCTCTGTTGATAGCCTGTCCCTCTTGGAGATAGTCGATGAAAATTATTCCATGTGTATCCCAAAATACGGATGCCATAACCTTGCCAGCCGACTGTTGAGTTTTTGGTCGTTTTGGACGAGGTTCGTCGCCTGCTCGCCATTCAGCTGACTGCCGACTTGACTCTGGTGTGAAGTGATGGAGCCAAGTTTCATCCATTCTCACATACCGACGCAAAAATTCGGCTTTATTGCGGTTGAACAGTTTTAAACACTCCTTTGAATCATCAACACGTTGTTGTTTTTGGTCGACTGTGAGCAAACGCGGCACCCACTTTGCACAGAGCTTTCGCATGTCCAAATATTCGTGTATGATATATCCAACACGCTCTTTTGATATCTTCAGAGCCTCAGCTATCTCTTTGTGGACTTTTTTGATGTTTTCATCTGAAACAGTTTTTTTTGGACGTCCACTGCGTGCATCATCTTCAATCCACTTGCAAATGGTTCATTCCGCTGGTGCAGAGTCCAGGTAACACTTATCAAGCCATTTCTTTGCATCGGCTGCATTTTTTCCCATCAGAAGGCAATGATAATTCAACACACGAAATTGCTTTGAATCCATTTTTTTTCACAATAACAAAAGTTGCTTCACTCACTACGATATATCTCGAGAACTAATCGTCCGACAGCTCTCATATTTATACACGTATCTTTTGAAGGTTGGCACTAACTGAAAATGGCATGGATTTAATTCAAGTGGTGCTCTCTTAGAAACGGAACGGACTTTTCCGTCCATGTATTATTAACACTGTTTTCTTCTATCGGAACAGATAGTAAGTGCTTACATTACTAGCATCTACCACATCATCGCCGAGAACCTCTAGCCTGATGCGAGTGTAGAGCGGACGCACACAGAGAAAATCAGCCTCATTCCGCACAGGATATTGTGTCACTTGTGCATAGCATTAATATGTAGATATTACACCAATAAGCATCTGCAGTATATCCTGCCAAAGGACATCAGAAAAGTTGCGGACAACTTAAAGATGTCGGCAAAAATTCATCAGGTATGTATGTATCCTTGAGAGTCAAACCATCTGCAGTTATGATTACGAGGACACAGTAAGTACTTAAGCAGTTTCGGGTTCTAGAAAACAGTTCTTTCAGAACGATCGCATTTCCCTTGACCCTATTATTAAGCCCAGGTTAGAAATGGAGAGAGGGTTCAACAAGGCTTACAGACCAGCTTGGCTGTAGTTAAAGAGCAAAATAATATGCAGTTGACACCGATTCTTAATTTTATAATTCACTGCCATTAGGATTAAGTATATTTTCGTTTGGAACATAGACGTAAGTCTAAATTTGTAGTCCTCCAAGAAGATAAAAGTTTCACAGCCTTAAAAGGATCTGGAATAATACTTGAAAGTAGGCCTACACATCCTTACCTGGTTCAGACCGAAATGCGTACTGGTCATAAGGACTGTAGACTTTTATATTTCGCACCAAGATCGGTTCTATTTTCATTGCATCGGATGACACGTTTGTAAGACCAAATTCAACATACTGAGTTATCAAACTACATTGTTCCAAAGGACCTCTCTCGATGACAACCTTCATCCATTTTTACGTTTTCAACGCGACATATTAAGCCAAAAGAAGTTTGCTATCTATGTAAGATGGCAATTAAAAAAAAACAAAAAAACCTACCGCGATGATTTTATGCAGTTGATGAGTCAAGCTAACCTGTTGTAAATAAAATCCATTTTTAAGAGAACTGACTGAAAGCCCATTCCTAGGGACAAATCGTAAACCAGGTTTGAGGCTCCCTGAACAGACAGTCATTAGGCATAGTCCAACGGACAAGACAACTGCCTTCATCTTCATATGTCTAGCATGAACATTAAAAGCATTGATAAAGTTTATTACTGAGTCGATCAACGAACACCACAGCAGTGAAACCAGGACACCACCCCGTTCATCCTCATAATCAGATATTCACCAACATTGCTCTTATTTGTGATTTGTGATTGACCTAGCATGTCCTCGTTTTTTTTTTTTATATATAACTGCCGCGCGTTCAAAATGCTTGCACACAGAGCGGGCGAAGGAGAGTTGGAGAGATTGGTTTTAAATGTTTTAAGGTTATAATGACTAAGAAATAAAGAGCTCGGCAGGGCATACCATAAGCAAGTTGTACTGCTTAGGAATGAATCACAATATTTCAGAGCATTCACATCGAGATGGGTGTTACGGTTGATTTATTTCTGCTAAATGGATTTTGAAGTTCTGTTGACTGTCCATTCATCCATTGGAATCGCCGCATTGTGGCGTTTAAGACATTAGAGGAGCCTTCCCTCATTTATGCCAACTAAATGCCGGCCCTATGTCTACTTGGGATGTTATAAGCTTTAGCTGAAAGGCATTCCTTATTGGTCTCCGATATTCTTTGTCAGTCTCGGCGGACTTAAAACTAGGCAGAGGTCCTTTTTGGTAGTTGATGAAGTGAAATATTCTTACGTCGAAAAGTTTGGCTTCAATGATTCCCCATGCCTCGGTTATAGCATTATCGTTTGAGAAAAGCTCGTCTACTAATGCGAGCTGGAGGTAATCACTGACCAACTCGGCGAATGGTACTTTTTGGACAGCATTAGCCATCGAAGTGGTTGGTTTGGTTGTGGTTTTACTTTATCTAGAGACTTGTTGTGTTTCATTGCCTTTGGCTTATTCTTCAGCTATTCATTGTACTCATCAAAGATTACCTGGTATTTTACCTTGTCCTTGTCCTCTTTGCTTACACCTCCTTTATATTCCATACATTTACTACAAGCCCTTCCGCTCCAACAAGGGGGCAAACCAACGAAAGAGCGTTGATGATCTGTATCAATAGAAAATCTTGCACGATATTAAAAAGCAGAGAACTTTGCTCAATGCCTTTGTGTACTACAAATTTAACTGCGAATTCTCCGGTTATTCCCGCAGTGAATTTAGCTTTCGATTTAACGCCATCGCCTATATTGGGTATCATTCCTACATACGTCTCGAGTACATTTTGACATATTACGCCGTTCAAATGAGATCCCTGGGGGCTCTGTCGAATGCCACGGTCGGAAAAATCTTCGAATCTACTACCGAGAGAGAAAGACTGCGACGCAAGTGGTACACGCAGGTGGAAAGGGTCCTCTTTAAACTTAGCGTGCGAAATTGGAGGTAGCTGTCTAGAAACCAAGCTTGCTCAATCTCGTTGGTTGATGACCAGGTCCACCCCGGTTTGTAGCGCTACAATAAGTAAGTAAGTAAGAGTTCTTGACAATAGTTTAAACAGTTCCTTTTCTAAATAAATCTGCTGAAGGACATCCCCATGACCTTCACGTTCTCATGTCAGATGTCCAAAAAAACAACGGAACCTTTTGGTATTACAAAGAGCCTTCCTAGCCTGAGTGATACTAATCCACAAAAACTACCACTTTGAATTAACACCACCTATTCTCAGCATGTAAAGATGCGTTCGTAACCTAAAGACTTACGTGGATGGAAAATCAAAAGCGTGACTTACAAGACTTAAATTTTTTTGTTGAAAATCTCTACAGATCTGCTACAGGATTGAAATCCGAACCCAAATGGCAACCACTGTTTGTTTCTTTTCTTGATCCTCTCATTGTCTGAGCTTTTTTCAAACTATTCACTTAAATGTTGGAACAACTTCCTTGTCTGGGATACGACTCATTATTTTTATGTTTTCAAAAATCACTTCACGCGGTTGATGTCAAATTATGACCCATTTTACAAACTATAAGGTGAATACATACTCGTACTGGTTATTTTGACGTTTTGCTCTTAGGATAATCTTGAATAAAACACTATACTCCAAAGTTTCATTGCTTAATCTCCAGCCCAGAGGAATTTATAAACCCGAAATCCCTCCCTCGGTGACTTATCCAACATAAAGCAATCAAAAAATCTTATCCAACTCCAAAGTTGATCTTTCACTTAACTTACCCAATGATCTGTGAACACATCCATTTCCAGTTCATATGATTTCTCAAGTGTCAAGCATCATGTTGAACACAGTCCTTTTGGACGGTAATATTTGACAAACTGCACCACTTAACCAACAGATGGTCGAATCATGAACTCAATGAACCAAATTTTACGAGCGTATTCGAGTTAATAAATTCCAAGTAATTGGTATCCCTCCATTACAGGATCGAACAATAAAAAGCCAACCATGACCAGCTTAGAACAATTTGATGGTGGATTTAAGTATTCGTAACTCCGGAACCATTTCAACTTAACCCAGTAAACAGAAAGGTAATTTATTTAACTACTGTTCCTTCAATTAAAGTAACCCCCAATATTGCCAGTATCACTGGCCTCGTTTTAGTGGCCATCTTCAACCATCTCTCCGGCTATCAATCGTTTCAAACATCCGATAATGGATTTAGCCAGAACATGCATAACAATTTCAGTTCACTGTAAATCGATTGCGAATGTAAATCGCCAAACGTTCCGCTTCACGTTCTCATCTCGTCGTCCTTACCATGAATGAAGATTTCGTTTTTGGATCGTTTTAAACGATTCCAAGTTGATTGGCCATTTCACGCCCAGCTATTCTGGACTCCGGATAGAGGAGACCGAACAGAAGGACAACACTCAATAGTCGACAGTCGATAGAACGACAAACATTTGCATTCAATTGTGAACGCAAACACATATTGACATACACAAATGAAATTTAGGACAATTTCCCTTCTTCGGAAAGTGTGTCACGTATGTGTGCCTAGAACGAGGAAAATGTTGTTGGCTCTAGTCTCGGTGTTTGTCTATTTTGAGTTTGGGACACTTCAAGCCTTCCTAAGTGCTAATGTCAATTTGACAG
Organism: Volucella inanis; assembly: GCA_907269105.1. Taxonomy (NCBI): domain Eukaryota; kingdom Metazoa; phylum Arthropoda; class Insecta; order Diptera; family Syrphidae; genus Volucella; species Volucella inanis. The sequence continues at coordinate 130,050,454 of OU026154.1, forward strand.
CCGAACAAATGAACATCATCAACAGCAGCAGAAGAAGAAACGAAATGGCACACTCACAAAAACATTCCTGCTAGTGGATGCACAAAAATGAATTGAAATTATTCCCATTCGTATCAGTATACCCGTAGATATGTAGGAATATTATCCGCCCGAATCTGAGTCCGGGTTCATTCAAGATGACTTTTCCGTACGGGACTGAGAAGTTGAAGAATTTCTATTGCTTCAGCATCCATATGGGTGTAGAGTTTGGCATTTACTTTAAGCTTTTTGGAATGATTTTTAGAAGTATTGTGAGACATACACTTTAAAAGTTCTGCAATATTGGTAAAATGTATCTGGCATTCGTTTCAGTGGCTATTTCAATTGTTGCTTTGGGATAAGCTGGTAGTTTTTTTACTTTCAGACAGTTACGGTCTTCTGGTATGATACAATATTTCACCAGCATTTCATAAAATCAGGATATGCAAACCAATATTTTCAGAAGATGTTTTATTCGGTTTGTAGTTTCAAAATGAATTTTGCAATTGTAAAATGTACGTACACCATATCACAACATAGAAGTGTGTTATGTGCTGGCTCCATTTGTAGTTTTATTAAAAATTTTATTCGATCGCAATTTAGATGGAAATCTTTGCACAACAAAATCTAATCTGCACAACAATTTGAGAAAAGGATTCACTTAATTGTGTTCACTATCAATGACACTGACAAATGGTCACACAATAAGTGTGCGTAGAATATGGAACTGGTAGCAGACAATCGATAATTGGGAAAACTTTACAGCAGATATACGAGTAAATATAGGTAGATAAGAAACATTGGATCCTGAACGGACTTAAAATGGAAACCCGCTGCAAAATCGACATAGCAACGGTATTATAGTACTATGGACGGTTTTTACTCTTAAAAGTGAAATTTCAAATATCAAAACCTTGCTGTATAATGTCAACCCTGACACCCAAGCTGTAATTTCTGACCTACGATCACAAATCACTGAACTGAATGACGTGTTTCGCACGTTTTCTCGACCGAATAGTGAGACCTTTGCAATTATTATTAAATTCCGATCCGCTTATGATAGGAACTTCGTACTAACCTCGGTTTCCAAATACCGTCAAAACAACAACAAACAAATCAATTTATGCGACGTTGGACTAAACTCACACTCAAATGTCTGCCTGCGCGAGTGTCTATCGAAATCCAACAACAATTTACTGCATCGTGCTCTTCAACTAAAGAAACAAAAACAACTTTCATCAGTTTTTACGACGCGTTACGTGTGTTTGCTAAACGGCAACCCTTTGATGAAGCTGTGGAAATTGACATCCAAATTACTCGAAAAATACGCGATATCGCGAAAAATGTTTCAGACAAAAGTCACAAGGTTCTGAAGGAGACATAAGATGGTGACCACGAGTTTGACCTTGAGCCCCATTTTCAAGGTCAAACGAAGGTCACTTTTGATTTTTTAATGGGAACCCCTATTTTTTGATAGATTCGTAATCTGCGTGGAAAATTACAAATCTTTTACATGAAACACTTTTTTCAAAAATGCGTTCTTTTCCCATCAGAGGGCGCCATTAAACTTAAGACATCAAAATTACTCGAAAAGTACGAAATATCGCGAAAAATATTTCAGACAAAAGTCACAAGGTTCTGAAGGGGACATAAGTTGGTGACCACGAGTTTGACCTTGAGACCCATTTTCAAGATCAAACGAAGGCCACTTTTGATTTTTCAAATGATAATTCCTGATTTTCATTGCTCAGTCGTATTCCTCAATGGGGCACACGACTTTGTCTCAAAGGTCTTATTCATTCAGTGCTGCACTAGCACGCCTAAATCATTAATCGGTTTCCAACGTTGTTAGGATGTTAGAAGGTCGAGATTTGTTTTGAGGAAGTCATTATTGCCTCTAGTAAAGTTAAAACTCAAAGAATTTTGAGATAGAGACAAATTGTCCTAAGCCTATCTGAGAGTTTATGATGTGCACTCTGCCCTTTTTTTTACTTGAACGGAACTGTACTTCATTTAGAAGTTCGATAATTGTTTTGAGGATCTGATTATTATTAGTAACGTTTTCCAGATTAATAATGCAGGCTATTTCAATTCAAGAAAAAATTGAAATGATATTGATTTATGGAGAAAGTGGAAGGAACATCGATGGTGCTGTTGCTCTTTACGCCCAACGTTTCCCAGACCAGATACGTCGTGCGCTTCCTTTTATCGGGTCATCCAACAATTCACTGGTGAAGAAAGTGTGCAACCAAAGAAGAGGCATCGGTCAGATAGGGTGGCTGTTGAGGACAATGAAATAGCAGTGTTAGCTGCCGTTGCACACGATCCTCACATTAGCACTCGCCAAATAATTGGTGAATCAGGAATTTCTCAAACGAATGTCTGAAGATATTACATCGGAATAAATACCATCCTTATCATGTTTCAATGCATCAAGAACTTTGTAGTGAGGATTTTCGCAACCGGGTTTCCTTTTGTCAATGGGCACTTCAGCAAATTAAACGAGATCTCCTTTTCTTCGCCAAGGTGTTATTCTCTGATGAGTCGACTTTCACCAATCACGGTACGGTCAATCGACATAATATGCATTACTGGGCTACCGAAAACCCTTTTTGGTTACGACAAGTTTAACGCCACTACCCTTGGAATGTTAATGTTTGGGCGGAAATTATTGGGGATAAATTAATAGGTGGATATTTTATTGAAGGCAACTTGAATGGCGACAAGTATGCAAACTTCTTGCGGGACCATCTTCCAGTATTACTAGAAGAACTGCCACTGAAGTTGCGACAAACAATGTGGTTTCAACATGATGGTTGTCCAGCCCATTATTCCCAAGTAGCCCCAATCAACGATGGATCGGACGAGGGGGTCCGAGACAATGGCCTGCTAGATCACCTGATCTTACGTCACTTGATTTCTTCTTGTAGGGCTACTTAAAAAATGAGGTTTACAGAAAAAAGCCAACAACACGTGAGGGCATGAAAAGACGAATAACTGAAGCTTTCCGAAAGTTCACGCCAGAAATACTTTTCAGTTCTGTTGGTTCATTTAGAGCGCGGATAGACAAGTGTATTGAAGTGAATGGTCACATTTTTGAGCATTTGTTGAAATAGTCTCGGGAAATAAACGTCAAAATGGGAAGAATTCAATGATTTAACAGTGGGAGGCAAGGGGACCCACTCTAATTAATCACCCCGAAAGAAATAAAATACTGCTACGTCCACGTCATTGTTTCTGGGTTATTCTAAACGCAGTGTGTAAAAACAAATGACAAGCCTACTAACAATACGACTGAGCAATGAAAAACAGGAATTATCATTTGAAAAATCAAAAGTGACATTCATTTGACCTTGAAAATGGGTCTCAAGGTCAAACTCGTGGTCACCATCTTATGTCCCCTTCAGAACCTTGTGACTTTTGTCGGAAACATTTTTCGCGATATCGCGTATTGTTCGAGTAATTTGGATGTCTCAGGTTAAAAAACTCACCCGGTTTACACCCTGCCTGACTCGAACTGCAACTTTTCAAAATGCTTTAATTTTTTTATTTTTTGATAAATTTTATTGTGCCAAAGCAAAAAATGTTGGAAAATACATCAATTTTCAAAATGTATCAGTAGTTTTCAATATGTCCACCTTTGGCGCGAATAATGGCCCTGAGACGGCCGAAGAAAGCAACGCACACTGCCCGCAAATTGCTTTGCGGTATTTCGGCTCATTCCCGGCGAAGTGCTTGTTTGAGGTGGTCCAAACTTTGGTATTTTTTAGTGCCAACCTTCGCCTTCAAAATACCCCAGATAGAGAAGACCAACGGATTTGCATCCGGAGAATTTGCAATCCATTTTGTCGAAGAAATGAAGTGTGGAACATTGTTTTTTTAACCAATCTTGGTTGAGGCGAGCTTTGTGAGACAATGAAATTTCCACTGTCTCCGACCAAAATGATTGTTTGCACAAGGCTTCAATATTGCCTCTAAAACAGTTTCACAGTATACTTATATACAGTATACTATATTTCACGATCCAAAAATACGAGCGGAGAGCGACCATCAGCGGTTATGGCGACCCAAACCATCACCTTCGGTGCTGCCTGCCTTCTGGTGGCCGTCCGAAGGTGTAAGTTTTCTAAAGACCTCTCTGGCAAGTAAACTTGATCATTTTGTTGACATATTGCTCTATATCAAATAGCGACTCATCGGAAAAAACCAAATTCGGCAGCTCACCACTTTCGTCCAAGCGTAACAACTCCTTCGCTCTTTCGACTCTAACTTTTTTTCTGTTGCGGTGTAAGATCGTGTGCTTTTCGGAACTTCAATGGCTTAAGCCGAAGCTCATTTTTCAGTATGTGTTGCATCCGTTCCAACGATATGTTGAGCTTACGAGCCATTTTTCTTCTACTTCGGCGCGGATTTCGCTCAATTCGAGCCTTCACTTTCCGAACCATTTCTGCCGATGTTGCTGGTTTTTTTTTTTTTTTTTTTTTGACCACCTCCATGGCGTTTCGCATCGATGTCAATATCACGGTAACGAGCTATGGTTCGAGACACAAATGATTTATTCACGTTGACGTGCTGGAGGGCTCTCACGATAGCTCCTTGTAGTTTTCCAGCCAAATATAAAGCAATCACACTATCACGTTTGAATTCCATCGCGGATAAAAATTTTTCAACACAACTAAGACGCAAATCGTTCAAAAAGCTTGTAAATTATCTGTCATGTGTCAAAATTTGAGCTCACTGTCATGAACTGTTTAGAAATTATAGCAGTCTAAAGTTGGTTGCAGTTCGAGTCAGGCAGGGTGTATATAGTTTTTTCGTTTTCTTTCTTTCTTATTTTTTTATAGAAAATCTTATTTTTTCTTTTTGAAAGCTCTGAACTATTAAGAAATTGTTTTTAATTTTGCTTATTTTTGAACTTATTGAATACTATACCAAATATATTGTTTTTCCAATAGGGACTTGACAACTTTGAATTTAATTTGTGAACGCACTCTTTTACTAATCGTCAAACTGTCACTGTCAATTTATTCAGTAAACTCAACATTTTCATCGTGGTAAAGTACACTATCGAGCAACGTCTGCAAATCATAAAAATTTTCTACAGATATTCGGAGTTGCAAAATCATCTTCAGTGACGAAACTCATATTTGGCTCAATGCTCATATTTGCTCGTTTGGTGTTATTGGTCAGGTGAAAACCCACATGTGTGGCCGAGTCGTTGAAAATTGGGTCCAACGAATCAACCGCTGCAAACGTGCCCGCTGTGGCCATATGAACGAAGTCGAGTTCCATTCATAAATGTTTTGATTGTACTTCAAGCCAATAATAAAGTTTTTGAAATATCTCAAATGGTTTACCTTATATTTTTTAAAAAAAAAAGTTGTCAAGTCGTTATTAGAAAACCCTATATTGTTGTTTTTTTTTTATTCATTTATTTTTCTTTTTTTTGTTTTAGTTCTAATAAATCTTTGAAGAAGGTATTATGTTTTACTCTAAGCCTGCTGTGCTTCCGCCGCTTATCTCACGGCCTTTCTATTGTTTTTATTAATTAACGTTAGATATGAGACCAACTTGTATAGATAACTTTTATCCGACTGGCTAGGGTCACACTGAGATCTGTTGCTTAATGGTTAATGTTCTGTGTAAGAGGATGAATGGTCTGCGTGTATAACATTTAAATGCGCAGTCTGTTTCCCAAGCTTAATGAGCTAAGAGATTTGCTAATAGGTTCCAAGGTTGATATTGTCTGCATTACAGAATCTTGATTTAGAGATGGTATGGGAGATGAGGTGTACAAAATTGATATTTACAGGCTTTTTCGAGGGGATAGGATAGGTAGATCAGGTGGAGGTGCTGCCATATACACATCGGCTGAAAAGTCAGTGCCGTTTTATAGTAAAAAAAAAAAATTTGCAAAATTCAACTTTATTTATCAATATAGTTGCCTTCGAGGGCGATACACTAATTGAAACGATTTTTCAATCTTTCGATACCAGTTTTGTAGTACGATTTTGGTTTAGCCTCAAAATAGGCCTCTGTTTCGGCGATTACTTCTTCATCGGTCTTAAATCTCTTTCCGGCGACCATTCTTTTGAGGTCTGCGAACAGGAAATAATCGCTGGGAGCCAAATATGGAGAATGCGGTGGGTGGGAAAGCAATTCGTAGCCGAATTCATTCAATTTTGCTATCGCACTTTCTTTTTCTTCAAATGCGGCCGTTTTTCTGCGATTTCGTCCTTCAAACGATCCAATAACCCAATGTAATAATCGCTGTTGATAGTCTGCCCCTTTTGGAGATAGTCGATGAAAATTATTCCATGTGTATCCCAAAATACGGATGCCATAACCTTGCCAGCCGACTGTTGAGTTTTTGATCGTTTTGGACGAGGTTCGTCGCCTGCTCGCCACTCAGCTGACCGCCGACTTGACTCTGGTGCAAAGTGATGGAGGCAAGATTCATCCATTGTCACATACCGACGAAAAAATTCGGCTTCATTACGGTTGAACAGCTTTAAACACTTCTCTGAATCATCAACACGTTGTTGGTTTTGGTCGACTGTGACTATGTGTTCGGCTGGTGCATAGTCCGGGTAACACTAATCAAGCCATTTCTTTGCATGGGCTGCATTTTTTCCCATCAAAAAGCAATGATAAATCAACACACGAAATTACTTTGAATCCATTTTTTTTTCACAATAACAAAAGTTGCTTCACTCACAACGCTATATCTCGAGAACTAATCGTACGACAGCTGTCAAATTTATACACGTATCTTTTGAAGTTTGGTATGGAATGGTATGGATTTATTTCAAGTGGTGCCCTCTCTTGGAACAGCAACTTTTCAGCCCACGTATTATGCAAGAATTGGTTTGAGATTAATGCAACTTAACTCCACGGTTCCCTGTGGCATCTCTTTGCATTCAATACCTGCGTACTGATTCGCTGAAAGATCTTTAGGTTCGTCTGTTTTCTCACCGAGGTCATCTGAGATTTTTGCTGAAGGTGGTGATACAAAACTTCTCATATTTTCTTCTTCTGAATTTCCCGGAGTTGTCTCATCTACGCCTGGTGATTCTCCTATGACAAATGACATTTTGGAATAATCAAATTTATTACCCTAAACCAAGGTTGATCTTATTTAATCAATATGTCTGCAACACAATAATATGATGAAGAAGACCATCATGTTGGACTATTTTTCCGAATTTCCACTTGCATTCGATCCCAAAATTCTTTTCACTCTCCCGGACCGATTGGTCATCAAATTTTGAAGATTTTAAAAGGTAAAATCTGGTACGTACATGAAATTTAAACAGCATATCAGCTGGGCTCCTTCCGGTAGTTGTGGATTCTGTAGTCCTATATTGCATTAACAGCCGATGTAATTTTACATAAGTCTTCGGGATCGTCGACTGCTGAACGTAGACCTTTCTTTAAAACTTGAACAAAACGTTCGGCTTGTCTGTTCATAGCTGGATGAGCAGGTGCTGTTAATTTATGTTCAATACTATTGGCTTTTAAAAATGTTTGAAATTCTTGGGACGTGAAATTCGTACCATTGTCTGACACTATCGTCTTTGAAATGCCGAACCTAGCAAATACTTCTCTTAGTACACGAATTGTGTGAAAACTTGTGATTCGCTTCATTGGAAAGACTCCGAGCCATTTCGTTTTGGCATCCACTATGACTAGAAAGTAATTACCCATTAAAGGTCCGGCAAATTCAATGTGAAGACGCTGCCATGGTTGTCCTGGTACTTGCCAGTGATGATGTAACGTCTTGGTTGGTTCTTTCAGAACTGTGGCACAGCTTCGACGGCTTTTTACTAAGGTCTCTATCTCGTGATCGATTCTAGGCCAGTAACACTAGCTCCTTGTTAATGCTTTCATCTTCGTCATACCAATATGTGCTGCATGCAGTTCAACTAAAACATGTTTGCACAGAGAATTAGGGATGATGATGCGAAATCCTCGATAGAGACAACCATCTTGAAGCATTAATTCGCTCTCCATGTTGTAGTAGGGTATATTTTTTAGACTGTGGCCTGTTTGAATCTTAATTGCAATCTGTGTTAATGATCTTTGTTAAATAATCATTCCATATTTGGTATACTTCATGTATCTTGTATGCGTTGCAATCTTCCAGGGGGAGAGGGTTTCTAGAAAGAAAATCAACGTTAGGATGTTCTTTTGTGTTTCTATATTTCAAGGCATATTTAAAACCGGTTTGGTTTCGGTTTGGTTGGAATATTGAAATTAATGGTTTATTGTCAGTTATCAATGGGAATTCTCCTCCATAACAATAATTGAAGAATTGATGTAGCTCTCAATATATTGCTGTAGCTTCTTTATCCAGCTGACTATAATTTGTCTCTGATTTGCTCAAACTTCTTGAAGCGAATGTGTTAGGTCTTTCGCCGTTCAATGTTATGTGTGATAGTAATGGAGAAGCATTTGTCGCCAGTACAAGTGGAAGATTTTCGTCAAATGGTACGAAAACTGGTCCAAGTATATAGTGTTTCCGCTTCTTTTTCAGCAATTGATAAAGGGGGTGTAATTTTGTTGATAAATCCGGTATGAATTGATGATAGTAGTTTACCATCCCGAGAAAACGTCGTAGTTGAGTTACATTTTTTGGCACTTTTATCTTTGAAATGGCTTTGACTTTTTCCTATGTCTTATGCAGTCCAGCTTTACTTATTTTATGTCCCAAATAATTCACACTTGGTTCAAAAAGTTTACATTTTGATTTGTTAAGATAAAAATTGAAACTGCGCAATTTTGTAAGTAAGAGAGTACATCGGTGAAATGTTTCGTCTAAGGTTCTGCCCATAAATATAATGTCATCAAAGAAACAAGCTGTTCCTTTAAGGTCATTTATAATATTTTCCTACAATATATGAAGCGCTGCCATATATTTGGAGCAGTCTCGTCGCCAAACATCAGCCTGTTAACTTTATAGAGTCCCTTTTGTGTGCTAGTTGTTTGCATAAGTGCACTCTCTTCGTTCATAAGCCTTATGGATGTCAGAAATGCAATAAAACTCACCATATCTTAGCTTTCGATGTAAATCTTCAATTCTTGGTATAGGGTACTTATCGTTTATGATGCAATTACTAAGCGTTACCTTGTAGTCCACGCTTAAACGAATTGATTTGTCCGGCTTGATTACTGGTACGATTGGCGTTCCACAGTCTAATTGACATATTTTCTCAAAAATATCACATTTTTCCAACCTCTCAATTTCATCATCTATCATAGGGCGAATTACTTACGGCTTAGGCCTTGGTTTAAAGTATACAGGTGATGTTCCCTCACGTCATTTGAGAGCTCCTTTTATTTTCGGAATTAATCCAACCTTTTTCTCAAAGACATCGTTATATGTATCGAATATTGTTTGTTTTAAGTTAGCAATGTTAGTTTCTGTAAAGGTAATAATCGAATTTATTTTAAGTAGTTTTAGAGCATTTACCCATTCTCTCCCCATAAGGGGGGAGATGTACAAATAACACGTAATCTTTTTATTATTGTATTCACCTTCAACACCACTGTTGTGGGAGAAATTCTGGCGGCAGGCCAGTTTGTGGTGAATGCTTTGTAATTCATTACAGCTATTGCAGATCCAGTGTCAGACTCCATCTCAATTGGTTTGCCGTTTATTTTTAATGAAATATAGTACTTACCGCCACGAGTGCTGCGGATGTTTTCTTTCCCTGCTAGAGGTTCTGTTTGTGTTGTCTTTTGGATATTCCCAGAACATTAATTTCGTTTATATTGTCACTGTCATCGCTATGGATAGTGTTTTCTCTTAATACCCGTAATGTTTTTGTCTCCTTCTTTTGTGACTTTGATTTGAAGCAGACAGATGCTACATGGCCTACTTTTTGGCAATTTCTACAAAAAAAGGTCTTTCGTTCGACATTGATTTACCGTGTGGTCTTGTTTCCCACATCTAAAACAAATAGCTTTTTTTTTAATGCCGAAAACTGAAAAGTTCTATTATTTTTGGCATTCGAGACAGTCCTCTTACCATTCGTATGTTTTGTTTGAATCTGGTGGATGTTATGCATTGTTCGACTCTCACTTTTAGACGCTTCCATTGCCAGCGCACTTTCAATAGACTTCTCCAGTGTAATTTTGGTAAGTTTCTCTTTGACGTCGGAGTCCCTCAGTTCTTGAATGAATTGTGATCTAAGATGTGTACTCAATGTAGATTTTTTGTTGTGTTGTGTTGCTCCGCGATTTCATTTGGTTTCAGTTTTCAGTTTGATATGCATTTTATTTTCTTAATCATTAACTCCTCCATATATTACTAACAAAAAATGCTTAAATGCTATTTGAATTTAATTTGTGAACGCGCTCTTTCACAAAACTGTCACTTTCAATTTATTCAGTAAACTCAACATTTTCATCGTGGTAAAGTACACTAACGAGCAACGTCTGCAACAACGGGTTGGTCGAAGTGTCGAAAATATCGCTGCCGTTCAGACGTCTGTAGCAAACGACGCAAATCAGTCAATTCCACGGCGTTCTCAAGAATTGGACATCGCTCAGACCACATTATGGCGTATTTTGCATAAGGATCTTGGTATATATCCATACAACATCAAGCTAACTCAAGAATTGAAGCCGATGGACCATTTGAAGCGACGTACGTTCTCCGATTGCGTTCTGGAGAAGATGCGCCAAGATGATGAATTTCATCTCAAAATCATCTTCAGTGACGAAGCTCATTTTTGGCTCAATGGGTTCGTCAATAAGCAAAATATGCGTTATTGGTCGGGTGAAAACCCACATATGCATCATGAATCACCACTTCATCTACAAAAAATAACTGTTTGGTGCGGTTTGCATGCCGGCGGCGTTATTGGACCATATTTTTTCGACGACGATAACGATCGTCACGTTACTGTGAATGGTCAGCGTTATCGCGCCATGATCACCGATTATTTTTGGCCCGAATTGGAAGATATGGACTTGGACGATATGTGGTTTCAACAGGATGGTGCCACAAGCCACACAGCACACGCTACAATCGATTAATTGGAGAGTAAGTATGGTGAGTGTGTTATCTCAAGACATGGGCCAGTCGATTAGCCGCCTCGTTTGTCTGATTTAACGCCGCTTGACTATTTTCTGTGGGGCGTTTCTGTTTCGGTCGAAATGTGTGGCCGAGTCGTTGAAAATTGGGTCCAAGGAATCGACCGCTGCAAACGTGCCCGCGGTGGCCATATGAACGAAGTCGAGTTCCATTCATAAATGTTTTGATTATACTTCAAGCCAATAATAAAGTTTTTGAAATATCTCAAATGGTTTGCCTATTTTTTTAAAAAGAAGTTGTCAAGTAGTTGTTAGAAAACCCTATAAACAATTACACCTAACTTTTTTTTTTTTGCTAAGAGTTAAACATTGTATTTATAATATACTGACAGAATGCATTGCTACTGCAAAAAAGGTTATGGTGCCTTGAAGTCCGTTCATATTTAGGCAGACATGCCAAATTTCAGTGCGATACTGTCTTTGGTTTTGTTTTGACAGCTGATTGTTGTTGACGTGTTTAGCATCATGTTGAGTATGGACAAAAACGATTTTCGTTCTCTCATAAAACATTATTTTTTGAGAGGCAAAACGGTGAAGGAAACAAAAGAAAAGTTGGATAAATATTATGGGGCTAATGCTCCGTCAGATTACACCGTCAAATATTGGTTTCGAGAGTTTCGTGGTGGCCGGAGCTCCACTACCGGTCAAGTCCGCAGCGTCAGGCCCTCCGACGCGGTTACATAGAACAATGTCAAAAAAATACATGAAATGGTGTTGGCTGACCGGAAAGTAAAGATGCGCGAGCTAGCAGATACTGAGCGCACACGCAATATTTTGGGCAATATTCTGCATATGAAAAAGTTATCCTGCCGCTGGGTGTCGTGCAACCTCACTCCTGACCAAAAACACTAACGCGAGAGCATTTCGAAAGAGTGTTTGGACTTGCTGAAGCGGAATCGTGCGGACTTTTGGCGTCGATTGGTAACTGTTGATGAAACTTGGATCCACTATTACACACCAGAGAATAGAATGAGTTCCCGGCAATGGACTGAAGCCGACACGAGTGCTCCGAAGCAGCCGAGGGAGGCCCGATGGGTTATGACGTCGGTTTTCTGGAATTGTCATCTTCGTGGACTGCCTCGAAAAAGGAAAAACCATCAACAGCGAGTATTACTGTGCATTATTGGAGCAATTAAAGGCTGAAATCGCTGCAAAACGGCCTCATATGAAGCGAAAAAAAATTTGGTTTTTGCAAGACAATGCACCGGCGCACAAGAGCATCGCAACCACGGCTAAAATCAATTACCTACGGCTCCAATTGCTGTCGCATCCACCGTATTCGCCCGATTTGGCTCCCTCGGACTATTATCTCTTCCCAAACCTCAAAAGATGGCTCATCAATAAAAAATTCACCTCACGCGAGGAAATCATCGACGCCACGGAGAAGTATTTTGCAGACCTTCCGGAAAATTACTTTTCGGACGGGATCAAGAAGTTGGAAAGCCGCTGGAATAAGTGTATCACACTAAAAGGGGGCTATATTGAAAAAAATAATAATCAGAGAAAATACTAGAGTGTGATGTGCAGCGCTAAGAGTTAATCATCTAGAACGTTGTGCCGCAATATTTTAAAGCACAATTGCCAGACTCTGAAAAGTTCTACCTAAAGCACCTTGAATAGCTGGAGGTATAAAACTACCCGAAGGTATTAACACGAAATCAATCAATGAAATTCTGGGTCTCTTGCTAGAAACTTACTTCTCAGGATGCACTCCCACACCAGCATCAGTAATAGATAGTGACGCACATCTCCATAAGGAACACGACTCCGAAATACTAGAATTCATACAAATCCCCTACAATAGACTGGAGAGGATTACTGATCATATCTCAAAAAACAAAGTAGACTCTGATACTGTTCCTAAAAAAACTTTCCAGCCGAAGCATTAAGAGTCGATCCGATATACCTCCTACAAGATGGCGTCGTACGTCAATCATATTTGACATTTGTGAACTAAACAGGTGCAGTATACAAACAGACTAGCCATAGAGCGCTATAGACCGCAACAGTATAATTGTGTCGATGTTTTTGACTAATAATCGGTCGGTGACTTTTGCGCAACGCGAATTTTGATGTCGATTTCCTAATCGTGTCGCGCCAACTGGGCCAATATTCCGGTGCTTAGCTACTCGACTCGAATAAAGTGGAACCACAGTAGACAGTAGACCATGCAAGGCGTGTGCGCCACAGGATTAATCGTGCGGTCGAGAATATCGCGGTTGTGGCTGCCGAAGTCGCTGAGAACGAAAAAATATCAACCAGACGACGTGCCACGCAATTGGTCATCACCAGACGGACTCTATAGCGAATTTTAGTGACACACTTACACTTGCTTCCGTACAAAGTGCCAAGAATGTATCAGTAAATGCCTTCTGATCGGCAGTCACGTTCTCAACAACGAAGAGGACGATTTTGTGTCGAAAAAAACATCATGAGAGATGAGGCGCATTTCCACTTAAGCGGTTAAGTTAATAAGCAAAATCTTCATTTCTGGGGCACTAAAAATTCGCGTGTGATGCACAAAGAGCCCTTACATCCACTCAAAACTACTGTGTGGTGCGGCATTCGCACAGGAGGAGTTATGGGGTCGTATTTTTTTGAGGACGCCATCGGCAATACGGTCACTGTTACTGGCGAACGCATCAGGGCCATGACAAACGACTTCTTACTCCCGGAATTCAATGACCGGGGTTTGGTGAGCATGTGGTTTCAAAGAAACGGTGCAACTACACGCACAGCATAAGCCACAAGGATATTCTGAAGGAAGCGTTTCCTGCCTTTTGGCGATTTGGCATGGCCAGCAAAATCGACCGATTTAACCATCCCAGACTTCTCTCTTTGAAACTACTTGAAGTCGCGGGCTTATGCCAACAATACGGAGTGACCATGGTGTAGTGGTATATGCATAGACTCCTCAAGCAGAGGGTCGCGATTTCGAATCCCGTGCGAGGCAATTCTCTGAAAAAGTCTTTTCATAGAATTTGTATGTAGTTATATGAAAATCCCGTCGGCGTTAACTCTGACACGGAGGCATAACACTGATGTTAGAGTGGTTGCGGGCTATGGTAAATGTAACGAACTAACAACTAGCACGTACTTAAGACCCACTGGTTGAGGATGAACTCAAACAAGAGGATGAGGATGAACTCAGACAAGAATACGAACAGTTATCACCGGAAGTCTTGCTGAAAGTCATGAAAAATGCGAGAAAACGGACACAAAATTTATATCAACACTGGTGACAGTACTTACTAGTAACGGAACCAGGTGTCATGCGATACTCATCGATCATACTTTCGTAGACGGCACTACAGCCCAGGGTGACCCCTGTCCTCAGTCAATAAACCTCTTCAATTAGCGGGTTATTTGACTTAGTGCCTCTAATTACGACCTTCAAAATAGTTTAGGTCTCCTTTCGAGACCTAAAGTTTTATCAAAAACTTCGAGAGCTTGGAAGTGATCTAGCTCCAAACAAGCATTGCAAAAGGTAAAGGCACGGAAACGCCCATGCATGAAGCTTTCTACACGACTGTAAGATGTCTCTACGGTAAAAAATACACATTGGCTGCCGTCCTCGACATTGAAGGAGCCTTTAACAATGTAAACGTTCCCTGTTAATTCAGAGCTTACGAATCTAGTAATCTATATTCTTCGTAACAGGAATGTTTTTGCAATATTCGAAAGCATAGTATTGAAGGTCACTACCACGTGAGGTACTCCTTAACGAGAAGTGATATTAAGGAAGTACTTCTGAACCTACGATGGGACAGTATAAAGGTCATTGTTTTTGCGAATGATGTGGTTCTTATGTACCGCTGCCCGCAAGTTTCTTCAAACATTTAGTGAGATTCTGAATTGCTCCCTTAGAATCCTCTGTGAATGCCAAGCTTTGTGGGCTAGGAATCAACCCGGAAGAAAAGAGCTTGTCGAATCATTATAAAAGGATGATTCCACAGCTTTCTGACTATCAAGCGGGTCTAAGTACTGAAGTATCGTACTAGATAGTAAACGGAGTTGGCAGCTCAGAATGTACATTATATAGATGTACACGGCTGTCGTTAGACCCAGCTTAACCCACGGGAGTTTAAAATGGTTGCAACTCACAAGAAAAACTAGCAACCTTAATTTAATGACAAAAGTACAGAGGATTGCATATATTGGCACAACTTATTCCATAAAACCGACATCAAAGTTGCGAATGGAAACATTACTTGGCCTCCTGCCCTTAGGCTGGCAGCCCATCATGATTCTGAAATACAATTTGTTTTTATTTTCCCAGGCAAAACGGCATGGTACAGAAACAAAATGGTATACGATGCGTTATCCATCTTACGGATGGACTAAACATGGAGATAGGAATCGAAAATGGGATTAAGGTACATACGTCATCAACCATACAACTTCTAAATAGGTCAATCAAAACTAATCTGTAAAAATAGCAGAATTTTTAGAATATAAGGAGTTAGAATATAAGAAGTTGATTCAGAATGTACCTCTTATAAGAACTATTGCGAAAAGATTGAAATGTTCACTTCAACCAACAGCCTGTTTAAGTTTCTCGAAAGAGTCAAATCATCCTGACTGCTAACAAGAAAATCTGTTGCTATCTATACTTAGTCGAAAGCAGGAGACTGAGAGTCTTTACTTCCTAGGTGACCTGATCATATACAACTGGATATTGTATGATGCTACAAAAAGTTACAAACAGATTACTGGCAACTCTGAAGAGAATTTTTACTGCTCGTCTTGAAGTGCCATTCATACCGAGTCCCTGGCGAAAGATAGCTTTTATACTGAAACACAGATTTGAAGAGCATGGAGAGAATGGTTAAGTGCGAAAGACTGAATCGCGAAAGTATTCATAATGCAACATGCCTACCAATGCGGTACATCCTGCCAGGAAACCGAAAAGAAATGATACACTCTGGACATTTTTATCAATATTGAGATTGCTTTCAACAACTCCACCTTCGATGACATAAATAGCTCACCAGACAAAATAACGTACACGAATCACTGGTATCGTGATTAATAGGAGCAATTCTGGTAAATAGGACCGTGATTGTGGCAGTGGAAGCAAGCGGGGCTATGGTAGATATTTTTCTACTCACTGCTTAACGCTTAGTGATTCAAACGCAAACGCTAGGCATATGCAGATTATGTAGCATATCTTAAGACTAGGCTTCCTTACGATAGGGATAAAGCTGCCTGGTGTGGCTCATCCTATGCATAAAGGTATCAAAATCCGGTTTTCCAAAGAAGTTTCAATTTAATTCAATTTCGAATGTACAAATATACTTATATGGTATGTACAAGATTTAATTTAATATCGTAAAGAATTTAAGAAAAGATACAGTAATCAGGGAAAGAGATACATTGTAAAGAAGCAAGAAATAGTCTGTTGTTGCATTTTTAGAAAATATGCTCTTAAACAGCATTTTTAAATTGTATGTCTTCAATTTTTCGTTTTACAGTTGTGACCAGAGAGTTCCAGAGTTTCACACGAAGAATACGCGTTAGAAGTTCAAAAAGTTCGAGGATGGAGTTATAAGACTATAGATTATTGCCAAACGAGCAAATTTAAGTCTTTCAAACAGACATGGTGGCGACCTGTTCTGAATAATTTTTGTGCAAGAAAATACAGCACCTAACATGCTAGAACCGCTGGAGCGTATAGCCAAGAATACTTTCTTGATAATTGGATATGTGTTTGTGTCGATGAAGACCATACAATAAACCTAAACAGTACGTTTATTTTGAGATAGGTAGTCGAGTTTGCAGTACACTGCTGATGAATAATTAATACACGGAACAAGTAAAGTTATAACAAGTTTCAGCCTCGTATTTACAGGAACAAAACTAGAGAGCAGCCAAAGTTTGCGTAGAAATCCGTAAATTCGTCCGACAGTGTAATAAATGTGGCTTACAGGTTGGTTGCAGTCTCCGCGAACTGCAATTAGATGTCATTGAGGTAAATGGCCGGCAGTAGTTCAGTATTGCGAAATTTTTTGGACATTAAAGTCAGCTGATACTTTTCTGGGTTGAGGGCCAGACAGTTACGTAGCAAACAAGATCCTTAACTACACCAATACGAGTAGGTCTACATAAGTATACTGGTGCATCAATATTGCGCAATGTTGAATAAAGAAAGCATCACTTAGATCATCAAAATCAGGTTAAATGTAACCAACATCATTTTTACGAACACCGACTGAGCTTAAATTGCTCCAGAATTTTTTTTTTTTTGTTTTGTTTTGTCGACAAATTTACCTTTTTTCGTGCAAAAATGTTGGTTGCACTTAGGAGAGAAGAGAGAAAGGAAAACTTAAGACTTTATGAACACAAGATTGATCCGCGTTGATCTGGTGTAGAATATGTAACCCCTAGAAGTCCTATGAATATATAGAGTGATTCATCGTGAGGTTTGATTTATAATTTAAATAAAATACAGAAATTTGAAAGTGAACTTAAAATTTTCTATTATTGATTAAAAATACAATTCATGGCATTTACTCTCAAAAATGATATCATATAAACGTTGGTCTGAGGTGGTCCATTCGGAAGGTCCAATTTTGGGCGACTCGTTCGAGCATAGCGACGAGTAATGCTGGCTTCAAAAGTGTCAATCGTAGCTGGCTTATTCCTCAAGACCTGAGACTTTACATATCCCCATAGAAAATACCATAGTTCATGGTGTGATATCGCACGATCTAGGCGTGTTTTTACCGTAGCAAAACATGAAACTAAGTTTTGTATGGCTCGTAGCGCCGTCTTGTTGAAACCAGAGCTCACCGAGACCATGTGTTTTAATTTCAGGAAGCACATAGTCCGCTAACATGGCGCGATAACGGTAACCATAGACGGTAACATTCTGATTTGCTTCATTTTTGAAGAAATATGGACCAACGATTCCACCAGCCCATAAACCACACCATATCGTTGTTTTTAATGGATGTAATGGTGGCTCTTGTTACTCTTCGGGTTGCTCATCAGCTCAAATACGGCAATTTTGTTCATTTACGTATCCATTGAGCCAGAAATGGGCTTCATCACTGAACAAAATTTCACGATAAATCACCGGATTTTCATTGAGTTTTTCTAGAGCCTATTCACTGAAAATATAACGCAAATTCAAGTCGCCTGGCTTTTAGCCGAGATACTCACGTTAAAGACAGCAAGTTTTCAAATACCCCAAGCCAAGCTGCTGAGAACGACGACAAATTGATTCGTCACTGTCTTTGCGTACACGCTCAGCTACAGCTGCTACAGTCTCTTCACTA
Source organism: Volucella inanis (assembly GCA_907269105.1). Classification (NCBI taxonomy): domain Eukaryota; kingdom Metazoa; phylum Arthropoda; class Insecta; order Diptera; family Syrphidae; genus Volucella; species Volucella inanis. The sequence continues at coordinate 130,068,852 of OU026154.1, forward strand.
CATGCTGTATGTGATCAAACCGGTAGAGTATCATCCACTAATGTAAACTGGGACTCAAATTTGCGAATGGTACTGGCAATAGTGGTTTTATGCATGGTAAGTTCCTCGAATCGCACGAAAATCATTTCCCACAGAACGCTGGTTTTCGTAATACAGCTGAACAATTTAGAGACGCTATTGTAGTGTGAGTCTTTCCATGATGATTTGCCAAACAATGCTGGACAAAAATGATAAAGCAGTTTGATAGGAGTCACGCGTGATCTCACGGTGAATCACTCTATACATGGCTGTGATAGGACTAATTATAGGCTAATCGGCGGTTGTCTTATGGAACATGCTCTCATAAAAAAGGTCACAGCTTTTTTAACAAGAATTCAAGTAATTTTCTGTCTTGTCTACATGTGGGCTTTCCTTAGCAAGTTTGGTTCTACTCAATAGACTTTCCTAGGAATGATTTCGCCCAAAATCTGAACAAAAAAATGGATAATCTCATCTTTACGGATGACTCCAAAATGGATCTAGGATGCGGCACTGATGTCTGTTAGTACCCTGCTGCAGGTACTCTCTAGTAGTAATTGGTACTTAATGGCTTAAGAACTCCAGTGAAACAAACAGACAAAGATTTCAGTGTACTAGTTCCTTGACTGAGTGATCTAAAACATTGTAAGGCGAAATATCTTGTGCTAACGAACAAAGATGTAAGATGTTCCTGATAATGCCTTACTTTCGATGTGGTAAGTCTGAGTCTACCTTTAACTCAGTATTAATACCAACAATTGTATCAACGACGATAAGCAATAAATCCAGCTACACGGGCTTAATAGACTCTGGAAAGTAGAGCTATAGAGCTGAAATATCACTTTACAAATCACTTATCTTTTCCACCTTCCTGCTATATCGCTAAACGAGCTTTTGAGAGTAAAAATTTAAGACAAAATCTACAATGTTAAATGACGTATTAGGTATAAGATGAAACCATGAGTTCCACCACGACATTTCTTTATTAATGTATCTAAAGAATATAAAAACCTAACGGTTGCCAAACAAGGTTACGTTGAGCGGGTGGGTTGTGATTCTCCGGCCTAAAACGTCTTTACCTATATTTTGAATTTACTGGTGAAATTCGCAGAAAAGAACGTGATTATCTCTGAGGAAAGAACCGAATTGGTAAAGCCCTGGCAAAGTAGATAAAGTGATTATCCAAGCTGAACAATCTAAACTAATGAAATTCTTATGCTATCTACAGTAGGTAACAGGCAACACATAAAAAAATTGTCAGCTTTTTCTCAACTCTCTGGACTTTCGGCAAAGCCAATTATAATTTCCAAATAAATGAAAATGTTCGCAATGTCCTTATACAACAGAAAAATATGAAATTTTCTGCCGAAACGCCTTGTTATAACTTTTCACCTGAAATTCACAAACAAAAATACCTCACTGACAGTAATTAAAACATTCAACTTGTAAACGACATTTCTGTAGCTTACTCCCCCGAATTTGAAGTCGAATAAAGGAAGAAATTCACCCAACCATATGAGGATACTTAAACAAAAAAATAAATGAAACCAAACTTCTAATTACGTATACACTCAGCTTCATGCTAATGACACAATTTAACTACGCGGTAGATCCTCATGTAACATATCCTCGTATTTGTCCTTCCCTCTAATCGTAGTCTCTAACTTCTCCGGTTATCTAGTTCTCTAGCAGCCACATCTACATACGAAAGCATTCGCAATTTTTTCAATTTAGCTATTGAAACACCCACTCACCCTGGGGTGGCATGGTGTCTTTGAATATGAAAAATAGAAGCACAAGTACGGCACACGAAAGTAATCCAATTAATGAAGAGAACACAAAAAAGATGAGCATAAAACAACAACTACAACTAACAGTAAAATATTCATGGATGCGCTATCCTTTGGGACAATGAAGAGCATGCATACGGGATATAAAAATGAAAACAAGAACAAAAACAGAAACGGAAACAGCACAAAAAAAAAAACACACACACACACACAGAAGTGGTAGGGAAGAGCTACAAAAATAAGAAAAGCAAACACCGAGTAAACAGGAGCAGAAGTAACCGGCAGCAATCGTAGCTTCGGGAAGGCCTCCCAATTAATTTCACAGGAAAAGTTCATTACTTAGTTACTTACTTACTAACGGAACCAGGAGCTTTGAGATATTTCCCTACTCTGCACTACAACCACCTACTAGCCAATTGTCTAGTAAAGCTGCTTGTACCTGATCCTGTTGGGAAGAGGCGAAAACCCGGTGCCCGGATGAATTAAACATTCATATCTTCCGATGTGTTAACTTGTGAGTGGAGACTATAGAGACACCATACAGAAATGTAGATGAGCTGAGGGAATTTGGGAATGAGGTGTTCCTGCAGTAGGCACTATTCTTAGTAACTGTTGTAACAACATAAAAGCAATCCACATTGGCATCGTAGACCTTGTTTGGTAAGAGTTTATCTCTTTTTGCCAAAAATAAAATTTTCCTCAAGAGGATCAACGAAATCAATGGACAAGACCCTGGGAGTAGTATTACTGTGAATATCTACTTTGAAATAACTAGTAAGTAGGGGTTTACAATGTTATATCAAAGGATTGTAACAGTCTATCTAACAAGTATGGAATGAAAGTGAGAAAATTTGTTGTATGCAAATCATGGCGGTAATGGTCTAGGCATGCCGTAAATATCATGATGCTCCTAACAGGAAAATGGGAACCAAGGGTATCTATGTTATTTGGCATAATATCGACTTTATGTCGGTTAAAAATATTTACTTCAATTTTTAACCCCCTCGTCTCAAAAATCATAAGTGTGGCCAATCATGCATCATCTATTCAGGATTTTGGATGGCCAAACGTTTGAAGGTACCAACGGAAATACTGTAATAGAGTCATATCAAAATGTTGTAGTGCGAAAAAAACCTACTATGGGTGTACTGTGTCTGGGAAGATTTCTCTTATCAATTGCCTTCAAAAGCTTTCTCAAAATATATCCTTTAACACTTTAAAATAATGCAAATATTCATACTGACTTTCTATTTTTGACCTGATTACAAAGGTTCTTTTCTCCATTAAATCAGAAACTACTCATCACGTCCCCCAAAAGCCTTATCTGTCTGTTAATTTTCTGTATTCTTCCAGGTTTTTTTTTTTTTTTTGTAAACAGTTCTTAGAAGTTGTTGAAGGTTGAATTCTGCATAACAACCGATTTTATATCTCTACTTTTTGTAATAAGTCACATCCTTACACAAAGGATACGAAAGTGTTTTAACTCTTGAGTTAGGAATTCTCTTCAACCTTGCATTGCTTTGTTTTATTTTTTTTTTTTCAGACAAAGAACTAGTCCAGTATACTCTTTGTAAAGTTCCTTTAAATGGAATCTTTCAGTCTTACGAAGAATAATGAGTAGGCGCTTCAGTAATAAGGTGGCTAAGTACCCACAATGTGGTTATCAATTTCACAGTAAGCATCGCAGGATGTTATGTGACTAATGCCCAGCAAATTTAAGTGCTTTGCAAAATTGTAACGTCCTGTGTCGCCACCAGTAAACAACCTGTAGTCCTTCCTGCTGAAGGACACCAGAAAGGCCGCTGATCTCCCAGAGACATTGGGAAGCATTTGTTTCTTCTGCCTGCATCCTGAGGAACTGTATCATCTGCAGTTGTGCTCGTATGAAACCCAACTTTTAATGGAAGGCTTAACCAAGGACGCAGGTAGACCCAACATAGGTTCGAGTCCTATAAAATTCTTCTCCAACCATGCCTGGAAAGTTCATCGGCGATTTCATTTTCCATGATCCCATTGTTGCCTTGGACCCAGACAAGGGTAGCTGAATTTAGCTTTCTGACTGCGTTCAGTGATCACTTGCATTTTTGAACTAGTTAGAGATTAGCAAGGCTCTAAGCGCAGTTTGGCTTTTTTGGAAGAAAGATGCGAACTTCCCTAACGTAAAGTAAAATCCAAAGTTATGGTGCTCCAAAGAGACACCAGCGCCACATCCTTTATTGGCTTTTGAGCCGCCTGTGTGAACCCGAGTGCATTTCTTTCCTGGCTCAGATTCTGCCCAAAACCAGCCTTGGGTACAAGGAAAGTATGTTCTATTCCATCTGGTGTCATTGCATCAGATTCATAAGACAGCCAAGTTCATCCAAGCTCCAGTGTGTGTTGTACCAAAGATAACGTCTTTTTAAACGGAAGAAGACTTTGAGAGTGAATGAATATCCGCGTCGAGTGCGGAGCGGTCAGAGACAAACCATTCTTTAGAAACTGATAACAGCAGTAATGTAATCATGTGAGAGCTTGTTCCACCAGACAATCTACGCACTGCCAAAAGGCCGACAACGCCTTAAAGGCTTTCGACGTAACATGTTAAGTCCGCGGAAATTTGATATCCAGGATGCCACCAAAATACTTAGCTTCTATGGCGAATTGGATGGTAAAGCCTTTAGCACTAAATGAATCGGACCAGACAATTTCTTCCTTCTTGTAAAGAGAGTAACCTCAGTTTGAGAGGATTGACTGAAAGCGCATAACTAGTGCACCAGTGGTCGATCACGTCATGATCCACGTATGCTTGTGCATTAACTTTAGAACTATTGAGCCAATTAAATAGTGAGTCGACCAACATACACGATAGCACCCGCCACTCCATATTGGCCACAGCCAGCATCCGCAATCAATGACCTATTCATCAACATTGATTTTATCCATCTACAAAAGTAGTGATTCTTCTACGCCGTGTTGTCTGGCTAAGTTGCACATGCCTACAAAAGTTGCGTTTTCGAAAACACCCTCATCGTCGATGAAAATGCTGAGGCGTATTCCTTCTTCTGCCTACCAGATTTTGAAACGCACTCCCGCAGGATCTTTCGGATATATACCATCGGTGCTAGGCGATTTGAACCATCAAAGGAAGCAAAAGCATGTTTAATAGCTTCATCCGTCACCACATCCGATGAGATATACCAGCTATGGCGTGTTGTGTTGTTCAGCTCACTACCAGCTTTGTTGATATGTAGGAGCTAGTTGTGAGCCGGTTCAGATTAGGTTACTTGGGAAATAAGACTCAAGCATGAGACAGAGAGTCTCTACTCTACCGTCAGATTTTCTAAGTGGTTCCAGCCTGCTTGATTTTCCCCTTTCGAGGACTTTGACCAGCCTACTGATTTCACCGATAAATTCGATCTTTTCGCAAGAAACTTTGCAAGAGGCGCTCTTCGAAATCAGAATAAGCCTCTTGAAACCTTTTTGCTTCAGTCTGTAAATATTAAAATCTTCCTCCAAATTAGTCTTAAGTGACCTGTTTAGAAGTTTTTTTTGGATTTTTTGCGAAGATGCTGCAAGTCTGAGTTCCACCAAGGAACGGGGATCTGAAGGCTTATTTACTAGCTGGAAATACCATTTCGAAACACTTAGTGAGAGTGCCGTTCATATTCTGAACAGCTTCCTCAGGCTTTTGTTTTAACCTGAGCTTAGTGCTCCCCATAAAGAACTTGGCTTCCTTATGATTTGACGCCAAGGGACGTTGAGAGTCATTTTATCGCCAGCGAACAACTGCTCCAAAAAAGTTTGGGTTTTCTTCATCGAAGCATGACGGGTGTTGAGAAATGGATTCAATACAGCAACTCAAAAAGATGAAAGTCATGGGGACTGTACGGTCATGCGTCTACGTTGTCGGCTCGGCCCAATATTCCTTCGCCTTTAAAATTGAGTAAAAATAGTGAGTTCTTGTATAAAAAAACAAATTATTGGTCCTAGTACTGAACCTTGTGGCACACCCATTTTAATGTATTTTTGTAAACCATTTTATGTTTTTCGTTAAGTTGAAACATCCGTTGTTGACATTCCCTCTAAATCTTAGCGTCATAGCTTGAAATTTGCAAAAGTTACGTAGCCAAGAGTACATCTATCTCTGTGTGTGTTGGCGATTTTTTACAATTTTAGAAATGAATTTAAATTTTCAGCAACGAACTTGTATTAAATTTTGCGTAAAAAACGGATTTAATGGTGCGCGAACGTCGGAAATGTTGGAAAAGTGTTTCGGCAACGATTCCCTAAAGAAAACGGTCGTTTACTTGTACCACGAGCGGTTCAAAAGTGGTCGTGAGTCAATCGAACATTGATGGAGTAAAAGAAATGTTTACCAGTAACCAAATATTAAATATCACACAAATAGCGGAGAACTTGAACATTACCTATTATTCCGTTCAAGACATTTTGGTTAATGATTCTGATTTCCGTCGTGTAGCAGCAAAGTTGATGCCAAAAGACCTCAATTTCATGCAAAAAAGAGACCGTGTTGACGTCGCAAAAGAGATGATTTGCGAGGCTGAATCCGATCCCACATTCATCAAAAGGACCATTACTGGAGACGAGACGTGGGTTTATGAGTACGGCACGCAATCCAGACATCAGGCAAGTGAATGGCTTTCACCAAATGAGCCGAGACCAAAAAACCACGTCGTTTTCAGTCGAAACAGAATGCAATGCTCACGGTTTTCATGGATTACAACGGTGTAGTGCACCATGAATTTTTGTCAGAAGGCCAGACAGTAAACAAAGAGTATTTCGGCAATTCGCCGAAAGAGACCAGAAGTATTGTCAGAAAACTCGTGGATTTTGCAACATGATAACGCACCGTCGCACAGTGCCATCATTATTCGTAATTTTTTGACTGAAAATGCGACAAATACCATCCAACAGCCACTGAATTCAAATGATTTGGATACCTGTGACTTTTTTCTGTTCAATCGAGCTAAAAAAACCACTACGGCAAACGCGTTTCAGCAGCCGAGAGGAAGTAATGGACAAATCGCAGGAAGCACTGATGGACATACCGAAAACCGAATATAAAAAATGTTTCGAGGATTGAATCAAGCGCTGGCATAAATGTGTTGCAGTCGATGGGGATAACTTTAAAGGGGACAATATAGATTTAGATGAATAAATTTGTTTTTTTAATTTTCTGAATAACGGTTTTGTACTTCTAGTTTCCTCTATTTTCTAAACAGGATGTGAACCAATCAAGCATTAAGCCTCTAAAACTTGTTCTCCTTAGATTTCTTAACAAAATACTATTGTCAACCATATCGAAGGCTTTCATTATATTCACAAACAGAACTGAGGTATTTTTTTGGCTGATAATAATGGCATAGTTGCCCCTAGTGATACCAGATATATCATCTGCATATCATATAGCTTTATACCCTTTGGAATTCAGGATTCGCATGAAGTCATTTACTGGTATGGACGACAAAAAAGTGTCTAAAAAAGTACACCGCACTGAAGACATCCTTTTACAGAAGTGTTATTCAATTTCTCATAGCTTAAATTTTTCCTGTCACTCTTAGGCGTAGCATATTCATATAAGCTTCTGTGTCGATCCGTTTAGTTAACTGTCAGCATTTTAGGCTAAGAAAATCCAAAAATGACTGTCGAAAAGCATGTCCATGGGTTAATGTTTGGTGGGGTTTTTGGATAGGAGGCATCATTGGACGTGATTAATGTATTTTTATGGCTGGAACATGAAGGTATGTGTCAAATGTTGATGATATTTACGTACAATATAATGGTACACTAATATGGCGAAACCACTGTTCTTTGGTGAGAAGAGTTTTTAGCGTTTCTCGAGATGGTGATTAAAATTGTTTGTCGAGCCATTTAGCACCATGTAAGTATTTTCTTTGGGGTCATGTGAAGCTAAACATTTATGTCAATGCCCACCAGTCAATTGAACAAATATGACGCTGAACATTGTTGGTACGTCCACGTTTCACTGTAGGACAAGCGATGTCAAACTTACTACAAACAGTGGAAGACTTAAACATTGTAATTTTCAACTTTGAAAGGTTTCTATTCAGTTCTTATCAATTTAGAGAAGTTTTAGCAATCATTTCAGACGGTAAATGACGTCAATATGCATTTTTGGCTTTAGATCATCAAAGCTGCAGGTTAGTATTGCTCTCAGTGCAGTACACTATTTACCGAATGAGTTTGGTACATCCTCCCTCATAAAGGCGCATTTATATAATAAAAAGACTTATTGCACAGTTTTTCATTTATTTTTGAAGCAGCATTAATTTTTGAAAGCAGTCTTTCAACTTTACTTTTGCACCCGACTGTTCATTGTTTGTGTTGGTAAATCGCATGTTGTTTGAATATTTTTGTTGAAACTTAACATATCGTTACGTGTCTATTAATAATTGAAACCGACACCACTCTTCCCAATTGAACACAACAACATGCACTTATATCAAACGTTGTACTACCACCACCCTGCCTCTCACTACCTAAACTAGCTCTAGTCCGCCAGACGAAAGTGGCCATCACTAGGATAACCGTTGGTTTAAGCAAAGCGATAACAATTTATTTCGGAAATTTATTAGCATGAGGAATTTCCGTTAGATTGGCTTCCAAACCTCCATCCCGATAGCTAGAAAAACAAATTCCATCGGCCGAATTAGTTTGATTACTAACCATCGACCCCCCTCAAGCCTTCACAGAATCTGAGTCCACTGCACAATGAGTAAAACCTGTAATGACGACCACACAATAATGGGAGCCATATCCGTTCGCTTCGATTATGGGTTTTTGGGGTGCTCCGCATTCGTGCATGCATGCGAAAACTAACCGCTGGTGCTACTGCGTTCTTTTTTCGTTTTTGGTTCCCTTGTACTCGTAGTTGCTGGTTCGCTTTTGCTCGAACAGACATTTCAATCGGCTTAATGCATTTCATCAACGAATATGCGGCCACAATGAGGGAAAATCCAAAGCAACTAAAATGAATTGATGGGGAGAACGGTGGGGATTATTATTATTTAATGAACCCGTAATGGGAGCGAATATAGAGAAGGAGGAAAGGCGACACGCCACACCCGGTATTGCTGCCGACGCTCGGAGCACTCAACAGGCAAGCATAATGGAAGCGGATTTTGTAATTCCCTTGGGCGCTAGAATTTAATCTCCTTTCCTCTTTTCCTCTTATCCTTCTTTGCTCAATGCTATTACCAATTTCCCCGTTTCCCTATTGTTTTAGCGCGAAAATTAAAAACCTCCACAAATCTAGATCGAGAGTGGAAAGCGGTGGGACCATAGATGATTACAACGTAGTTCTGGAATAGATCTGGAGTACGGTGTGCAATACTTTTACTATACTCTTAGTTATGTGCAGCATTTAATTAGAACATGGAGCGCTAGGATGAATTCCCGTGAGTGGGACAGAATTGTGGAGATACATTATTGTAGCTATGCATCCAACCAACTCTAGTGGGGTTATACGAATAGCACTAGTGAGCAAAAACTCATTGTAATGTATGAGTATCACACAATTCTAGATTTTTAAATAATTTGATGATGACAAACGGGATAGATACTCATCGGGCTTATAGGCCCTTAAATATCACGTGGGATATATGGAAAAATTGAAAATTGAAAATCATTCCAAAGGCATCATTTGTAGAATTAGCTAGAGAACTTTCAAATTTCGCGACGCGTTATGGTGAACTTCTTTTTTATTCTTCATTGGTATTCAGAAGTTTTTTCATACTCATCCCAGGTGTCTTCGAAATATCCCGCGACAGCAACTCACTCATCCACCTGACAGGATAGGCAAATAGAGTTGCATAGCGTATTGCATAGGATGTGTACCATCCGGTAGAATTTCCTTCCGCATATAGTGACAATAACTTTTGGGTCTTAACCTGCTCTTATATGCAGCTGTAGGTTGGATGCACGGTTTGACTAGTAGAATATCGAGAAACTTAACTGACGTGTGTTTGCTGGAGTGAATTTAAAATTGAGGTGAAACAGGCGCAGCTTGGTCCCTTAATGTTGCTTCTACAGACTTAGGTAAGTAAACTGTATACAGGCTCGAACAACTCAGAAAATCTGACGTTGTATATACTAAGTCGAAAGCAGAGACTCTCCGTCTCATACTTGAGTCTCGCTTCCCAGGTAACTTAATCGGAACCAGTTCACAACTAGTTCCTACCAACGAAGCTGGTAGTGAGCTGAAAATCACAACATGCCGTAGCTGGTATATCTCATCGGTTTTGGTGACGAATGAGGCCGTTTAACATGCCGTAGTTTCCTTTGATGGCTTCAAGTCTCCAGCCACCGATGGTATTTACCCAGTTATGTTACATAAAAGTATAGATCAGCTGCTGCCAACTCTGAAGAGAGTTTTCACTGCTGGCCAGGCACTGGAATATATTCCGAACCCATGGCAAATAGTGAGAGTGGCCCTTATACCGTAAAGAGGACCACTCGCCCGCTAATAATTTCTGACCTATAAGTCTGACTTCTTTCATGAGAGAATGCATCCTATGTCGGTGATGCAAAATGCCTACCAACGCTGAAGTTCCTGCGAGAGTGCGCTTCAGAATGTGGTAGGCAGAATTGAAGACGCATTTGATAATAAAGAATACGCCTTGGGCATTTTCACCGACGTTGATGGTGCTTTCAACAATGTAATTTTTGGCGGCAGGCAACACGGCGTAGACGAATCACTAGTTTTGTGGATGAAAACAATGCTGGTGTTTTGTCATTGATTGCAGATGCTGGCTGCGGCCAATATTTGGTGGCAGGGATAAACAGGGTGCTGACCGCAAGGCGGCGTTCCACCATAACGCATGTTAATCGAATTACTGCTCAGAGCGTTCAATATTTCTAACGTCAATGCACAAGCAGACACGGATGATGTAGGTGCACTCTTTGTTGGATCGTGTCTAGCAACTTTATGCTCTAAAGCGCAGACATGATCGACGACTGGTGCACTAGTAATGGGCTTTCAGTCAGTTCTCTCAAAACTGAAGTTGTTCGATTTATGAGAAGGGAGTAGCTGTCTGGTCTGACTCATCGAGTGCATACACACATCACCATCCAATTCTCCGATGAAGCTAAGTATTTGGGTGTCACTCTGGATAAAAAAAAAAAAAAACTTCGCCGGACAAAACATGCTACGTTGTAAGCCAATAAGGCGCTGTCGGCCTTCTGGCAGTGCAAAGGAGCTATCGTCAAGATATGGGGCCCATCACCGAGATAGGCTCCTTGGATCTACACGCTACACTTCTGGTTCTGCTGGAGACGCATTGATGAATCTCCCTCCGTTTGATATTTATATCACGGGCTGCACTCTCAAAGCCATCTTTCGTCTAAAACGAAGTTGTCTTTGGTACGGCTGTCTTATGACCCCGGTCTTATGAACATGCCGTCAGGTGCAATAACTTCAGAACTCCTGCTGCTTAAAAAATACAAAATCGATTTTTCCTGTGCCCAGGACTGGTTTCCGCCAGAATCTAAACCAGGAAATAAATGCTTTCTTGCCTTCACGGAAGGTTCTAAGACCAATATAAGACGTGGCGCTGATGTATTTCTGGAGGATGACAACGATAGATTTCGGACTTGTACGCAATCCTGATGGCAGCGAACTATATTGCGGATAACCTGTAGAGGTTATTGTAACGAAAAATTAGCTACGCTAAGAGGCTTGCTGAACCCTCTTACGACTGCCAAGCTAGTTCAAGAATGCAAAAGATTACTAAACGCAGTCGGAAGGTTAAATTCAGTGTAGGTCGCAAGTGACAAAGATATTACTTTCTAGACAAGGTTCAGAGGTTCAGACCCGAACTATTGAGGTTTCCAATTACAGTTTTATGTCATATGAGCACAGCTATAGATGTCTTAGCTCCCCGTGATGGTAGACCAAAACGAATGCTTCCCGCTGCCCTTCTATTGTCCCTCAACAGAAAAGAATGCAGGCTGATTGCTAGCGTCGTCACAGGGCACTACGCTTTGGCAAAAAACTTAAATCTGCTAGGCGTAATATAAGTGACACAACTTCTTGCGATGCTTGCTGTGAAGATGATGACGACTCTGTAAATGTCCGGCTTACGCTCACATCAGGCTGCAGGTACTCGGCGCTGGTTCGGTTACTGTAGAGACCTTATTTCTTCGTAAGCCTGGAAGATTCCAATAAAAAGAACCTAACAACGGGTACAATGACTAGTTCTTTGTCTGAGTGCTCAGTTGCGACGGAAAAAAAATAGAATATGCCGATTTGCACCTTCATAAAGATAATAATGATAACAAAAAAATTTTAAATAAAACAACAACCGTGTGAGATACCATTATGTGAGGAATGGCACATCATTCAAATGGCCGCCTCGGCTTCACTGGCCGTGCTTCAAGCCGTCTGTCCAATTTTTGAAGACTCCGTCCAAAGCTCGAAAGTTGGCCTCGAGCTTATCCAAAGTTATTGGCTTATTAGCGTAGACTAAGGACTTTATGTAGCCCCAGAGAACATAATTGAGTAGTGCCAAATCGCATGATCGCGGCGACCAATTGATGAACGCTCACCGTGAGATAACCCAGTCGGCAAATTTTTCCTCCACAACTTCGAGCGTTGCGTCGCTTGTATGGGATGTAGCTTGTACGGTGTCTCCTTCTTCATTTCAAAAGAAATAAGCTACGATTATGCCGCCATGCCATATGCCACACCAAAAACTCAATTTTTGTGGATACATTGATGCTTGGTCGAACATTTGTGGATTGTGTTCGCTTCAATAATGGCGATTTTTCGAGATAGTCGCTGAACCGAAAATAGGCCTCATATAAGAAGATGATTTTTTGGGCAAAATCCGGATCTTCGGCCATCATTTTCAGCGCCCAATTAGTGAACTTACCGAATCCTCATTTCTTGGTTGTCTTCGATACTGGCCGTTACGGCGACTATGTTTTCTTCATTTCACACCAATCTTTGTCTGCTTGCTTGCTTAAGATCAAAAAAAGTGTACTCACACTTAAACTTTTCCACGGTGCAATGATTTGCCTTCACACTGAAACCATGATTACGGCCGGAATGTCGATAATAATAGCGTAAAGCGAATCATGAAGAAATTGCAAATATTATTGAATATTTTGACAGTTGGAAGTCATTGGTAACTTTGGCAGTCACCCGTTAGATTACATTACCAGTACGGAATATCATTTTGGGCCTTCCTGTGCAAGGCTTTCCATGTAAGCACGCGATTTAGGGTAAAATTTCCCTCATGAAATGCTCTGTGGTCATCTGTAAGTTATCGCCAGTGTAGGAAGATCCGCGCAAAATTAATCAGAAAATGTAACACTGATAGGCAGGTAGGATGTTAGAATTAAAGCCTCCACACACAATCAAATTTTGACAAGTAATCGAGTTCTTTTTATTTTTTGGTAAAGTTCCATGTGTCCATGTGTTCATCTAGTTTGCAGAATATAAGTTAATCTGCCGGCACTTACTCCACATGTTTCAATCTTCTGATCTATTGAAAGGTAATGACATTCAGTCAAGCCTTTCTATTTTAGTAACTATCTCCATCTACCTAATCACGGCATAAAGAACGGACACCTTCTCAGCTTCTTCTTCATTATTAACATTTGAAATATCGTATGTAACGTGGATAATTACATCAAGCGCTACATATTTCTTAATTCTTACAGCTTAGGACCATTCTGCACGCCGCTCTGTTTTAGTTTACATAAATGATATTCAGCTCTTTGGACAAGGTCAATCTTGGTGCTGCGGATTTCACTACCATCTCAACACTTCCAGATTGCGCTGTCTTCGCCTACATTTGAGCCCGTTCAGAATTCTATGGACGAGGTAGGAGTACACAAATGTACCATGTGAATCTGCTTATCCCTTTCTCCAAGTTGGGAACACCACTGCGTTAATTTTTTTATCAATTCTAATCTTTAGGACTTTTTTCTAGTAGCAACAAGTATAGACACATCGTGGCGTTTTTTTTACTTCAGTCTGTGAACAGTTTTGTACCGATACCCATCATCGGTTAGCACAGCAGACTCTTCTGGAGCTTTAGTAGATTAATCTTCTTCTACAACATCTTCCCTGGGTGGAAGATACTCTGAAGAAATAAGTTCAGATACATCACGGCGTTTTCTGTACCTCAACCATCGAACTGTCTTGTTTCGATATCCATCATCAGCCAGCAATACGGATTCCTCTGGAGCTTCGGTGGATTCAGCTTCCTCAGCGAGTTCTTCACTAGGTGGAAGGTATTCAGGAGCAACAAGTTTAGACACATCATGTTGTTTTCTGTATTTCAGTTTGCGAATAGTTTTGTACCGATACCCCTCATCACGGGTGTCAGTTATTCAGAAGCAACAAGTTCAGAAGTATCGCGGTGTTTTACGTACTTCAAACTTCGGACAGTCTTGTATCGGTATCCGTCATTAACAAAGACAGCGAACTCTTCAGGGGCTTCTTTAGATTCAGTAGAGTTCACATTGTATTCACCCAGTGGCAGATATTCCGGGGTGACGAGCTTAAACACATCTCGGCGAACTCTGTAATTTAATCGGTGCAGGGTCCTGTACTCGTGTCCGTCATCACCTAAAATTGCAGATAGTTTCTCTTCTTTGGATGGAATGTATTCCTGTTCGGAAATTCCAGCTGCTTTATGTCAGCACTATTAGAGCTAGAAGTATCCGCGTAATTTTCTAGAAAAAAAAAAAAAAAAAGAAAAACAATTATCACATAACGATCCTTGACCTCTGTATCTCACACCATTTTAACAGTTCTTCGATGAGCACATTAAGACTCGATGATAGAGTGGTTATCTCACATAGTTACTCAGTTATTTATAGCACAACGATTTTTGTTTTCCATGGGTTCAAATACTATGAAGCCAATTCGCACTCTATATTGAGATGAGTGGCGCTAGCTCTTGAGATGAAGTACTCGTATACGAATACCGTCATCGGAGATGTCGATCATTTTGCTCTGCCACTCTGAGACTTTGCTACTGCGTTGCTGTGATTCTTTGCGAAAGTAAGTGGTGGCTCCATTGCTTCACAATAAATTGTACTCCTCTCATCAGCAGAGTGTAGGAGTTGAAGAAAGTGTGAAACAGTGTTTCGTTGTACCCTCCGTGGCAGATGTAAAATGTAAACGTAACCCCATCTGAAGCTCACCAACTCCTGCTTAACATGCGAACAACATTGTGCCGTTAAATTAACACATCGCCTGAATCAGAATTTAAAATGAGGAGATTGATGTATTTCCTCGAGGGGATTGTGATATTGAGAGGGGCGTGAAACGCCTAACGATTGTCTCGCAGATTTGATTCATTACAAAATCATTTTGCGCGCACGTTCTCGTTCGCCCCGAAGGAGATGTTCTTACAGAGCACTGCCAATTTCTCTTATCCTGACAAGAACCTCATGAGTTGACGTTTTGTATTGACAATTCCGTCAGAGTTGGTATTTGGGTGTGTGCCTGTCCTGTATCTGTATCTGTATTCTTCATTCGTCCTTGATTGTTGCCGAGATGGTACCTCTGAAAACAATCTTTGTTGTACGTGTTTTGGTAGCTTTCGAGGTAAAGCTGACGTCGCGCGACAACGACTTTGGTGGAAGTCAGGCAAAATGTTCAAAATATTTATGATGTGGAATCGAATAATGATGCCACAAGTATGGGGAAATTGTGAAGGGCTCGTCGTGTTCGGGGGGGGGGGGGGGACTCCAGTTGATAGGTCTGATTTAGTTTTCTTTCTCAAACAACGTGACATTGTTGGTACCCGAAATGGAGTTCGACAAACAGAAGTAGAAAGTCATACTTTTGCCATGCATCGGTATTTTTATTCGCACATCTGTTCGATATGACAAGTGAGATACCGCGCCCGGATTACTTGTCGGATGTGTATGCGGCATTATTATTTAACAGGGATTTGTGTTTGCGTTAATTTACGCCATAACCGCGATGAAATATTAAATTTGAGACGTTTTTCGGATTAGTGTTCGCTGTGCTCTGCGGTGGAATGAATGAATGAATTTGGCAGATGTAAAAAGGCCTGGAGGCGGGTTTTGTCTTTGAAATGCTGATCTCTTGACATCAATTACTGCTACAAAATTTGTGTTTGTGCCCGTGGCGTTATAAGCTGAAGGTTAAAATGCGAAATGCCTAGTGGAAAATTGTTTACTTTCTGGCAATACGAGAGAACGTTTTTGATCTTTTCGGAACAATGAGCAAGATATCTATATTTTTGGGGATGGGTTTTACCTTTAAACATCAGGCTCCGAGTCGTAAGAGGTTTTCATTTAATTTCGTGAAATATTTTTCAGACATCAGACAAAAATGTACACAACAATAGACTGCTCTCAGGAGCTGGGACTTTGTGATAAGTAAACAAAATCTAATTGTGTTCATTAAGAGAACATGATCTTCGTGTTTGATGACAAAAGTTCAAATGACCTTTAAGCTCTTTGGCAATACTAATTGGAAATATACGAGAATATATATTACGGAGACTTGAAAAGGTTTCTTTTGCTTAGCGAAGACTACTCTCTAACTGGGAAAACATGGAAACAGAATAATTTACCAGGGATACCGAGACTTTGCAGTGCTATACGAGTACTTAAGTCTGTCTTTACAAATGCTGTTATATGTGACCTTAAGATCAGAAGTTCCAGTGGCGAGTTTGATGATAATAACTTCCGATGACTTCCTAGAGACGTCGGGAAGTATTCGTTTGGTCTGCCTGCAGCCTAGGGACAACCTACAATTGTACAACCTACAGCTGTACTCATATGAGACCCAACTATCCTTAACAGAGGACGCAGGTTCTCCACCCAACGTAGGTTCAGGTCCTATAAAATTCTTTTTGAACCTTTCGTGGCAAGCTCATCACCAATTTCATTTCCCGTGATCCCACTGTGACCTGGAACCCACGCAAGGGTCACTGAATTTAGCTTTCCAACTGCGTTCAATGATCACTTGCATTCTTGAACTGGCATGGAAGTCATAAGCGGATTAAGTGAGGCTCTAAGCGCAAATACTTCGCCCTCTAGATCAGTTTTCCGCATATAATTCGCTGCCATTAGGATTGCGTAAATATTCGCTTGGAAGACAGATGCAAGCTTTCCTAACGTGAAGGGACCTTCCTTTCTTTGACTGCTTTGACATGTCAAGAAGGCTTAAGTGTCAAGGATAGTAAGTTTCTGAAACTAACATAGGTGAGACGTTGAACTAAGTGCCAAGGACGTCTTAATTAGACGTAAAATAGTTATCAGGAGGGAGGTGACCAAACAGGATAATACTCCAGGTGGTACTCGCAATAGCGACAATCAACCCGTAGTCTTTCCGATAGCAGCCGTGGCACGGATTCTAGAGGACCTACCCGATATATTTTATAACCCCCGCGCCGATTTCGAGGCTGACCGAGGAGTAGCTGGAAGACTTGATTCCGACGACTCATACGGCTCTTTCTACGACACGTTCAATATATTAAGCTGAAACGATGGAGAGAGTACCGGAGAGGGCTTGCCTGTTACGGCTTAACTGCATCAGAATAGACCAGTGTTTGGTCAGGATACTGTTTCTGATGGCTTGTCTCGGAAAACCGAAAAGAAGGAACAGGCCCCAGACGAGACTCTAAACGACTTCTATCCAATGAATAGCTTAAGATGCTTAAGATGACGTGAGGAAAACACACGGCGCAAGGTGATGGTAAGTGCCGTCAAAGGCGCGAGTACCAAAAGTCTCACTCTCCCAGCGGGGACCGAGAGGAGAAACAGGTCGGTGAAAGTGACACCCACTAAAACCGATTAGCCTCTCGGATCTGAAACTACACCCTCTTCTTCTGTCCCGAACAGGGCCAAAAGAAAGAAAGTTTCCGACAATCCTATCGATGGGTCTTTCTGTCTCTGGTGGACGGAAATTGCTTAAAGGGGTTAAACACATTGCCAAAAACAAAAACAGCTCAGTGCTATAACCAGCAAAAGTCGAAGCTCTGATCGACGGAAGTCGACCAAAGCGGTGAAATCCCCGCTGAGAAACAACTCTGGTAATGGTTTTCCCAGCGGGAAAACGGGTGCTGCAAATAATACATGTTGCAGCTTTGCCGGCCGGAATATGGACGTCGCTCGAAAAGTTACCTTCAATAAAACCCTGAAACCTCAAAGGGAACGAGGTTAGCGCACCTACAAGGACGCTGCTATCTCCTTTCTTGTGTTACGTTAGTTCTGGGAGCAAGCCAAAGCAGAGTATGTTTGAATTCAAGCAGAGAGCTACGATATGTAAAATGGAACTCCTAGAGTACAATGCTCTACGCAGCAAATTCTTGAATGGCTAAGCAAATTTGTGCCGAAAATCCCATCTCTGGAAACTAAGACTTTCGAAGATTTCAGAGAATCCAAACTGACGCGCGCCATCTTCTGGGTTCCGGGGAAATTCAGAGAAACCGGAGACTTTCTGATGCATCTTCATACGCAGAACCCTTGACTTGAACTAAAAACTGGAAAATCTACTCTCACAGGGAGAGAAAGAATCGGGAAAACAAGGACGGCTCTTCTCTTGTTGTAGGCTTAGACAAAGCTTCTGTTGGTATGACTCACGTTCCTATCTCCACCTTGGAATCGTTAATTTCCTTTTTGTTTCTAAATGAGTGCTGATAGGAGTTGAACACTCTAGTACACATCTTTGTACTCAATTCAATCTTCAACATTCCAAGTCTGCTACTGTATCCCTATGACGAGCGATCTTTATGTGCGAACTCACTCTCGCCAACTAAACGTCTGCAATTTGGTAATCAAGATTTAGGTGCTGCAGACGTAAGCTACGAAACGAGCGGAGAATGGAACAAATTTGTCATTGCGTCTGCTTACTTTTGAAAGCACCACGGCAGCAAGTAATCAACTTAACTTTATCATCCAACAGGTATGCTAAGAGGATTGCTGCACGTTGTCGTCCTCCAAAAAGACACCAGCGTCACATTATATATTGGTTTTTGTACCCGTCCGTAAGGACCCGACTGCATTCCTTACCTAGCTCAAATTCTGACCGAAACTAGTCCTGGGCACACGGAAAGTCGATTTTATATTTTTCCAGAACTGGAGTTCTGGTGTCATTGCATCAGACGGCATGTTCATAAGACCAGAGTCATAAGACAACTGACGTGTAAGGTCATCAAAGCTCCAATGCGTGTTCTACCAAAGACTACTTCAGATAGATTTAAGAGTGCAGCTCATGATATGAATATCAAGGAAAGGGAGATTCATCAATGCATCTCTAGTAGAGCAGAGCCAGGAGTGCTGAGGACAGCCCCAATGCATCCGACACAAACCGTTCTTTGGGGTCTGGTAAAAGCAGCAATCACGTATTTTTGCGAGAGCTTATTCCACCAGTCAACCGATGCATATGATACAACTGGCCTTATCATAGCCGTATAGATCCAAAGAATCCCTGTCAGGAGCTCATATAAATAGTCCTTAGTGCTATTGTCTCTGTTGTTGGAGTTGTCGAATACCATCGTAGTATACCATATGTCGAAGCTATTCAGCATTGTAACTTTGGAATTCCAGTAAGATCTGCTCTATCGCAGTCTAAGGTCTTCACGGGTAATGCCGCCGCACGCTTTCTATTTTATACAAAATTCTGATAAACATCTTAAACAAGACATTTGACGATTGAACTTCCAGCGAGAAAATGATTGGATTCTCTTGCAGGGTGACTTGACTGTGTATGGATATCGGTATGCGTAAATTTAACCATTGATATCACCCAACGTTCTCCTACTCCCTCTCTGCATAACACATAGGCTGAAAAGTCAGTGCCGTTTTATAGTAAAACATAAAATTTTTTAAAAATTCAATTTTATTTATCAATACAGTTGCCTTCGAGGGCGATACACTAATTGAAACGATTTTTCAATCCTTCGATACCAGTTTTGTAGTATGATTTCGGTTTAGCCTCAAAATAGGCCTCTGTTTCGGCGATTACTTCTTCATCGGTCTTAAATCTCTTTCCGGCGAGCATTCTTTTGAGGTCTGCGAACAGGAAATACTCGCTTGGGGCCAAATCTGGGGAATACGGTGTGTGCGGAAGCAATTCGTAGCCGAATTCATTCAATTTTTCCATCGTTTTCATCGACTTGTGACACATTCGCATTGTTCTGATGAAACAGCACTTTCTTTTTCTTCAAATGCGGCCGTTTTCCTGCGATTTCGTCCTTCAAACGCTCCAAAAACGCAATGTATTTTAATAGTCGCTGTTGATAGTCTGCCCCTTTTGGAGATAGTCGATGAAAATTATTCCATGTGTATCCCAAAATACGGATGCCATAACCTTGCCAGCCGACTGTTGAGTTTTTGGTCGTTTTGGACGAGGTTCGTCGCCTGCTCGCCACTCAGCTGACTGCCGACTTGACTCTGGTATAAAGTGATGGAGCCAAGTTTTATCCATTGTCACATACCGACGCAAAAATTCGGCTTTATTGCGGTTGAACAGTTTTTAACACTCCTCTGAATCATCAACACGTTGTTGTGTTTGGTCGACTGTGAGCAAACGCGGCACCCACTTTGAACAGAGGTTTCGCATGTCCAAATATTCGTGTATGATATATCCAACACACTCTTTTGATATCTTCAGAGCCTCAGCTATCTCGATGAACTTCATTTTACGGTCATTCGTTATCATTTTGTGGAGTTTTTTGATGTTTCCATCTGAAACAGCCTCTTTTGGATTTCCATTGCATGCATCATCTTCGGTGCTTGTATGACCACTTGCGAATGGTTCGTTCGGCCGGTGCAGAGTCCAGGTAACACTTATCAAGCCATTTCTTTGCATCGGATGCATTTTTTTCCATCAAAAAGCCATGATAAATCTACACACGAAATTGCTTTAAATCCATTTTTTTCACAATAACAAAAGTTGCTTCACTCACAACGTTATATCTCGAGAACTAATCGTCCGACAGCTATCAAATTTATACACGTATCTTTTGAAGGTTGGTACTAACTGAAAATGGTATGGATTTAATTCAAGTGGTTCCTTCTCTTAGAAACGGCACGGACTCTTCAGCCCATGTATTAGCTAAGTGGAAAAATTCCGTAACCCAATAAAAATTCAAAATTAAAGTTTTCACAATTTTTAATAGAAATGCAAACATATTCCAATGCACAATCAATATCTAAAAATAGATACAATCCAACCTCTAGTCAGATTTCAATCACTCAATGCTAAATACACATCTGGGTATCTGAAAAGGCGCACATGTTGAAGATCTCCGATGTGGACTGTCAATAAACTTGAAACCAGCTCAGACACTAACTAAACACTATCCTTACGCTCATGGGTAAGAGCAATTTATCACTTTTACAAATGAAACGATCAGTAAGTGCTACTTTAAAAATGTTTGATTGATGCATTCATTTCTGATGGTTTTATCTCAGCTCGATCATGGTTAAACGATCGCCGTACGATAGCTAGTTGAACTTTTTTTTCCTTCTTTCTCTCTACTTCAAGGTAGCCTTTGTGTCTGAGACTTTTTTAGATGAAATATTTGTTTGCGTTGAGATAAACGGAAAAAATTGATTACTTTTCCATTTATCCATGAGTAACCGGAGAAAAATATCCATCAATTCGTGTCCTGGAAAAAAATTCGCAACTCACAACAAAGCTGTTGCTAGAGTTTCAACTAACCTTCGGTATAAAATTCCAATTCACCTGCATTGTTAATTTTGTTTTTTTTCCTCGACTGAGGATATTTGTATCGCTTCCATGTAGTCCATCTAAACTGCATTCCAAAACTAAATCGCTTCATGTAATTAGTGATCCAAATCCGAATCGAATCGGTACCATGTGCATGGGAAAAGCTTTTTTTTTCTTTTTGTTTGTTTCGGTATCCAATTACTTTCATCCATCGATGTGCGTTATTTATTTTACTACCATTACTATGCCTAAAATCTTAAATCCACCTGAATCGATGTAAAAAAAGGGAGTTATGATTCAGTGTAGCCCAAGCATGCTCATGTGTATTGATTCTCCAGTGAATATTACATCCGGGATGTTTAAAAAAGAAAAAAAAAAAAATTAAAATAAATAACTTGCTTCCACGATTCAGTCGGCATCAGCTTAATACATCTATGGATCCATTCAAACATTGGCGGTGGAAGAGAAAACAAAAACTTTATCCGACAACAAAAGCTCATACTACCCTTAGCCCACCCTCTGTAAGGAACGAACTTCTGCGATACATATGTAGGTCCAGTCCGTCGTTTGGAAAATCCATGAACCAATGACCACAATGGAGTCTACAATTTTAATTTACGTTTTTCCAATATAACTGTTGTTGAACACTGTTAAAACTTTTAACGGGTTATGAACGCCTCTCGACTACTCTCAAGCGCTCACCCTTCTGCACAGCTTCTCGAACTGCCACATGAAATCCACGGAATCGGTCGGTGGCCATAGTTGCGAGCGAGTTTTATGTTCGTCAAATCTCCACCATTACGGTTAGATCAGTGGATGGGTGAAGGTTTAGGTGGTGGACCAAAAACTACACAACAGAGCCGGAACTGCATGGCCCAAAAGTGTACATCGTAGCTTTCCGGCGAAAAACTAAAAACTAAAACTCTATCGAATACAACTACTACACAGGTGCGGATGTTTCATTCTATGCATTTTGAATCGTTCAATCTACAGCCATTGGATGAAGGTTTCGGCATGTGTAGATACTGATGTCCAGGTGCTTCAAACCTGTATACAGGTCCTAAATACTTTTTAAGCAGATTTCATATTTCATGAAGCCCTTCGGTGGTATGGGAATACTATGATGGAAATAGGAATCTCTCTGTGTTGAACAGCAGCAGTTTTGTTTTTGACTTTTTTTTGTTTTTTTAAAGCGTTTTTCGCGTTTTATTTTTGTTTTTCTTTTTCTTTTTGTAAGGCGAGCAGTTTCGGAATCTAAACTGCATTCATGATAACTAAAACAATAAATTATTGGGAGGAGTATTGTTTTGTTTTCTTTTTCTGTTGCTATAAAGTAAATGAATTAATGGCAGATGGAATTGTTTTACTATTTCTGTTGTTTTGTTGTTTGCGATAACCTTTCGTTTTATCGAATTTGGAACATAACCAATGAAATAAAATAGCGGTTGAGTTTTATGGCATCCGTTACAAAATGTGAACTTGTTCTAATTTTTTGAGGGCTAAAATCAATCCATCAACATTTTCTGGCAGTATCTGGTGGCGACGGCGTGATGGTTGACTCACTAGTTATCACACCACCTACCTAAGTTCGAATCCCGGCAGAAGCACAACAGCAAATTTTTCAAAATCGTCATCACCCTTTCGGCGGGCAATGGCAAACTTCTGAAAGTCAAATTCTGTCTACGAAAAAGCTTCTCAGGAGAGTTGTTCGAAACCGGCAATAAACAGTAGGTCCTGCTCAGGAGTGTAAATTTCACAAGGTGAGAAATACAAATGACTGCGAGAAGCTAAGCCTTAGCCCACACCTGGCTGTCGCGCCACAGACAGGACTAATTAATATTCGATGAAGGATTCTTCTTTCAAAAGAGCCTAAAACTCGTTTCACTGTCTTATTTATCGTCCAAATTTCGGTTCCGTAAAGCAGGACTAGCAAGATTAACGCTTTGTAGAGCGTAATTTTGACTCTGCGTTAAGAGTTTGATCCAAGTTCTTTCGACAGCAGCGTTTGAGAGTTACACTTCGTCGAATCTCTAACATGATGTCGTTTGTGGAGTCAATATTTGCCCTGAGGTGGGTGAACTCCTTAAACTCAAAGTTGTAACTGTCGAGACAGTACGGTTCGAAGTCGACGGCATATACGAGTATTTCGTTTTTTCCTCATGCGCTTTAAGACCAGACTCGTTTATCCTCTTTTTCAATTGCCGTAAAAGTTTCAATTACGGCACACTGGGAACGTGCGATTATATCAATACTATCCGCGTATATGATAGTCCGAAGTTGGATGAACCTGGAGAAAATAGTACCTTCCGTGTTGACTTTTGCCCGTCGTACTGTCTGTTCAAGTACTAAATTGAAGAAGTGACGACAGCGAATTATTTGGAGGTTCTACTTCCACACTGCAGAGCGCATCACGAGTTTTCAAGTGCTGTGTGACACATTCTGATCAGTTTTTCCGGGATCCCGAATTTGGCCATCGCATTTTATAGCTCAGTGCAATGGATGCTGTCATACGCAGCTTTGAAGTAGATAAGGAGGTGGTGTGTGTCGACTTAAAACTCGTTGATCTTTTCCAGGATTTTTCTTAACGTGAAAATATGGTCAGGTGTCGATTTGCCGGGTCGGACGCCTTACTGGTATTGGCCGATTCAAGCGGTGCAGTACGGTCTCCGACTGCTTCACTAAGTACACTGAATAGCATCTTATAGGCGACGTTAAATAGAGATATGCTCGATAGTTGCTTCAGGATATAGGATCGCCCTTCATGTAGATGGGACAAATAGAGCTGATATTCCAGTCCAGGCATGCTTTCATCCTCCCATGCTTTGCAAATGATCCAGTGCAAAGCT
This sequence comes from Volucella inanis, assembly GCA_907269105.1. Classification (NCBI taxonomy): domain Eukaryota; kingdom Metazoa; phylum Arthropoda; class Insecta; order Diptera; family Syrphidae; genus Volucella; species Volucella inanis. Next base: position 130,093,199 of record OU026154.1, read on the forward strand.
TCCCGCTTTGAAGAACTCAGATCCAAGTCAGTGGCTTTGTTGTTGCTCAGCTTTTATATAGCTCTGCCGACTTCTTCTAAGCTAGGCGGGAGAATTAATTCCTCGTCTGTATTCTCCATTAAGAAAGTGCTGGAAGTTTTACTTAAATACATCCACAATTCCCTGTTGGTCAGTGACAAGATTACCGCGCAATTTCGAAATACTTGGAGCCATTGGATAGGTTTTTGGGTGGCTTTCCTTCTCCAGCAATTTTCGATATCCGTGAGGTGGGAGATTGCAAAAACTCTTTTCTCTTTCCGGAGTAGTTTTTTTTCTCCTCCCTTTTGCTGAATCTATACTCATCTCACGCCGTTCTGGTATGCCATATCTGTTGCCTTCTTTTTTTGTACACATTCACATCATACCACTGATTTGTTTTTTGGGGTGGTTGGCAGCCTAAGGTGTTTTCGGCTACCTCCTCCATGGAAGTACAGAAATATGACAAGTTGTTGACATCTGTGGTAGGCAATGGCATTTTGGAGAGTTTTTCGTTCAGGCATTCTCTGTAGTCTCTGGCTATTTTCAGTGTGAGCAGGCGTCCAATGTGGAACCTCTTTTTTGCATGATGTTGCAGCTTTGTCTCATTTGATAGCCGAGCTCTGAATCTACCAGGTAATGGTATGAGTTGATGATTGCCCCTTTGAATGTTTTAACATCCAGGATATTTGACGGGTGACATCCGTTAATAAGCACATGGTCGATTTGGTTGGCGGTTTGTCCATCCGGAGTTAACCAGGTTGATTTGTTGGTCCTTTTGTGGGGGAACCTCGTGCTACATATCACTGTATTACTTGCTGTAGCAAAGTCTGCGAGTCGAAAGCCGTTATCTGTTGTTATGTCATGGTGGCATTATTTTAAAACCGCTTCACCAAAGATGTGAAGATTTGGCAATTTTAATACATATTTGGGACAGGTCATAGCTTCCGTCCAGGAGATCAAAAAATTCCTTCTTGATGGTTTCTTCAGCCTCGCCTAGGAGCATGCGCACGTATGAAGCTGATGTTATAGAATCTTGCATCGACTCGGATCACAGCTAGGCGATCACTGATGAGCTTAAAATCGATGACCGCTTTCCCACGACGAATATGCATCCCATATGTATAACCTTTTGTGAAAGCTGTAATAAAATGTGACTGGTTATGAACGATAGCAAAAAATTTTTAAATTAAACAACAATGATCATGCCATTATGTGTGGAATAGCACATCATTCAAATGCGTATCGGCTTCGCTTGCAGTGTTTTAAGCGATCGGTCCAATTTTTGATGACTCGCAACAATATGTGTAGCGTTATTCCGGCAATAGCTTGTCGAGTGTTCGATCGGCTTGTTAGCGTAGACTAAGTACTTGGCATAGGCCCAGTAAAAATAATCGAGTGGTGTCAAATCGCATGATCGTTGCGGCCGATTGATAAATGCTCGTAAGATGACACAGTTGCCAAATTTCTTCTTAAAAACTTCGAGTGTTGCCTTAGCATGTAGCGCCAAGTTGGGTAACATCGCTCTATACCTAAAACCATTGACGGTAACAGAGTCTCCTTCCTCATTTCAGAAGATAAAAGGTCCGATAATGCCGCCATGCCATAATTTTCACCAAACAGTCAGTCTTTGTGGATGCATTGATACTTGGCCGAATAATTGTAAATTGTGTTCGCTTTAATAATAACAATTTGCTTGTAGCCGCTGAACCAAAAATAAGCCTTGTCCGAGAAGATGATTTCTAAGCCAAAATCCTCACATCCTTCCAGCATTTCGAGCGCCCAATTAGCGAACCCACGGCGTTGTCATTGGCCCTTCGGCTCCAGTTTTTCAGTCACCACAATCCTATACGGCTGTAGGCCTAAATCGAGCAGGAAGAATAACCTGGGTTGACTCTCTGGCGATGTCCAATTCAGCAGGTCAGCACCGAATCTGGATCTTCTTCGATACTGGCCGCTATGGCGTCTATGTTTTCTTCATTTCGCACCAATTTCTGTCTGGTTGGTGGTTAAAGTTCTAAAAGAGTGTACCCATGCTCAAACTTTTGCCCGGTGTGGCGAACTGCCTGCACACTGAAGCCATAATGACGACCGACCTCACGAAGAAATTCACGTTGCGTACTCGTATCTGCAACTGAGTTTGAATTTTGATAATATGCATGATGAAGTGGCAAACTTTACTGAATATTTTTTACGGCTGGATGTCATTGGTAATTTTGACAGCTGTTGAAACATTACAATTGAAAAAACTATCATTGCTATCTGATCACCCAGACCAGTAGTTTGGAATTTTGACCAGCAACGAATTACTGTTGTCGCATCTTTTCGATATTTCTTGGTGGCAAGTGTGTTGATGAAGTTACGCACTTACTACTTAGGCATCTGTAAACTACATTTCGACAGCAAAACGTTTATCTGTCTATGTTTGGCTTTCTTGCCTTCTACCAATAAAGGAGTATTCAACCTGGTTTAGCTTACGTTGCTGATCAGTCACGTCCAAACTGATCTTGTGGCAGTCAGTAGTAAAACGATTTGCCTCCAATGACTAGGCTGTGAATGTTGCAGAAGCTAACAAACCTTTCGGTGATGTCATGTCTTGTGTCCCCGGAACTGTGTGGTTCTACCTCTCCGTTAAAATCACCCGTTATCAACACGATATCTGCGATAGACGATATATTTGTATCTACTTTTAATATGCTGTAGACATCGTCCTTACCACCTTGGTATTTTGACAGAGCGTAGCACAGGGTAATGTTTATATTCCTTAACTTTGAACTTCGCCGTCAATTACTTTAGGCGCAAATAAGAGCCCTACGCCATATTCGCGGGTTGTGTTCACTGATTTCTCAGTTTAGACCGGAAATCTTTCTCCAGTTTCGATATGCCTTGTTCCTAGCTTACACTTCATGAATTTCTACTCTAGATGTAGGAAGCTTTTAATTTTTGGCATAGTCTTTTGCATAGTCAAATACGGCATTGACATTCGCGTGTTGCGGTTTCGTAGCAATGAAATGTTTTCCGGTTGTTGTTCGATGGGAAACATACCAAAAACTACTTGCCCCATTTTATAATGGTGCAAAAGACTCGCTACTACGTAGAAACTCCTAGAAGGCGTCACGTGGAGACATTAAAGTAGGACCTACTAAGGTATCAGCTCGGTCATTTATGCTGTTTCTGTAAAGCCCATTACTGGTCGTTTGTCACTGAAGGTACGCCATGCAGTAGGCTCAACTTACAACCCCTGATCTCCTCTAACTGAACTTCAAGTTCGCCGCACATTCCTGAGTGGCGGGTGCGGTCCACATCTACCGTGGGTCTTGGGTAATTTTTTCATAAATAGTTCATCTTGATTCAATCAAAAGGATTCCTCACTATAAGGAAAAGTCACACATACTGGTACGTGTATCTACACCAGTTAAGTTCTGTTTTTCTTACTTACTAGATAGACAAAGGCATGGAACGAAGACAGAAAATAGAAAATAATTGCTTCTTCTTGGATCTTGCCGTCCATTTATCACATTTTACTGTCATTTTGTCTCTCAAGATGCATAAAGAAGGCCTGCAATACTTCCAAAGGTTAAACATAGTTTCAAAATGTCTCACTCAACATACCAAATTGATTCATAATTTATTCGTGCCAGGCCAAAATACTTCAACACGTACTTTCATTTCAATTTGGTCCAAACCGAGACTCTAACGTACCCAGTAATTTATGTATGTACTCGTACGTATACGTTAGCCAGTAATAGGCATACGCTCGCACATGAATATTTCCTTCTAAATTGATTGAACCATAATTAAGGTTCTGAGTGCATGATACGAACTTGTTGGACCTGCCTACATCCAGGCCTATACCAACTTGTACATCATCATCAACTGAGATTGTTCAACTCTCGCTTCGTACAAACGTGTGGATACATGTATGTACGTTTGTCGTTGTCGTCGTTGTTGTCGGTAAGGGCGTTTCTAATGGCAACATTATTGTCAGATATAATTGAATTTCGTCGCCTATTTTCACAGATGAAACACGTCGGTGAATACCTAGTACTACACTCAATACAGCCCGACAACTATGGCTTTAGGTTTTGATTTGACTCGGTCTTCCATGGCGTAATGAATGTCATGTGAGTTTTGATAAGGGCGAATCTATGCGAGCCGACTTATTGTGATTTCTAACCAAAACATCCTTCTACCTGTTTGTGACTGAGACTAGGTGAGTGTTAAACTGAGGTGTCAGCCGTTTCACAATAGCATGCTTAAGTACCACATATCAATGCTGGGGCTTTGTCCTCATGAAACTGCATTCTTTGCAGTATTTAATCCCAGATAAGTCGTTCACCTCTTTTGAATGCCTTTGAAAATGGTTTTTAATTAGCTGAGGGCACTAAACCCTTCCTTAATGAGAAACCATAAACGAACTCCAAATTAAAACCCCAAATAGTACTCAAATCCCCAGGGGGGGAAGTTTAAATAAAAACAAGCTTCTTACTGGTGCTAGTACCGACGATGGTCCTGGAATAGAAGACCGGAAAACCAGAGGAAAAAAAAAACAAACCAACAAACAACACGACAAAGCGACAATTTTCCTGCTATACGAATATAATTTTACCACTAACATCTGCACAATTACTCCGGCAGTAGCGGCTGAGATCCTGAAAGGAATTTTCAGTACAAAAATATTCCAATACATGGTGAAGAGTCAGGCATAGTTCGAAATGGCCGGGGATTGTCCGGGATGGTCGGTCTTACCCGTGCGCCAGTCACAACGAATTGCTATCGCTTCGTGTCCTGTGGTCCCGGTATCTAGCAACAAGGAAACTTTATTGGAAAATGCCTCAATTTACATAAAAGTCGACTCGTGAAAAACATTTTTTCGCTTCGAATGTGGTGAATGCTAAACACAACTCACCAGGACGTGTAGTAGTGAAATTCTTGGCATACAGAAACGTAAACCACCGAAAGCCGTCTCCCTGAAAAGACTAGGGAGGCAAACTTCAAAGAGAAAAAGAAAACCCAAAACAAAAAAGGACGACAAGGAAAAAATTTGTTTTGAGCCGGCTGCCTGTACTCCCACCAAACTGAGAGTAGGAGGAACACAATAGATTTCGCTGTTGTTATCATTCCATTGTCTGGATGTGCCCTTAGTCCTTACAGTTACCATTGGTATGGGTGCTGGTGGTGGTGTCATTGCGCCTGAAAATGTAGACTTGCTTCTGTTGAGCTCTATGCAATAATTCCTTCAATTGTTGGCGTGTTATGTGTGCTTAAACGGTTTTCGTCACATGAAAAGAAAATTTGGCCACTCCTAGTGCCAGTGAAGTTTCGATTGAACTTTGAATTCCAGTTTGAAATGGAGTTTGTACTTGAGCAGCAGAACCATGATGATGTGTCTCGTTACCAGGGATTGCTTTAGTTTATCGATGTTACAAAATACCCGTGCAACCGAATGCTTGTACATTATTATTGTCTGCTAACTGGAAACGTTTTGTAAAGGAGTTTTCCTTTCGTGTACACCTGAAGTGGAGCAGGATGGAATTGTATTTTCATTGAAGAAATTGACTATGAAGTAGGTTTACGACACGATGTCATAGTTTAACTGGTAGACTATTTGTCATTCAGGATAAATTGAATGACAAACTGCAAATATAGATAAATTACATTGTTTCTACTTAAATTGTACCTTCGGAGTGAGTTATTGCTTTAAAATCAGTCTTAGTTCCAATTCATTTAGAAAATAAATTGGCGTTAGCATATTTTCAAGTTTTATCCGAAAACCCTTAACCTGAAGAAACATTTAAAATTCCAGCAGATGTTGATTCGAGAAGTAGCCCATTATTGAGTTACGCTTTTGTACATTCCTGGCAAGAGATATCCTTACAAACAATGTTTGCCTATGAATACAATAAAATGTTAAGATTAGCTATATCCAGCGACCAGTTTCACATAAACTTTGAAGAAATCTATCCACATGGAGATCAGCCGATACGATCTGCGGGAAAAAGCTGAATTAGGCAGTTTGCCAAATACAAGGTATCAGCAGAGACATTCTGCTTCGGATTCATTAAGCTTGCTTAGCTCTTGGTACAATATCTTGTGTCTTAGACTTATTGGTCTTAAAGACCGCCAAAAGAATCTTGAGCTTCACATTAAGTATAGCCTCAACTACAGAACACTTTCTAACCCTATAAACGTTTTCCAAAAAAAGGCGACTAATTCCGTCGCTGAATTCGTAAATAGGGGTGACTTGCTTTGATGTCTATGCAGCATGCTGCAAGGTTGTATATCTCTGTCCGTAATATCGTTCAACTACAAGAAAACTACACAGAGAAAACGCCCACTTAACTGTACTCCCTAGTTTCTCATCGGGCTAAACTTCATTCCGGATACGGAATTTAATGTGATAGCTTTCACATCTCTCTCTACGACACTATACAAAATTATCCAATGTGACTTAGAGATACTTTCCTCTTCGACACGCAGGTAAGGCCTTAACTCCAATGCGTTTAAAGCGGAGCTGGCCCGTTTTATAGGATTTCATTATAAGGGCAACACTAAGGTGATTTTTGAATTTACTATATTAACTTACCAATTTAGGTGACGCTTAATAAACCTCAACAGAAAGCACGTTTTCTCACCAGATACTTAAAGTGCAGCACTCCAAAGGTCCTCTTCCACTTGCGTGCACCAGCTTAAATGTGATCATCCTCTGTTCCTCCGATCCTTGGAGCTAGAATTGAAGACTCTTAAGGCCGGGGTTGAGTCCATTCGCTCAACATGACCCGTTATGCCCGCAGACGCCTGACTAGATCGAGTCGCCCGTACAGTTCGTTGTTGTATCTCCTTCTCTATTCCGTCTCAATATAAACGAGATCGAAAATCACTCGAAGTAACTTCATCATCCGCTTCGACAAGGTCCAAATCTATATACTTCAATTTGCTCACGTTAACCGTGAGATTCATTTTGGATTGACGCCTCGCTGTGTTCGTCCAATCACTTTAATACCAACCGCGTAAGCAAATAGTTCTTTGGACTTCCGAAAGGATCGCGCCTCCTTTGTTGACCTGGTGAATGTGCATGATTTTTTCGAAGGCGATCGTAAAGAAGTCGCATGAAAGCGGGTCGTCATGTTTTAAACCTTTCTTGACATTGAGTTCAGCAGGTATGTCAAAACTTGCCTCCAAGCATTTTGCCACATGCGGCTTTGAAGGCGACAAATAAATAGTAAGGGCCGATCTGATAACCCGAGTGTTTTACATAATTTGAATGTTTGATTGATTGTTGACCTTTATGTCCTTAAACCGCAATGTTATGAACCAACCATATTGTTCATGATCTTAAGACACCAACCAAACAGAGATAAGTACGAAATGAAGAAAACATAGCCGCCGTAGCGGCCAGTATCGAAGAAGATCCAGATTCGGTGCCGATCAGTTAAATTGGGCAGTGCCAGCTTATTTTTGCTACTCAATTTGGGCGTACACACATATAAGATTGTGTTGATGCAAAAAGCGAAGCAGCATGACCAAAGATAACGGCTAAGCAGCTATGTCAACAAGCAAAATTGCCCTTATTGAAGCGAACACAATCCAAAAGTAGTAGGCCAAGCATCAATGCATCTACAAAGATTCAGTGCTTATAAATTAGGAAGGAGACACTGTTACCGTCAATGGTCTCAGGTAAAGAGCAATGCTAACCAACTTTTTGTGGTAAGAGCTCAATTACCTAGATATATCCGAGCTGTGGTTTCAACAAGATAGCGCTACAACACTCGAAGTTGTGAAGAAGAAATTTGGGGACTGGGTCATCCCACGGCGAGTGTTTATAAGTTGGCCGCCACGATTATGCGATTTGACACCACTCCACGCTATTGCCGGAATAACGCCGCACATATTTTGCTGAGCCATCAAAAATTGGACTGACAGCTTAAAACACTGCCAGCGAAGCCAAGGAGTATTTGAATGATGTGCTATTCCACATATATAGGTATGAACGTAGCTTCAAAATAAAGCCAGAATCAATTTTATATCTAACACCGTTGTTGTTTTATTTAATTTTTTTTTTTGCTATCGTTCTTATCTGGTCACCCTTTACATAATTCTCAACGTTTTTTTGACGCGAAACTGGTCTATTATATTCCATGTGTTTCAAATGCCAACAGCATGTGGAATTGGTACCGCGTTCCCATACCCCCATCATATACTTATCACGCCTATGACTGCTTAATTTCAGCAATTGTTAGACCAATGACAAGCTTAAACAAAACGGCAATTGATGCAGTCAAAAGGGCCTCCTTTCTTGTGGATCAGGAAAACAATGCTGAGATTCTATATTTTGGGGATGCCTTTCACTGGACATATTTTACAGATGAACTAGTTCCTCACCAGGTGAACAAGTAGGCAGTCTGCCAGCATTAGTTTCATTCGTCTGTATTAAATGGTTAGTTTTGCCTGGTAGGGTTATTTTGATCCTCATTGCCGGCCGTCTTTTAATATTATTAGCACCGATTGTGACTACTACAAGCTTGCAATGCTCATCTCTGCTGGCTTCCATTCTATTTTCATAGCGCTGTCAGATATGTACGTTCAGTGAAGCTTGAATTTAGCCTATATGCCGAAAGCTTAATACTTTATGCCTGAATTTCATTCGAATAGCGAATCCACAGCCAAATAATCGTTGTCTTCCTTCTCTCTAGCATTCGCCGTATATATCGTAGTCTGTCATCAGTTTTTGGGATGGCCCATCACATCGCATTTTTTGGATTGCAGTAATATGAATATCTGCTTTAAGGCAGTCTATGGATTTCGCGAGTTGTTCGAAGCATGTGGTCTATTAAGGGCCCTAATGTGCAAGGCCGAAATTCGTTGTCCTTAAAACTTTTACTGTGGTCGTCAGCATTATTCATCCGTATCCCTGGCTGTTGGTTACCTCTAAGCAATTTCCTTTTTTAAACGGTGGGAAAGCTAGCCCCATACGTAACCGTCCTGAATAAATTGACTGGGTCCCGCTAAATGGTCAGTTGACCTATTTAGGTTTTTTTTCTAAGCCGCCGTCTATAATTCTTGTTTAGAGATGATTCTGCTAAAAAGAATATTTCAGGAGCTCTGAACGGAAAAGGAAGAATCGCTTGGGATGACATATTGCCTTCAGAAGTTGCAGAATAGTTTTCGTATGTACTACGCTATGTACTGAGAGGTTCTGCGCCTCAGTAAACAAATATCTTCTTAGATGAATTATAAAAACATCACCGCTCGATAGCAAAATCTAGCTTACAAAATCACACATTCTTAGAGTTTTGACTTAATAGGTTTCTGCGATGTTTCTGAAAAGGCATACGCCGCGGTGATTTACGCTCGCAGCACCTTCGAAAATAGTACAGTTGAATCTCGAACCATGGCTGCCAAAACTCGTGTTACACCTGTGAAGTAGCTATCCGGTTAGAGTTATATGGATCATTTCTTCTGTTCATTATTGGAATTCATTACCTCGTGGTTGAATGTTAGACTATCCTAGATTATGGCCATCGATTCTCAGATTGCCTTAGCCTGGTTTTCGTCTCTACCCCGTTAATAGAATACCTTTGTAGCGAACCGTCCCGCTCAGATCTTAGACATATTACCTCGTTCACATTGGCCTTATATTCTTTCTGCGGAAAATCTTGCCGATAGCGCGTCTCTTGTGGTGGAACCGGCAAAGTTAATGGAATTGGATCTATGGTTAGAAACGATATTATAAGTATCCAGGATGTATAATACCTGAAGAGAAAAACAAGATCACTGTGATGAATGTGTCCTCTAAAATTCATATTCCTTCGTGGACTAGGTTGCTTCGAGTTCTTTCGTTTCTTCTTCGCCTCGTTCAAAATTGTAGAAATTCATCGTAAGGTTTGATTTTCAAATGTTTTTTTTTTTTTTTGACAGATCACGCGTGACTCCTATCAAACTGCTCTATCATTTTTGTTCAGCATTGTTTGGCAAATCATCATGGAAAGACTCACACCACAACAGCGTCTCCAAATTGTTCAGCTGTATTACGAAAATCAGCGTTCTTTGGGAAATGTTTTTCGCGCGATTCGCGGAACTTGCCGTGCGCATAATCGACTTACTAAAACCACTATTGCCAGTACCATTCGCAAATTTGAGTCCCAGTTTATATTAGTGGATGATACTCGACCGGTTAGACCACATCCAGTAAGTAGTGAGGACACTATAGTAGCTGTAGCTACTCGACGACGATTCGTCGTCATTCTCAGCAGCTTGGCTTCGCGTATTCCACAGCTTGGCGTATTTTACGTGAGGATCTGGGCTCAAAAGTATGCAAAATTCAACTTGTGCAAGAATTGAAGCCAGGCGATTTGAATCTACGTCATATTTTCAGTGATTGGGCTATGGAAAAACTCAATGAAACCGTAGCAAATCGCTACGAGCCATAAAGCGCGTCAAACAATGGTCTCTCATTTTGGTGCGCACTTAATTCCATGTTTTGCTACAGTAAATTGGCCGCCTAGATCGCACTATATCACACATTTGGACTATTTTCTCTGGGGATGTGTAAAGTCTCAGGTCTTCAGGAATAAGCCAGCTACGATTGACGCTTTGGAAGCCAACATTACTCGTATTATCCGCGAGATACCAATCGCTATGCTCGAACAAATCGCCCAAAATTGGACCTTCCGAATGGACCACTTCAGACGTAGTCGTGACCAACATTTACATGATATCTTTTTCAAAAAGTAAATGCCATGAATGAATTTTACGTTCACTTTCAAATTTATGTGTTTTATTTTACATTATAAATCAAACCTCACGACGAATCACCCTATACTTTCACAAATATTTAAAATGCTTCTCTTTGTTCAGATCGCTAAGCAAACTTATTTGATGTGGGCTTAGAATGCATTTAAATAAGATTTTCCAGCTTGCGTTGCGTGTGCCGTATCGGGCAATGTAGCTTGCTTTTTAACAGAATTTGACGCAGCCTACGTAGGTCACCTTTGGTGAACAGCCTTAAGAAGTGCATTTTTTGCTGCAATACACTTTAATTCCGCTCCTCGAAATCAACTTCAGAATTACCGTACTCTTCTTCTGAGTGATGTTTCAAAAGTTCATTTTTGTTGTGCAAAAATCTTTCCACGTTCCAATCTAATCTCTAAGGCTTGCAAACCTTCGTCTCTACTTATGCTCTCCGCAAAATTATACAGCCCTGTTATAGCATGTTTAAGTGTCTCCATATTAAATATTAATTTAACTTACTAACCACGTGTCCGAATTTACCACCACACCTTTCAATTGCGAATTCCACTATTCTCGTAGAGAATTAAGGAAACTGCTCCTATTCACAATCCAAATACAGATACTACCAGGCCAAGGAAGAACCACAGCAATCCAAATTATCCCTTCAGAAAATAAATGATACCTTTGTTACCTGGTTACCTTTCTCAACAACCACCTAAGATGAACGAACCGACTGATTATACGAAACGAATCCGGCTCGACAGGACCAACTTTGACCACAAATAGAAGAAGTAAATTTCGAAAACAAATGAAGCAGTTCAACAAATTTATAAATTCTTTATTCCTTTGGCCTAAGACAAAATAATATATTAATGCAAATTGATTCCGCTAGCAACCACAAGCGGAGTTACATTAGAATCAATTTGCATTGAACCTTTAATATTTTGTCTTAATCCAAAGGAATAAAGAATTTATAAATTTGTTGAACTGCTTCATTTATTTTCGAAATTTACTTCTTCTATTTGTGATCACTCCCCAACATGGAGCCCCCTTTGGACTAGGACTTCTATAGGGTTTTCTAATAACGGCCTGAAAAATTTTTTTTAAATAAAAGGCAAACCATTTGAGATATTTCAAAAACTTTATTATTGGCTTGAAGTACAATCAAAACATTTATGAATGGAACTCGACTTCGTTCGGCCACCGCGGGCATGTTTGCAGCGGTCGATTCGTTGGACCCAATTTTCAACGACTCGGCCACACATTTCGGACGAAACGTTCAATGTTGGCTCTGAGCTCTTCCAACATCGTCGGCGTGTTGGCATAAACTAATGACTTAACGTAACCCCACAGAAAATAGTCAAGCGGCGTTAAATCGCACGAACGAGGCGGCCAATCGACTGGCCCATGTCTTGATATAACACGCTCACCATACTTACTCTTTAATAAATCGATTGTAGCGTGTGCTGTGTGGCTTGTGGCACCATCATGTTGAAACCACATGTCGTCCAAGTCCATATCTTCCAATTCGGGCCAAAAATAATCGATGATCATGGTGGGATAACGTTGACCATTCACAGTAACGTTACGATCGTTATCGTCGACGAAAAAATATGGCCCAATAACGCCGCCGCAAATCGCACCAGACATTTATTTTTTGTGGATGAAGTGGTAATCCATGAAGCACATGTTGGTTTTCACCCGACCAATAACGCATATTTTGCTTATTGACGAACCCATTGAGCCAAAAATGAGCTTCGTCACTGAAGATGATTTTGCGATGAAATTCATCATCTTGGCGCATCTTCTCCAGAACCCAATGGGAGAACGTACGTCGCTTCGAATGGTCCATCGGCTTCAATTCTTGAGTCGGCTTGATCTTGTATGGGTGTAAAGCAAGATCCTTACGCAAAATACGCCATAATGTGGTCTGAGCGATGCCCAATTCTTGAGAATGCCGTGGAATTGATTGGTTTGGATCGTTTGCTATGGACGTCTGAACGGCAGCGATATTTTCGACACTTCGACCAACCCGTTGTCTCACTGACACGGCAACATCACACAACGAATATGTAGACTCAAATGTTTGCACTAAACTTGTTATTGCCTGTCTACTAGGGCTAGAATTACGACCGAAAATTGGAGTTAACGCTCTTAAAGTTGAACTGTAGAAAATTTTTATAATTTGCAGACGTGGCTCGATAGTGTACTTTACAACGATGAAAATGTTGAGCTTACTGAATAAATTGACAGTGACAATTTAATGATTAGTGAAGGAATGCGTTCACAAATTAAATTCAAAGCTGTCAAGTCCCTATTGGAAAACCCTATAAATGTCTATGTAAATGGGAAGTGAGCAATAGCTCAAACTGATTAGAATCGCGATTCCTTCATCGTCGTCCTGATAAAGGTGAGGTTAACTAATTTAATTTAATTTTGTTTATTTATAACGACCCTTAGCACATGTAAGAAAAAATAAACAAAAACTTGTTGTTTTACAGAAAGAAAGGCTAGCAGCATCCTCTACAACTCAGCCATAGACGGCCCTAAGCCCAGATTGAGAAATGACCGCCACTAGCACTATGCTGAACCTGATAACGTCTATGTCACTTGGAAATACCCAGGCACACCTACGAAAGTTGTAGGGAACTGCCAAGATAAAGTCAACGGCATCATTAAAGCGAGATCCAGTGATGACCTCATTCGACATATTCAGAGCTCAGGTCATATGAGAAGACGCCAGAAACGGCGACGATGTATGAGTTTAAGGCACACAAAAAGCAGCGCCAAAATCCTTATAATGGGTACTGACTACGTCATCTGAAAGATCTGGCTCTCTTAATTTGAGGTTGGCCTGACAACCCAAACCACGATGTGTTGCAAACCAGCAAACAAAACCTGCAGCCGAACAATTAGCGGAGGCTCATAAGGTGGGCATCACTACCGTCCAAACAACTCGATAGGATGCGCCAGGTAAATGAAGGTAAATGAAGTGTATATGTCCTCTAGAAGACATTAAGACCTTTCCTTAAAGTCGATATGTTTAAATCGGGTACCCCTACAAAACTCGTCAGCTTGTGCAAGCTACTAATAGAGACCCCTCGCTGCTCCACAAAGCCCAATCTAAGAAAGATTTCTTCGGCATCATACTTCAAATAGTGCCTGTTGAAAAGACCATTTGGAACCAATTTAAGCTTCTGACGAAGAGTAGGAGTGTTAACATCTTTATTGCTTAAATCACTTAAGTGGTGGTATACGAACAAAACTAGTTCACAGCTTTCTCATGTTCAAATTTTCAAATAATATGCGATGTACTGAACTTTTTTAAATGCCTACAATGTCTGCTAGCTCGCGCATTTTCAATCGATGATCATCTGGTACTGCTTTGTAGATTTTCTTCACCATTTCTAGAGTCGTCACCTCATTTGGTCGACCACTGCGATACTCGTCTTGGCATCTCGTACGGCCTCGTTTAAGCTGAGCAACCCGTTACGGCGCTACGAACCATATAGCGCGTGAAACAATGGACTTCTTGAAAAATCATTTTGGTGAGCACTTAGTTTCACGTTTTGCTACGGTAAATCGGCCACCTAGATCGTGCGATATCACACATTTGGACTATTTTCTCTGAAGATGTGGCATCAGGCTTCAGGAATAAACCAGCTACGATTGAAGCTTTGGAAGCCAACATTATTCGTGTTATCCGCGAGATACCAGTCGCTATGCTCGAACGATTCGCCCAAAATTGGACCTTCCGAATGGACCACCTCAGACGTAGTCGTGGCCAACATTTACATGATATCATTTTCAAAAAGTAAATGCCATGAATGAATTTAACGTCCACTTTCAAATATATGTGTTTTATTTTACATTATAAATCAAACCTCACGATGAATCTTTGATCTTGAACCACCAAGCAGTTAGAGATTGGTGCAAAATGAAGAAAATATAGCCACCATAGCGGACAGTATGAAAGAAGACCCAGAATTTTCGATTCGGTGCCAATTAGCTGTATTGGGCATCGCCAGATGGTTATTTTGCGGTTGAATTTAGGCCTACATTTAGGTATCAAACGTATAAGATTGAACACCATACATAACGCCGCGAGTTCGCATATTGGGCGCTGGAAATGTTGGCCGGCATACGTCTACGTCAAGAAGAAAATTTACCATAAGTGGATCGAACACAATCCACAAGTGTTCGGCCGAGCATCAATGCCACCACAAAGACTGACTGTTTGGTGCGGTTTATGGCATGGCGGTATCATCGGACCTTACTTCTTTCGAAATAAGGAAGGCGACATCGTTACCGTCAATAGTATCAGGTATAGAGCGATGTTAACCAACTTTATTGGTCGCCGCGATAATGCGATTTAACATTTCTCAATTATTTTTTTTAGGACCGACCACTTGAACGACCACTGTCAATGAAGTTGAGGGGGCCATTTGAATGATGATGTGCTATTCCATACATAATGGCATCAACGTGGCTGCAGAGCAAAGCCAGAATCAATTTTATATCTCACACCGTTGTTGTTTTATTTAAATCTTTTTTCCTATCGTTCTTATCTGGTCACCATTTTTAAAATTAGAATTTTGAAAAACATGAAACACATCCAACGTACAAATAAAACAATCATCTGAGGTATTTCTAAGCAATCAGTACAATCACAAGAGTAATAGGGATTCCTTTAATACTCAACCATAGCCCTACCAAACTGCTGCCCCATAATCACAACACATAAACGAACGACACGTTTGCTTCGTCTTCAAAATTAAATAAAACAAAAATCTTATATCCTAGAAACCTCTGTATGCACCTGGTTCTCTTGCAGGTAGCCCAAGTGTTATGCCTTGTAGAATGAAGCTTATCTGTTGTTTGGGTCTTCAATTGAGGAGACCGCAGGATGAGATATTAAACGAAGTGTACTTTCGCAAAAGTAACGTGCCACAACATCCAGCATCTGGCTTCAAAAAGGAACTAGTATGCTTCTCGGCCCTTGGTCATAATCGGATTTTTTTCTGTTTTTCTTTCTATTTGCCTCTTTTGTGTTTCATCTTCTTCATTTCTATCATTTTCTTCTCCTACTTAATTTATTTAATTCCAAGTTTGTTTTCCTCATTTCCTTTGTGTGCACCTAGTTCTGGGGTATCTACGAATGTACATATAGGCATGTCGTTGTACCCGTACATATGTATGTAGATTGTTGTCAGGACTACTAGTGCTGGGGTTCTTGGACCCTTTTGATCCCGGAGAAAGCAAACAGATTTCCTGTGCTTAGTTTTTCATTTAAGGTTTCGTTTTCTTGCCTCATTCTCTGGCTGTGTGGTCGATGTGGCAATGATGGTGGCCAGCTGATGGAGACTAACTGATTTCTTTTTCAGTTTTCCTTTATTCAACTCATAATATGGAATTTTGTTTCTCGTTTTTATTTTATTCTTATTTATTTATTTTTTCGGGAAGCAAAGGATAGATTACTTTTGTATGTTCACCGTTGTATACGATGTTGAAGTTCTGATTTCATTTCTTTTTCTTCTTTTTTTTTTACGTGGTACACACGAGAAAAAGAAGCAACCTTTCTTGTGGCTTTGCTACTGTTGCTGTCGTTACTTGGTTAAATAGATAGCAATAGCAGATCCAGGGAACATAACAAGACAAAAAAAAAAAAAAAAAGGTTCAAGGACTTTCGACTGTTCTTACAACATATCAAAGAATTGCAAAATGAAAAAAGAAATATGAAAAGACACACAGAGATACAAATACGAGAGTGGTCCATGTGGATTTGAATTAGTTTTGATTTAATGCCGGCGATGATGATGATGATGATGATGATGATTGAGGTGGTAGGATAGAACACACAAACATAGGTGGCCATGCTTAGCCCATCTTTAAAGAAGGGTAAGCTCAGCAAAACTTAAGCCTGACAGAAACATTTCTTCTTTTGCAGTTTGGTGTGTCCGTACCTTTGCCGTAATAAATGATTTGGATCCTTGTTAATTTTGTTTTTGCTCGACTTCCTTTTACTCGTATTATCCCTTAGTGTGCTGTTTCTGTTCGTCGTCGTCTTGTCCTGTATTTTCTTCGTCTTGAAGTAAATACTGATTATGAAAGGGACGTCTTAATGTTTGGTGTACATATAAGCACATTTATATACATTCGGAATCTACTGTGTGTAGGCTGTTTATATCCTTTCATTTTACTTAACTTTAACCTTAAATTTGTATGCTTCTCGTTCATTAGTTTGTATGTGTTTCGGATATAAAGAGAATGTCACATACTAGGCTGTAGTTGAGATATGACGTTCTTCAGTTAGTTTAGGGGCTATGGGGTTTGGACGAAAGCAGGAAATCCTACAAAGGTTACTGAGGGATGTTTCTTTGGGAAGTTGAAAATAAAAATATGTTTTGCGGTTCCCTTTTAAAGAATATAAGGCCTTCTCTTCGTTTCTTTGTTATGAGTCTGCATTCGGTTTTAGTAGCTATGAGTTGTAGAAAGTAGATAGAGCCATTTCTGCTGCTGACAGATGAATGGATTGTATGACTTTGTGCAGCAAATACAAGCCTTTGTAATAATGTAGTGTTATGGGTTTAACCAGGAGACATGTCCTCCCTCTGTTTGACCACAATAAAGTCTGCACGGATGATTTAATGTACCTAAATGGTTTTGACTGTATCTCTCAGTTGGAAATTTACAGGACAGTTAGCCACAAAAACTGTGACACATCAAGAAAATAGGATGACTTCTTCTGAAGGGTCAAAGCATAGGGACGATTTATTGAGACAAACCACGACCCTTTTTTATTTATTTTTTGTGAATTCAGGAAAAATGTAACTAATGACTTTCCTTGTGACATTTTGTTTATCGGCCCAGCCAGCCTTTACCAAATAATTAGATGGAAGGGAATCAGGTTAACCGTATATTGACGGTTGGACTTATAAATATAAGAACAATTCTTAAGGTAGAGGAAGTTCAATCACACTTATCAAATGATTATACTTAAATATAGTAGTCCTGCTGAAATAAACTGCAGCAGATCACTATTTATAAGGCAGCATTCCAGTGAAAGGACTGGCATCTTTACAAGAGAAGACAAAATAGACACTAATTCCTTCAGAAAAAAAAAAAAAAAACGACATTGCTATAGTGCATGTTGGTTAGCAGCTACCCTTACTCTCGGCAGGTCTTGTCAGTAGACTGTTTCTTGCCAGATCACAACCCTGTCTCCCTTTCAATATAGCGCAGACAACATCGCGCAACACTGCTTACCTTAAAGGAAAAAGGAAAGACATGGTTCAAATCTAGGCACCTGCTAACGAAGAATTTGCATTATTCACACTTTTTAGAAAACTATTTGATAAGATTGTCCTAGAATGCGGCGCTTATAGGTCCGTATATAAAATAACGTCTGAGGTGGGACAGTCTTCGAATACATAGAACTACTACTAGGTGGGGTGAAAAGTAACCTCCTTGAGAATGAAAAAAAAATTTTTTTAAATGTTTTTTTATTTTATTCAATATAGTCCCCTTTTAGTGTGATACACTTATTCTAGCGATTTCCCAACTTCTTCATCCCGTCCGAAAAGTCATTTTCCGAAAGGTCTGCAAAATACTCCTCCGTGGCGTCGATGATTTCCTCGCGTGAGCTGAATTTTGTATTGATAAGCCATCTTTTGAGGTTTGGGAAGATATAATAGTCTGAGAGAGCCAAATCGGGCGAATGCGGTGGATGCGACAGCAATTGGAGACGTAAGTCATTAATTTTAGCCATGGTTGCAATGCTCTTGTGCGCCGGTGCATTGTCTTGCAAAAACAAAATATTTTTCGCTTTATGTGAGGCCGTTTTGCAGCGATTTTGGCCTTCAATTGCTCTAATAATGCACAGTAATGCTCATTGTTGAAGGTTTTTTCTTTTTCGAGGTATTCCACGAAGAGTATGCCATAACAATCCCAGAAAACCGACGCCATAACCTTTCCGACCCATCGAGCCTCCCTCGGCCGCTTCGGAGCTCTCGTGCCGGCTTCAGTCCATTGCCGGACACTCATTCTGTTCTCTGGTGTTCAACAGTTACCAATCGACGCCAAAAGCCCGCACGATTCAGCTTCAGCAAGTCCAAACACTCTTTCGAACTGTTCTCGCGTTCGTGTTTTTGGTCAGGAGTGATTGTGCGCGGCACACAGCGGCAGGATAAATTTTTCATATGCAGAATATTGCCCAAAATATGGTGTGTGCGCTCAGTACTAATCTTTGTGGTATCTGCTAGCTAGCGCACCTTCACTTTCCGGTCAGCCAACACCATTTCATGTATTTTTTTGACATTGTCCTCTGTAACCGCATCGGAGAGACTGCCGCTGTGGACTTGATCGGTAGTGGAGTTGCGGTTACCACGAAACTCTCGAAACCAATATTTGACGGTGTAATTTGACGGAGCATTAGCCCCATAATATTTGTAAAACTTTTCTTTTTTTTCCTTCGCCGTTTTGCCTCTCAAAAAATAATGTTTTATGAGAGAACGAAAATCGTTTTTGTCCTTACTCAACATGATGCCAAGCACGTCAACAACAATCAGCTGTCAAAACAAAACCAAAGACAGTATCGCACTGAAATTTGGCATGTCTGCCTAAATATGAACGGACTTCAAGGCACCATAAGCTTTTTTGCAGTAGCAGCGCATTCTGGCAGTCAAGGAGGTTACTCTTCACTCCACCTAGTACAACGTTTCTTCAATCAAAAATAACCACCAAGAAATTCTTGAAATTTTTCTTGTCTCTCAGATTCGATACATACATGTAAGTATGTTAGAAACCTCGATTGAAAAACGCACCGGAAAATCTACAAGCCTTCTTGAAGAATCTTCGAATTGAAAGTAAGGAAGTAAGTATTTAGCTGCAATTGAAGTTTCCGCGAAAAAATCAACAGCGATGCTATGGAAGTTTGCCCAAAGCACATCGAATTTCGAACGTATTTAAGCACCCGAATGGCATCTGGATTGACTCCGGCCAAGAATCCTACTTATGGATACCTTCTCAAACCCACTTTAGAAAAACCAATCCATATATATACAAGTTTATTCATCTAAATCTATATTGTCCCCTTTAAAGTAATCCACATCGACTGCAACACACTTATGCCAACGCTTGATCCAATCCTCGAAACATCCAGTGCTTCCTGCGATTTTGCCATTACTTCCTCTCAGCTGCTGAAACGCGTTCTCCGTAGTAGTTTTTAACTCAAGGAAGCCAAATCAGGTGAATTCGGTGGCTGTTGGATGGTATTTGTTGCATTTTTCGTCAAAAAATTACGAATAATGATGGCACTGTGCGACGGTGCGTTATCATGGTGCAAAATCCACGAGTTTTCTGCCCACAATTCTGTTCTCTTTCTTCGAATTGCTTCACGCCCAAATAATACTATTTACTTACTGTCTGGCCTTCTGGCTAAAATTCATGATGCACTATACCGTTGTAATCCATGAAAACCGTGAGCATTGCCTTCTTTTTTGACTGAAAACAACGTGTTTTTTTGGTCTCGGTTCATTTGGTGCACGCCATTCACTTGCTGGTGTCTGAATTGCGTGTCGTACTCATAAATCCACGTCTCGTCTCCAGTATAGATCCTTTTGATGAATGTAGGATCGGATCCAGCCTTGAAAATCATCTCTTTTTCCAACATCAACACGGTCTTTTTTTGCATGAAATTGAAGTATTTTGGCACCAACTGTGCCAAAAGCAATATTCAAGTCCTCCGCTTTTTTTTACGTTATCAATGTTTTAGTCGATTTTCGATGTCGATGGTCTGCCACTGCGTTCATTATCTTCGATTGACTCACGACCACTTTTGAACCGCTCGTGCCACTGGTAAACGACCGTTTTCTTTAGAGAATCGTTGCCAAAGTACTTTTCCACAATTTCCAACGTTTGCGCACCATTAAATCCATTTTTTACGCAAAAATTAATACAAGTTCGTTGTTGCAAATTAAAGTCTATTTCTAAAATTGTAAAAATGGCCAACACACACATAGAGATAGATGTACTCTTGGCTACGTAACTTGCAAATGTCAAGCTATGACGCTAAGATTTAGAGGGAATGTCAACAACAGATGTACCAACTTAACAAAAAAAAAAAAAAAAAACAGAACTCAAAAAACAGGATACTGTGACGCCACCGGAACTTTTTGATCAAGGTGGTATGTCTATGATCATTGAGCTAATGTTTCGTGTACTTACATACATCCATGTGAACGTACTGGGCTTACTACGGTCAGGAGTCCTTTATATTTTATCAAAAGGACCAAAGAGATTGGACTTATTTTCTCACTTTTGAAACCGAACATTTTTCTTAGAAAAATGTGTTATTCGTACAATGGTATGATGCGTCCAATATTAAAAATTAATTCTTACAACTCAACTTGTTCCAGTCGTTAATCGGATTATACCTTTGGTAATACTTGGCTGCGTTGTCATGACTCTCACAAAACACATCCCAGAATTTATACATTAAATCCATCTCATTAAGGTGGTAAGTAAAGTGTAGTGCCTCCCACACAACTGAGCATTCAGAAATTATTCCTTATATTCTAGAGATTTTTGCTGATTGCATATTCTCAAGAGAGACCCACCTCTTAATGGCAGCACCGCTCGAGGATAAAGGCAGTTCAATTGTTGGTTCACGGCGTCAAAAATTTTCCTCTGGACCTGGACAAGCAAACTCACCGTTGTCACTGCAAACGCAGATACTTCACTACTTATGGTTGTTCTTCACAGTAAGTATCATACGCGAGGAGTGAGTTTTTAAGATGTTGGTACAATAAATATGCTGACAACACATCTCTGGTTTTGGAGATTCGATTTTATCGGCCCACACTTTGGTTTGAAAAAAATACCACCTTCTTAACCGACAAGCACAATGGTGTGATAGTTTTCGAAAAAATGTTCTTCGTCTAGAAAAACTCTGTTGCCAAGGGCAACACCCAGGTACTTTGATTCATCGGTAAAGCGAGTCAGCTCTAGTGCAACTAATTGTGAGTGGAGTGGGTAACAGTTTCTTTCTTGGCTCTTTGTTGGCACCCTAAAGAATTAAAATTTCTTGCGGAATTTGCTTTCACTCTTTTCATAAAATTCATCGATTTGGTTTCTGATTGCTGTTTGGAGAAAGGCTTATCCTTGCCGTCAGGCCGAAGTAAAGTCGTTATCCTCAAAGAAAAACCTTTTCCATAAAGACACGATCTCGACTTTAAGATGACAGCAAAATAAATAACTCAACAGAGACCATGTTTTGTAAGCGCCTGTTACTTATTTTCGGATATTTTGCACAAAAGAATTTGTAAAGACCCCATTAAAGAGTTCCAATGAAGTACAAATTTTAAAGGTAGCTCCACAACTCTGAATAAAACATATTTAGTACTGGAGAGCATGAAAAACTCCCAAATCCAATGATTTTCGGGTCTGCACATGGAATATCAGGACATTTCACGAGCAAACAAAGATTTTTGGAGGATCTAGCACTGAAAATGAATGTACTTAAAAATTATGGTGGTCTATTGCTTCCAGAAAGAGGTTGGACGGCAATGACATATGATCGGAGTGATATTTTGAATGTGTATTGCTCGTTCTCAAGGGACTTAAATAACTCTAGCTTGTATCAAGGCCAGACTTGCAAACATCAGCACATTATGTACTCATGTATTCCTTTGGAAAGAATAAACCGACGACTCAAACAAGAGTTTTTATGACTTTTTTGTCAATGCACACAAGCAACGTTTCAAGTCGGGATAATAAAACTGATTTAGTCGAACAAAAGTTATTTGCTACAATAAAACAGTTTCAAAGTACAGCACCTTACACAACTGTACGTTCAGTAAGCAAAATGATGATATGCAGTGGAGGGTCCGATCTCAAACATTCAAGAAGCAAAAAGAAGCACTCCAATTAGCATGATAAATTTTGGCCTTTCTATGGCTGAACACAGATCTCCAGCGGCTACAACAGGAAACCAGGAGAACCATGGCCTAGTCATCCCAATATGTTAATCGCCAAAAACACTCCAAAAAGCTGATGGCATCACAAATTCATCGCAGAGGAACGGCATCTAAACTTGGCAAGCAAAGCCGCCTAGTCTGGTGTCCTTTATTGGTTGTAGTGACGGATGCTATTGCTTCGTTTGAATATACCCAGTAATGCTACATTAAGATGGATAGATGTAGATCAGCTGTTGGGAAATCTGAAGAAAATCAACACTGCTAGCTTGGCACTGGTATTCATGCCGTACCCCTGACGAAAAATCGGAGTAAGCTTTCTACCGTTAATTAGAAAGATGACTACAAGCTTGCCAATTGTTCGGTGCGACTTCATTTATAGAAATAATAGTTGAGATTCATGTCCGCAAAACTGCTTTACGAATACATCCCCTGTCTAAGATGCAAAATATGTGTATCAAGGCGGAAGATCCTGCAAGACTACGCTTCAAAAGCACGTTCGACAAAAAGGTGCACGCGCTAGTTATGTTCATCGGTGTTGAGAGTGCTTTTGGCAACGCAATTTTTAACGACATGTGTAACTCGGCTAGATCTGCCGAGAGAATCCTGATTGCAGATGCTTAATGCAGCCAATATGGTATGGCGAGGGTAAACAGGGGCTGCTCGCTAAACGCTGTCCTGGTCCGTGGGTAGGTACACCTCTTAACGGTCCCAAAGTTCTAATGTCTGCGCTCACGCATATGGTATGTAGATGACGTAGTTTTACTGTCTGTTGGATTGGCATACCAAAAATGGGCTTTTACTCAATGCTCTTCTGTAACGAAACTTAGTTTTTCAGTGTTATTCTGGATAACAAACTTCTTTGGGTTAGATATGTCGGGTGGAAATATCAAGTCGAAGTCTTCAAGTTGCTGTCGAGCACGGTTCTTTGGATATACACGGCTATGATAATATATCCTATTCGCTGATTCCCCAGTCACTGCTACTCTTACCAGATTTCAAAGAACTGTCTGTCTCGGCTGCATGAAAGATTTCGCAGCTACGCCTTGCTCTGTTCTATGGGCACTTAATTTCATATCATGAGCTGCACCCTCAAGAACATCTTCCGTTTAAAATGAAGTGGCCTTTGGAACAAAACGCAGTGCAGCAATGATGACCGCGAGCGGTGACTGACCATTAATCCAAAACCTTTTTTTATAATCTGAGCACGCTCAAGAGAAAAAGCGGGGGTCGAGAAAAATTAGGCATGAAAAAAAGAGAGGAGCCGAAGTACGTTGGTTTTAAATGTATGAAGGTTATAATGACTGGGAAATAAAGATCTCGGCAAGGAATTCCATAAGTGAGTGTTAAGGCTTAAGAAAAAACAATGCTAGTTCAGCGTGCGTCCGGAAATAGGCTTGAGAGTAAACTAATCTACATTCACAGAGAGACGGGTGTTACGGTTAAAGTTGTAAAGGGGCGAAATGACACTGGAAATTTTATTAAAGCACTCATGGTGCGAATAGCGATAGAACAATCTAAGCAAAGAGACATTACGTCAGTATTCAAGGGTGTCAATTGATTGTGTAATTCGAGTATCAGCATCACGTATGAGTTTTATAGAACGGAGTTGAATTCTATCTAGCAGGTACACAGAGGTCTTACGAACATCTGACCGAATGTAAGCATTTTATTTCTTATATCGTTTGACACCGCTACGACACCGAATATGCTATCATTCCAACGTAAGTTGTCATTGACATATATACCGAGAATGGAAAGTTTTTCGGTTTCGACAATGCAAGTGCCATTCATGGACAGTGACTGGTTGTTTAAATATCGCAGACGGCAGACGGCATTGTGTTTGGGAAGCATCAAATTCGACTCCGTTAATTGTTCCTGTAGAACGTTCCCGGTCTACAGCCGAAGAGTACGTACGTGAGTCCGGGAACGAATATGAGAAGCAGAGAGTACTGTCGTCAGCAAAGTGATATATATCATTTGAAGTAGTAGACAAGAGATCATTGAAGAAAATTAAAAAGGGTGTCGTAGACAGAACAGAGCCCTGGGGCACACCAGTATTTATTTTGTGAATATCAGACTTGAAATCATCCAAGACAACTTGAATTGAACGTTCTAAAAGGTGATTTCTAATCCACTGAAGATGAGATTCAGCAGATTGATGTACGGTGATGCTGATGTTCCATTTTTCGGCGAGACATGATATCAAATCACCGTGGACCTGTTGCTACGAAAACCGTATTGCAAATCATTAAGAAGTATTCTTGTTTCAAGATATTTCAAGGGCTGCTGGTGTATAAGCGTTTCCATGAACTTAGCAACAATTGATCTAAGTGCAATTATTTTGTAGGAGGAGAGAGAGAAAAAGATTCGCCATTTTTAGGGACGGGCAGAATAAATGCTGTCTTCCATCTGATCGGAAAGAGACCTAAGGAGCATGATTGTTTGAAAAGCGTACGCAGTAGTTTTACTTGCGTGTAAGAACACCTCTTCAGAAGAAGGGGAGATACACAATCTCGACCAGCCGATCTGTGGATGTTAAAATCTTTGAGTACTCTTACAACTACACGAGTGCGAAAATGAATTTGTCAAATTGAAGGTTCGACGCACTCAAATATAAGCGGAAACAAAGTACAATCTAGAAGTGTTGAGCCCCCCGGAACGTTCATGTAGATTGACCTTGTTCAAAGAGCTACCAGCTTGAATGTCATTATAAACGAGCTGTGGGATGAGGAAAAAGCAAAATTTCTAATATTTTTGGCGAACGACCAAATAATTTTACTAACTTTCTCGTAATCTAATGAGGGATAAAAGATTTCATTCCAAAGAGAATAATGTTTGTGATCATATCAGCAGCGGCATCTACATCGTTATTATTATTGGGACTGCATTCGTGATGTCGACTTTGATGTCTTTTTGTGAAATGCAAATTTCGAGCTCATCTCCTGATAGGAAAACTTGCATCTATCTTCAACGCAACCCTTATTAATCCAACAAGAAGCCTAAATACACTGAATCTTATATGGTTTTGAGGTAACATTGTGTTGCGGATTACTTTGCAAGTCAATTTTTTGACCCTTAACTTGTGTTTGGACTGCGGTTTTGGTTATGGCTCCGATGACAGTTAATTTTCCAATAGGCATTATTGCAAACAGCATAACTCCCCAGGATATAGAGAGAGCAAGGTAGAGCAAGAGCAAGAGCAAGTAGACAAAATAGACTATAAAGTTCTTACTGGCGTCTTCACAAAGCACTAAGCTGACCATGTCCATCGTTCGCATCAAAATAATACTTGAAAGAGTAACCAAAACCAAACCAAAGTAACTTTCAGGATATCGCCGTACGTTGAAAGTTAATCTTCTTATACAATGGCCCATTTTAAATTTCAGAGATTGAAACCTGACATTTTTTTTTGGACAAATCAAACAAATATCTATTTAGAATCAACAAATGAAACTCTGAACAAAATTTCAATCATTCTCTCCCTGCTTTTAGAACTTGGGCCATAGGTTCTATCGACAACTGATGAAGGTTTTTCCTCGCTTATGGTATCGCTCGCTTGAAGCGCTTTCTAAATAATGGTGAGTCTTGTGAATTGTGAGTTGGCTAAATTTGATATATTCTGGTGACTATCTACTATATTCCACTTACATTATAAAATATGCTTTTTAGGCGGTTTTAATCTCCGCCTGTTTCACCACATGGGTTGCGCAAACTAAGTGTTGCACTTCATTATTTAATTTTTGTGCCACCAAATCAAAAACAATGGACGAGCGGACTTGTTCCTAGAAAGTAGAAGCAAACACTTTCACCATAATTTCATGTTCATGTAAATTTCAAATTTTCTGCGCCTTTTATCAATACCGTCCTCATCAGAGTAAGTGAGTGCTTCAACTTTAAATACTGAACGCACATTAAATTGAAATTGTTCAACCTCCATCCATTCCAGCAACTAATACCCACCAACCACTACTACACCATCTGAGTGGTTCAGGAAAAAATCTCATAAATAACTAAATAAGCCCAATGTGTCGTCTAATTCCCTTAACGGCTCCTCATACATATTTAGTACATTTGTAGTGACTCCCTGCTGCAACGTCTCATTTCATTGAAATACAGACAACCCTCTGGCCTTGTAATGCTCCTGATCAAACACAAGGGGTGGAAACTACTACAAATCCAATAAAATTGTTATCCGATACGAAGCGCAAGCATCCCCGAAATGAAACAAAAAACGAATAGCACAACAACATCCCTTTAGTCATACTCGTATGCTAGTCAACTAACCCCCATACACATCTCCACCAACCCCTGGAACAATACACACTACACAGGATTTATTCGCATGGCATCCTGAATCACTGCAATTCATTCTTTGGATATTCTAGACTTTGTGCATTTGATTTTCCCGATTTTTTTTTTTTTTTTTTTTTTTTTTTTTTTTTTTCATTTCATTTTCGTCATGATTAAGACATATCCTTTCTCCCAAGTTTAGGGATGTGAACATCCTGCCTTACTAGAGATGGGCTGTGTGCTGCTGACGTACTGGCGAATTATTATTTTTTTTACGAGTATGGCTCTACCATGTTGCTTGCCACAATTGCTCTCATTTCAATTTTTTTTGAATTTGTTTGGCCTGATGGTAGTTCAGTGGTATCGTCGTCGCATTGAGGAATACGAAAATGTGATGTAGTCGTACCTATACGAGTACGTATGTGTATGGCCACCCCCTTTGGCGTGTATATTCATTAAACAAGGGTAGTGGTGAATGGGGTGATTTGGTACAAAAAATGTGCAGTAAAATTCCAACTCTAGTAAACTTGAGTGCATTGTGTCCCAAACAAATCCCCTTTACTGGAATTTCTCCATCGTTTAGTGTATGTCATCACTCTTTGTACGAATACTGTGATGAAGTTACATATGCACGCGCCAGAATAAAAGTGCGGGTGTGTGTGGAA
This sequence comes from Volucella inanis, assembly GCA_907269105.1. Lineage (NCBI taxonomy): Eukaryota > Metazoa > Arthropoda > Insecta > Diptera > Syrphidae > Volucella > Volucella inanis. Next base: position 130,120,875 of record OU026154.1, read on the forward strand.
CCAAAAAGTCATTGAATTTACCATACATTCGCTTAGATATTCACCCCCTGGAAAAGCAATTTTTTGTTCTAATTTGTGAACCAAACTCGATCTATTACAAGTATTGCCAGCCTAAGAAAATATTTTGTCGAGTAAGTTGGTGTAAGAAATGCTGGTGGTAAATGATCAGCAGTAAATGGTCATCAGCAGTTACTATGAAGGCGGTTCTTCGTATGGTTTTAATATACCGCCGAGGACGATTTCCACCGGCTTAGGAATAATACCTCATTTGCAATAAATCTATAATAAATGTGAAAATATCGACTCCTCTTCATTGCGATCTTTGTACAATGACTTGAGCTGGTTTTGGTTTTGGTTTGTGTTTTCCACTTCACTTCTTCAGCTAAGGCATAAAAGTGAACATATGTAACCGTGCAGCAACGTGGTGTTTCCTAAAGCCATTAAATTATACATGAGTACAAGAAGTCAGACATATTATAACTAATCTGAAAATTTGTCCTCCTAGACGATGATTAAGCAGGTAATTACCGGCTTCTACAGTGAATTACATTTTAATTTCGTGCTAAGTGGTTGCTTTACCTCCTCGGAGTGGTCCCTAGAAACTCCATGTGAAAACTCATGGACACGGATCCTCAAATTAAAAGCGCAATTTTCTCTATGTTAAGTAAAGAAAAAAACTGGAAAACTCCTCAGTGGGAATCAAGGAGGATCTTGACTTGACGTATTTAAAATCAGGATCTCGGCGGGCCTAAGAACTAACTGTCAGGGATCCTGAAGTAAAGATGATGGGGGAGAACTAAAATTATGCCAGCAGTATCAGTCATAACCTAGTACGGGGCTACTGACAACATTCAACCTAACCCCTTTACTCCAAAGGGTGTCACAAACGCAGTGTAAAAATAATACATAGTTACGAGCTACCTAAAAGCCTGAAACACGAGTGGTATATTTATTAACAACAAAAGGGAAACGACTTTATAGCAAAGCACTGCGATCGCTTGATCCCTAAACAAGCCATGAACAACCGAATAATTCGCTAAGACTGTAGACTGCGATAAAGTAGACTAAACCGCCACCCAAGGAGTGTGATTGAAAACTGGAACATATACGAGGTGTATTCAAAACGTAAGGTGACTTTTGAAATTTCAAAGGCAACGTACATTAGATTTCGTTTTTTCCTTTTTTGCTGTGTTGGTACACCTCTCCCAAACATATGTTCACAGTTTCAAGTATAAAGCATACTTAGTTCTTTTTTGACAGATAAAAAGGTTAGACATGTTTTGGTGTGCTCGGAACAAAGAATATTGCATTAAATTTTGTGTAAAAAACGGATTCAGATGCTCTAAAACAATTGAAATGCTGATAGTGGCTTACGCAGAGTCTGCTCTATGTAAACAGAATGTTCACAAGTGGTATAAGCTCTTCCAAGATAGCCGAGAAGCTGCCAATGACGAACCTCGCTCTGGAAGCCGTAGCACATCAACAAAAGATGATAACAACGAAGTTGTGAAAAAATTGTTTTGAAAAATCGTCGAATAACCATAAGAGAAGTTGCTCAGGATGTTCATAAATCGGTCGGATCGTGTCATGCAATTTTTTCGGATGTTTTAGGCATGAGACGTGTCTCAGCGAATTTTGTTCCGAAACTTCTTAATTTTGATTAGAAGAAACGTCGATTGAGCATCGCTCAGGAGCTCTAGAATAACGTTATTGTTGATCCTGACGTGCTCAAAAGAGCCATAGCTGTTAACGAATCATGGATATATAATTATAACGTCGAAACCAAAGCCCAATCGTCCCAATGGAAGCACCCAGGAGAACCAAGACCGAAAAAATCACGACAGGTTCGATCAAATGTCAAAATTTTGATCACTGTTTTTTTTTTCGATTTTTGGCCAAAATCAACACGATAATCATGCCTCAACCGGGTTTGGCCCCATGCGACTTTTTCCTGTTCCCAAAAACTGAAGAGACCTATGAGAGGACGGAGATTTTTAACGATTGAGGAAAGGCTATACCAAAAAGTGCTTATGAGAAGTGCTTCGAGGATAGGAAAAAAAGCGTTGACAAAAGTGCATTACATCTGGGGGGGTTTGCTTTTAAGCAGACAACGTTAATACTGATGAAAAAGTAAATATATATATATATATATATATTTTTTTTTAATATAAAGTCACCTTACACACATCGTACTATGGTGACTGCTAGAGGATAAGCAGCGGCAGATTTGTCTTTAGAGGCAAACTCAAATAAAAAGAGCTGAGTTTCAACAAAATAAACGAGCGCCTCGTGACCATCTGTGTCAATGTTAAATTTGTCAGCATTACCTGTATATCTGCGCACATCCCAGCGGAAGAAAAGGCTATGGCATCCAAGACTGCTTTTATGATTTATTGCTTTTGGCATGATTCTGAATCCGTCTTATGTGATTTCATCACAAGGATAGAAAAGGCGGACATCTTTGGTGAGACAGTCGTTAACAATAGACTGAGTGACACGACAACGGATTCTGGCTTCTGTAAAAAATGTCACCGTTGGTGCCTGCATCTCAAAATTGTCTGATCTGGAGTTCAACTGATCAACCTCCAGTGCTTTGAATGTCCAGAAGTGCTTAGGAGAAATGCATCAGAAGACTGCAATCGCAAGAAGTCACCAGCGTTTTAATCGACGTACGATAGGCAAAGTTGGCGACAACCCAACAAAAATCCCGCTTCTGATGAGCTGGGTTTCACTGTGAAAGCCGCAGCTTGACAATGATTGTCGACTGCTCCTGCAGAGTAAGAAACACATTGAGCGTCATTGCGAAGGAGAATTAGAATGAGCAATATAGGATAACCGGGCTTCTTAGGGAGCAGCAGATGGACTTACCGAGGAAATTGAGAGATATTTTAGCAGGAAAAACGTGTGAAAATTTGACAGACAGACAGAAAGCAAACGAAAGCTTGCAACTAGAAGCAATGGAATCTAATGATCCGCACAATCGCAGTTAATATTAAGGATATGGGAGAATAATTGATGAACGCTGATAAAAGACGAAGATGACCAACAAACCATTGTACCTAAGGGATGATATACAATAACCGACCTCGACGAAGTAAGGTTGTTTAGCGAGATTGCCGATACTGATCGGTGCGGCGGAAGATGACTTTGTGAAGAGGATGCACCAAATATCAAATACAGTCAAACGATGACATGCCAGATATACAGAACCTCAGCAACATACTATAGAAGTTTCTAGTAAACGTCAATTATAGAAGTATCAGGCTCCTCAACCTCGTCAACCAACGGATTGGTCCTCATAAGTGTGGCTTCTAGTCTGAAAAGTTCATCATCAACCAGATTTTTACATATGTAAGATCCTAGGATTACCGATTATGACATAGAGCAAACTTATACAAAGACATGGACGATTTTGGCAAGCAATGGCTGAGCTTATCTAGCTCTGAAAGATAGCCATCAAGAAAGCTTGCTGCTTCGTGAAAATATTTAAGCAGAAGCAAGTGATGGTCTGGCAGTAAACGAAAAAAGAATGAAGTACATGTTGTAATCGACATAGGACACACAATATCGACAGTCAGGTAGTTACCGACTTTTTCTATCTAAGCTTTCCAGCTAATATAAACAATAACGCCATCTTAGAGGTTAGTCAGAGAACAACACTTGTCAATCGCTGTTTTTCTTTTTTTGGCTATAGAATTCAATTAAAAAGCAAAAACCTCTCCCGCGTAATCAAAATATCGATCTGTATCAAAACTTTATCAAAAAAGAAACAAGAAGACCTTGGTCGATTCGAGCGAAGAGGCCTTTGGGTATTCGCAACGTTTTTATCCTTCGAGAGAGCTGCAAATGGTACAAAATAGCACGGACTTAAAGAAACTTATTTTATCAGCTTAGATGGCTACGAAATTTATATTGGATGGACACCAGTGCTGCATCTTGTAAGGAACTATCACTATGCGAAAGCTATCACGCACGAACTTGGTGCGCGAAATCGAAACTAGGGGCATGTTGGTTAAGGAACAAATCCACCCCGGACTATAGCACCACCTAAGTAAATATTGTCATAAACCCAAATATTCCAGAACAATAATATAGCACCAAAGCGTGTGTGTTCACCTATCAGTTCAGTTTTCAACCTTCACAGGAACTCCTTTCCCATATACATTGTTGAATGCGTGTTGTGATACAAATTGCTCGACATTTTTCCCCTTCACTTATTGGTGGCACATTATAGAGTCATGTGGTAACCTGGGAGACTTAAATAGTTGAGCAGACGCTGCCTTGAAATGTAACAGAAGCCTCCTACTATACTCGTTCTGATAGTTTCCCTAAAATGTCACCAAAAAAAAACGTTAAAGCTTGATAGTTGTATACGAGGCGTGTTTAAAACAAAAAAAAAGTTATCTATTGTACTCATCATTATTAATTTTGCCCGCTTCAAAGTAGTCCTCCTCAGATATACTTGTACCAATGCTTTTTCCAATCTTCGAAGAACTTCTCATAAGCATTTATCGGTATAGCTTTGGCTTCTTCCAGCGATGTCGTTTTTATTGCCTCAGTCGTTGCATAGGTCTCTTCAGTTTTGGGAACAGAAAAAAGTCGCATTGGGCCAAGCCCCATGAATATGGTGGCTGAGGCATGATAATCGTTTTGATTTTGGCCAAAAAATCTCTCAGAAGCAAACGATTTTCAAAAATTCCAAACGTTTTTTTCGTATCTTTAAGGTAATATTCCTTATTAACCGTACGACTTTAACGTAAAAACTCCTGATGCACTACAGCACGGTAATCGAAAAAAACAGTGATCAAAACTTTGACATTTGATCGAGTCTGGCGTGATTTTTTCGGTCTTGGTTCTCCTTAGTGCTTCCATTGAGACGATTGGGCTTTGATTTCGACGTTCTAACCATATACCAAAGATATGGCTCTTTTGAGCACGTCAGGATCATCATTGCCGTCATTCTAGAGCTTCGAGTGATGCTCAAGCGACGATTCTTCTTATCAAAACTAAGAAGTTTGGAACAAACTTCGCTGACACACGTCTCATGCCCGAAACATCCGAAAAAATATATCAACATCCTCAGGAACTTCTCTTATGGTTATTCGAAACAGTTTTTTCACAGCTTCGTCGTTATCATCTTTTGTTGATGTGCTACGGCTTCCAGAGCGAGGTTCGTCATTGGCAGCTTCTTGGCTATCTTGGAAGAGCTTGTACCACATGCGAACATTTTGTTTACATAGAACAGACTCACCGTATGCCACTGTCAACATTTCAAGTATTTTGGAGCACTAGATTTCATTTTTTACACAAAATTTGACGCAAATTCTTTGCTACATTTTTTTATAATAATTGAAAATCGCTGGTCGCACCAAAACACGTCTAACCTTTCTATCTGTCAAAAACAAACTACGTATGACATATGCTTACAACGGCGAACATATATATGTTCGGGACTTGTGTACCAGCACAGAACAGAACCTGACCAGAACTGGCTCATAATAAGGTCCTAACACAGCTGTAGCTGCTGTTTGTCATTAGTTTTTGTAACAGATGATGCCCTCAAATATGCTGTTGCTTTCTTTGATGCCTTCATTTCGCCGAACACTGATGTAATTAATCCAAATATTCTACAAAAAGGAGGTAGACACCATTTGCTGGTAACTCTGAAAAGAGTTGACACAACCAGCTTGCAATTAACATACAAACCGAACTTTTGAACACCAAATGTAGCCTCTAAGCCGAAGACTACACGGATTTCAATAACTTCGTATCCATTAGCCTTGTTTTCTTCATGTTCAAGTGCATGGAGTAAGGGAAAACCACAATACAGCGCTTGAATACGGCCTCGGAGACTTCAGTAATATTGGAGATTTCTGCAATACCAATCGGATAATCACTGTAGGCACTCTTTCAGAATTTCAGAAATTGCGTTTTAGACATCCGAAACCAACGTGGCCTTTATATCGGAATATCACGCGACCATCATCTTATGTTAGCCGATATACGAGTACCGCTCAAACTTGCTTCGAGTTATCAGGTACAATACCGACAGACGTCGGAATCCCATAGAAGCAGAAACTACCAGCACCTCAACGCATGAAGAAATGGATGATCATTGGAATGCTGTGACAAATATGTAGATAGTTGCCTACATCGGTTAAGGCAAAAACGTCAAAGCACATGGTTATCAGCAGATACCTGGAGACGGATCAATGAGCGTATTTTAATAGATGGTAGGCTCGGATTACAGTGGCATCAGCAGTAGAGAAACCCGAATTAGCGTTTGAAGCGGAAGGAAGTGCAGCGTAATGTCAGACGTGATAAGCGTTCACACAACAACGCACTAGCTGCTTCTTCAATTAGTGGGCAAGTATGACAGCAGTATAGTCTATAGCGTCACATACCATAATAACTACTGATGGTAAGAGTTCTAAATAGCATCCAGTGAAAGGTTAAGATTCCCGTCTCCTTAATTTAAACCAGACCTCCCAGCCTCAAAGAGATAGTAGCACTAACTGATCTCTCAAAAAAAAAAAAAAAAAAAGCGGCAGCCATCAGCCATTAGTGGTATTCCTGCCGATCTTTTTTAAGCGGCGCCAACTATTGTATGTGTTCTCTCAACCGTAGCCAAGAAAATTAGCTAAGATAGTTCTGGAGCGGATGAAAGACCCCTCGTGAATCATCATTGAAAAATGTCGAGTTCAGGTCTCTGCTACATCTACTGCTCATTGGCTATAAAAAGGCTTTCGTCAGTTTGAACAGAGATATTCTGTTAAGGCCACTTACAACAGCGGTGTCACGTTCACGGGTTGTATATTTTTACCGTGGTTATTCCTGGTAGTCACTAGCAATATACTTTGGGCAGCACAAGCTTAAAGAAACTACGGATTGAGGTGGACAATGACATCTTACCTCTAACACCTGGACTACGCTGTTTGCCTTCTTGCACATAAAATAATGGATCCCCACCAAACGTTACGAAATGTGCAAACTAAGCCAAACAAAGTAGGTCTTGGTATACAAAAATGTGAGCGGCAAAATCGGGAAAGCTAAAGCTGTGTTTGGAATGCTATCAAAAAGCTGGAAAAGCAATGTTCTCAGCACAAAAATCAAGCTGAGACTGTCCAGATCCAAAGTAAAATCAGTACTACTATACGGATGTAGTATTTGGGAGATTACTAACAGTATCATTCAATGACTGTAAACCTTCGTAAGCAGATAGATTTTTTGGCCAAACCACATCTTCATCGAACAGACTTAAGTACCTGAGATAAGATCAAGAACCCATAGAAGTCAGCATACGGAGGAGGAAGTGGAGATGGATTGTTTACACTTTATAGAGCGAAAACGGCCCTATTGCGAAATATTCCATGCAGCGGAAACAGGCTTTGTTGCTTTGCTGCCGTATACCCATATAGGGTGTCAGGATTTAAAGAATTAAATAAGTATAACTGCAGATGGCAAGACCCGCCAGGATGATGGCAGGCGAAACGAGTACTCACCGACATCCATCTCCATCAGTAGGCTCGAATGCATCCTCACTACTATGCTAAGCCCCTAAGTGTGGTAAGCATAGGTGGCACCCATTCTGAATTGATTTCTGTAAGAGTAATAACCTTCGTTATGGAAGGGAGAGATTAGATTAAAAAGTTAATGATTATATCTAGCGGATTTCAGATCTACTATATTACTCTCTCTAAACCCCATATTCCTCCCTATCCGGGGATCTCAGAAGAATCGAGGATATGCATTCCAAATGGCAAAACAAAAAAAAAATCCTCACTGCACATCAAATTTAAATTTAATTCAATTTACTGAAGCTTCGGTATGATGGCAATACTACCTTAAGCACGTTCACGAAGCAGACGCATTTGCAGTCCAGTTGCCCGCGTTGTTTGTTATTGTCATTGTCGACGTCGCTTTTGTCACTGTTGTGGGGGCTTGCTTCCCAGCCTTTTGTTGATGCAATAGCAGTGCTGCCACGTTTTTATTATTATCCTTCTGTTATGCTGTGTGTCCTTTTATTGCATAATCAATTTCTTAAAGGCTTTCGCCCCATGGTCGGTAAGAACCTTCCATCCACTGCTTGCCATAGCAGACAATAAGGACATTTGAATTTACGACTGTGTCACTGGCACTTTCTTTTGTCGCTTTCACTGTAAATATCCACCCGAAGGGAGATATGGACTCTGGAGTCGTTGTAGTTAGTTCTGACCATAAGTAGAAGATTGCGTGGATAGCGATGATATTTTTCCGCGTGGACTTTTCCTTTTTGCTCCCTTTCGTCACTGCCACGGATGTTTACTCAGAGGTGACGATTAATTTTGCGCAACGACAAAGGTGTGTAAATAATTGAATATGTTACCTACACAGATGTGTGGAAAGCGTCCACTGTTTTCATATGTTTGTAAGCTTTTAAACATATTTCTAAAAAAGAAGTCCTGCAAACCGATCGATTGTTATGCACCATTAAGTCAGACGACCAACTGATGTTAGTGTGGTGGAAGCAACGTCTAATTGTCGCTGAATGTGTCGTCTAGAGAAATTGAAGGACTAATTTGCAAGTTGGGTGGTTTTCATGTAGATGCCACGGCGCATTTATGTGCACTTTTGCATAGAAAAGCTCTGTAGTTTTCCAGGGACGAGTAGTGTTCGGAGGGTAAATTAAAATGTTCGCCTCCTGCCACGTTGAACAAACAGAGCGTTCGATCTTATCTGGATTGCATTATGTGTCTGGGAAATTACCGTGTTCTCTGTACCCTTACTTCTGTAAGGGTGTACTCCTGCGTTACGTTTTCTGTTTTCCTTTTTTTTACTGCCATGCTACGATTAGAGAGTGTACAAGTAGTGTCGGCAATGGTGCAATAAAAATTAACTGTTTCCGGTTTTAATTGAAGCAGAGCATTGGGTATAGACAGTGGACAGGATTTGAGGGTGGAATTAATTATATTAGTGGTACCCGTAGATGCGGTGATATTTTTCAGATTGAATATGAATACATATCAGCTGAAAAGTGGGAGAGTGGGAAATTATAGTTTTACACAATGTACACAGAAATAACGAACAGGACTGCAATTGATTGGCAGGGTATCGAGTTAAGGTGATTTTGTTTGATTTGCATCGACACCAAGGTGCAAGGTATTCACTGAAATGGATTCGTTTGCTCATGGGATTAGGTATCCGTGATGTTTAATACACAAAAAAATTAAGAGCGATTATAAGAGAGTTTCCTACTTGAGTTAATTTTCATTCCGACACATTGTAGAACCAGGAAATAAGTGTAAGGAATGGAGGATGTATTTTGAAAATTTAAAACTTATTGGGACACGTGACTTGGGATCAGTTTAAATAATGATAGGTGTCGACCTGAGCCTCTGGCTCTAGTCGAACATGCAGCCGAACAATGGGAGTAGTAGTAGAGTAGTAGTAGAGTAGTAGTAGAGTCTCTGTTACAAAGCTTCGTCCGATGGGATAAATCGAGCAAAAGAATGATAAAAAACTTTCACGTCTATGTACTACGGTGTTTACGGTGTTTATAGAGAGCAGAACAGAACCTATTTGAACATGGATTTTTCATTGGAGAAAGACCTAAGGACATGAAACCTTAAGGTTAAAACTTGAATGGGAATCTAATTACGGTCCGCATTAAGGCTAAACTAAGGCTTACATGTAGTCACGTCTCCATACAAAAAAACGTAGACCTTGCCACAAATTGGCTCAATGGACAATGCTATTTATGTTGCCAGCATAAAGTACAGAAGACTAGTGCCAGCATTGTCAGTAAGCCGCCCCTGATGTACTATGTATCACCTAATTATCACGAAACCACTGATTTGATGAATAGTGTCGGCAAGTGCATGCTCAAAAAGAAAGTATGACCAGTGAATGGGGATTTCAGCATTGTTTTGCTCTATCCACAAAGAAAGACTCACTTAATTCGTTACGACACCACCAAGACATTTGATGTCAAAAAAGGTGCTCGAAGAGATAGCGAAACTCACAGGGTAGGTAATACCAGAGGAAAAAAGTTTTAAAAGTACAGCAACTACTATACCTCAACAGCATTGACATTATAGGAAAAAATCATCGAGTTGGAACAGGAATATTTGAAGCCCTTGGAGCAAAGGTACTCAAGATGGACTTAAGGTAAATGAGAGTGAAAAAAATTATACGTTGTCCACAAGAACAGAGACCCAACACCAACGTGGCTGGTAATTCTAACAATGATACCACCGCAGAGATCAGTCGAATGAATACTCCTTTTAATCTCTTGGACTAAAAAGGCAACTGAAAATAAGTTTCAACAAAGAAGGCACTGAATAAGACCCTTACTTCCAGCATGGATTCTATCTTGTTCCTGTTTGCGTGATTTTCTGAGAAAAATTTTTGTATAGCACTCTCCATTACAAAGTCCTTTAATACTAATGTTTCGGAAAGTCTATCTGCCGAACTATTTAAAGAATTTTTAGAGAATACTAATTAATTTAGAAGAGTTATTCAGAGGTAAAAATGCAATCTGAATGGAACTTCATTATTGTTTATTTGATCCTCAGGATAAACTAAATTACCCCAATTACGAGCATAAGTCATAGATCTCCTTATATTGCCTATGACATTTACTTAGATACTACTACAGTCAGAGGCGAACAACGGTCTCTCCAACTAGCATAGTTTTTTGCTAGCTACTTCCAATTGCTCACACGAAGTTGACTGATGTCAAGTTCCACTTGAGTTAGCTGCCTAAGCAGAGGTCGTCGAGATGGAGTCGAAAACATTCTGGACCGAGACGAGACATGGTGTACATGCACCATGTCCATGACAAAGCCATATATGCTGGGTTGTTCGAGGTCGGACGAACAGTTTGCCCTCTATTAGTTTATTGATGGTGCAAACGGAACCGAAAATAACCCAAAGCCTAGGAAGACAAAGATCTTAAATACCTCAAGGCTAAATCCGCCAAGGGTTATATTGTTTCGGACACGTCGCTGTTGGGTATTTTTTCTTATTCCCAGCATAAACTTGGTTTTGACCTTATTGACCGTTGAACCCATCTTCACCTTTTTCGCCTCAATACTCGCGAAAGCGTCACTTACATCACGCTAATTTCTTCCGATGCTGAATGATGCTAAAGATTTCGCATTTTATGAAATCAAAGATCTCAGACAGTAATGTCAAGACTTGACATTGCGCTGTATATGTACTCCTAGATACTCATATCTGTAGATGCTGTCATACGCGGCCTTAATATCGATGAATAGGTGGTATGTATCGATTTAGATACATAGTTGTTGGTTAGATACATAGTTGGCCGAGTTGGGAGGGTCTCCTCTCTTAAGGAACGGAAAAACAATGTTGAGATTCCATTCATCAGGCACACATCGTCTGACCAAATTATACAGATGAGTATGCTCCTTATTAAGTCATCGCCTGCCACTTTCAAGAGTTTGGCGTGTAAGCTATCCGCTCCAACAGCTTTGTTGGACTTAAGCTCAGATATGACTATCTTCACTTCATCCAGGTCGGATAGTTGGTTTAGATCGTCCAGGTTGAAAGGTTCATTCTGCCTGGCAGCGGTATTTAGTTCGACATTGCCGTTACATAGTCTACAGAAATGCTTTTTCCAAAACTTCAGCATCGACTGTGACTCTGCTGAGATCCAAAAAATTGTTGGCTCTGCACATAACATAATTACAATTATTGGAGAGAATACAATCCACAAGTTTTAGGCCAAGCATCAATGCATCCATAAATATTGACGGTTTGGTGCGGTTGATGGCATGGGGGCATCATCGAACCTTATTTCTTTCGAAATGAAGAAGAAGACACAGTTACCGTCAATAGCTTCAGGTATAGAAAGATGTTTACCGACTGTCTGTAGTCAGAGCTCGATAACATTGATATATCCGAGCTGTGGTTCCAACAAGACGGCACTACATGCAATATAAGCGACACAACGCCCGAAGTTGTGAAGGAGAAATTTGGCGACTGAGTCATCTCATGACGAGCGTTCATCAATAGGTCGCCGCGATCCTGCGATTTGACACCACTTGATTATTTTATCTGTGGCCACGTCACGCACATTTGACACGCTGTTGCCGAAATAACGCCGCACATATCGGACCGAGTCATCAAAAATTGAACCAATCGCATGAAAAACTACCAGCGAATCCAATTCAGCCATTTGAACGATGTGCTTTTTTTTTTATAATACCGCGCGTGCACAAAGGGGATATGAATACCCTTTTACTGGCTTTTTCTCCAGGGCGCGGGCGGGTGGTGTAGAAGTTTGAAACTCAGGTGTATTAGGTTTCGATATTTTTCCCAGAGGTGGTTGTCAAACTGGACGGGACGAGCCAATACATCCTCAACCAGTGGGTCTTAAGTACGTGCTAGTTGTTAGTTCGTTACATTTAGCCCAGCCAGCAACCACTCCAATATTAGTGTTATGCCTTCATGTCAGAGTTGACGCCGACGGGATTTTCATATAACTACATACAAATTCTATGAAAAGAGTTTTTCACAGAATTGCCTCGCACGGGATTCGAACCCACGACCCTCTGCTTGAGGAGTCTATGCATATACCACTACACCACACGTAATGACATGAACACAGCTTCAAAATAAATTATTTATATATCTAACACCGTTGTTGTTTTATTTAATTTTTTTCCTGTCGGTCTTATCTGGTCACCCTATATTCTCTTGTTCGTCTCTTCGGTTTCCGAATCTCATTCCTGGATTAGCACCCCTCAACTTTCTTCTGAAAAGCCGGTATTCTTCTCTCCCCATCTACTCATAAAGTTTGTGAGCAGCTCTAATCTTTAGATTCATGAGCTTGTTGCACTCGTTGTCAAACCAGGGCTTTTGTTGTGTTGGCGACATGGCTTTTTGTGCAGTTTTGCTACTGGTGTTGAATACTTGATGCTGGCGGCATATAACCTCTTAAGAAATTAGAAGAGACTCAATCAGAAAAGGATTTGGCGATCTCTGACGATTGGAGCCATTCGACGTCAAGCTTCCTCACAGTATCTATCGTTTAACTGTCCACAAAAATAATCTTTCCAGATTTTTTTGGTAAAACTCCTGACCTTTATTTTTCTGGCTGCGCTTCTCTATGACTTCAATATCGGACCTTCTCAGAATAGTTTGCTGGACTTGGGCTGTGTCGGATATCTTCATCCTTATCTTGGCTAAGACAAGATAATGGTCCCAATCGATGTTATCTACTCGTAATATTCGGACATCTAAAATACATAGGAGTGTCTCGCGTCTATCGCAATTCATCAATCACATCTCATCATAGCTGACTATAGTTGCAAATCAAAATTACCTCCGCTTTCGGGTGTGATGGAGTGGAGACTGTGTTCCGCACTGTATTACCAAAGATGTCCTACTTTCCTAGCTTGGCTACAAAATTGATTGTTGCGCAGCTGTGCAAGTCTAAGTAATAGGACAGTCAACAGTTTCCCGTACAATTGCATCGTAAGTCTTCCCAAACATATCTTTAGTCATTGAATATAAGTCATATAAGCTTTACCGTGGTTTAGATTAGCCCGAATCTACTCAAAACATAAAGGAATCTGTACTCTTCTTTAGTTACAATTCGAGAGACATTCTAACGATAACCATCTATAACGTTGGTGCCTCTCCTCTTCAAGCTTATTTTAATGATGCCGCAACTGACTTGGACCGTTGACTTGGGAACGTCCCATCATCCATTATAAACGCTATCAGATTTTTGTGGTATCCTGAATCTTGGTCCATAATTTCCGATGATATTAGCATATAGAACTTCTTTTCACTGCCACTTCATTCAATGGTAGGTTGTTCAAGGTGCAAAAGCGATCGTTTCCTTAACATGTATCAGGACACGGAATAGCTACTAAAGCAAATCTATTCAAACGTATATATTCTCCCACGTCCTAAGAACTGAAAGTCTCTAACCGACCCTTGAACTCATAAGCAAGGTGTGTGCCTAAATCAGCTGCAAATCTAGAACCAAGAAGTGTTTAATAATCTTCAACCAAAGCATCTCAGGTATTTATCACTATGTCCACCAATTTCATCTAACTGAATGTTGACAGATCAAGGTTGCCACGTTACGTTATGAATAATAAAAAATTCATACCGTTTATGCCTCTACGCGAGGCAAGGCTCCATTTCAAGTCAAAATGATTGCTTTCATAGCCTCAATCCACTGAAATTACCAGGGAAAGGAACACATTCAATATCAACCAACCACAAAGGTGAACCATCTGAGATAAAATCTTTATCACTTCATACCAAAACCATTCCTCTGAGGATACCAATGTATCGGATATGCAAAGAATTTCGCCTAATTTCAGCGTCAGGAAGCTCATGAATATTAAATAATAGAATTCAAATTCCACCAAAGATAAGAGAGTATCTATCTGATAGTACGCTCCATCCGTATATGTCGCCACAACACAGTACCTACTCGTACGCTGTGATATTTGATTCGATATTACATCTTCAATTCGGATCTCGAATTTACCTCACAAACACCTGCCGCAACCTTGAGGTCGACGTTGTGATGGAATAACGTCAACGTAGCGAATCTTAATATTTTTCAATTTCATCCACATGCTGGCCTTCTGCCTCTACCGCTCTCTGCCGGATATCTAAAACCGAAAAAAAGTCGGAGTCGCCCAAATTAAGAAAAAAAAATCGAAGGTCTCCTTCTTCTCACCTGTGTCTGGGGTAGGGTTTTTGCTTATTTTTTTCAAGGTGACGGTGATTGTTTTGAACATATGTGAATACAGAGTGTGATGAAAGTAAGCCGACATTGCCCGAGGATAAAAATTTTTGATAAAAACTATTGATCCGATGTTTAAAGAAAGATCTTGCATAGTTTTGGGCGGTTTTTAAATCAGTTACATTCTGTGCAAGTATCGTGTTCGGAAAAATTAAAAATAAAAAAATTAATTGGAAACTGGTATATTTAACAATTTTTGTGTATTACAATGAAAAAAAAAATTAAAAATCACCACAGTATGTAGTCTTAAGATGGGCTCTTAATATGTACTATAACTATCTTTGGGTGGCGCATCAGTCTGGGGTGAACTCTACCAACAGGTCATCTCATCATTCCGCATGCAAGATATGGGTTTCACAGGGATGCCAGATCCAAGTACAACTGTGCACATGCTGTCATATTCTGCGTCAAAATCGACGAATTCGTGTCGATTTGAAGGTGATAGATCTTTTCAAAGATCTGCCGTAAGGTGAATACCAAATGGAGACCTATTAGATGGTTGATATACGATTTCATGTCAATGAGACAGATTTTTCCTCAGTTGGTACTGTAAAGTAAAGACGATCCCCCTTTTTGAAATCAAATATACTGAGACTTATATACCGCGTAGACCCTATTTTATAGATGAGTTGAGATATGTATGCTTCTTAGCAACTCAGTACGCTTCACAAAAAGGGATACACCCTGGGAATTTTTATTTACGTAGACCAATAATCTAACTACCAACAGTGGTAGTTAGAACAATGATTGCAGATGCTATCTGCAGCCAATGTATGATGACAGGGGGATAAACAGGGCGGTTCTGGTCCTGGTTTCAATGCTAAGTGCACTGGTTAATGCTCTCAATAATTCGGACGTTTATACTCAGGCATCTTCAGATGGTGGTTGTAATGTCTGTTGGATCCTGTCTAGCGACTGTCTAGTTTACAGCGGAAGTAGCACTAAATGTGGTGGATGACTGGTGCGCTATAAATGGGCTTTTAGTAAATTTTTTCAGAACCGAGGTTATTCTCTTTACGAGAAGGAGGAAGCTGACTGATCTGACTCATTTTAGCTAAGTACTATATTTGGGTATCATCTTCGACGAATAATTTTTTTAGACTAACATGTGACAGTGAAAAAGAGCTTTTGCAAAACAAGCGGCTTATCACCTAAAGACGTGGATTTACACTTCTATGATAAGTTCAATTATATCTTATTCGGTGGTTGTCTGGTGGACGTTTTACGTTTGCCCGTCTCGGTTGCATGGGGCTTTCCCTAGCATGGGCCTTTCCCTAGCATGCTTGGCTTTACTTTAGATGCACTGATGAATCTCCTTCCTCTTGATAATTGTAACGTAGACTGCACTCTCAAAGCCATAATTTGTTTAAAAAGTAGGGGTCTTGTGTACTACACGTACTGAAGTTATGATGGCCTAGCGCACAGACTCTCTTTTGACTCTGGTCTTATGGACATGCAGTGAAGACAAATTTTTTTCTTGATTGAGGGAGAAATACGAAATTCGTTTTCCCTGTGCCCAGGAATAAGTTCGGCCAGAATCCGACCCTGAAAGGAATGTAATCGGGTACTTACGGATAGCTCCAAAACCGAAAGAGCATGTTTCTGAATGACGATGTTAAAATTCACTCCTGGATAAGAAAATTTGGGTCTGTCTTCCAAACGAAGATATACGCAATCCTGTTGGCAATGATCTATATGGTGAAACGTCGGTGGAAAGGACGAAGCATCTGCATCTGTAGCGATAGCCAAGCTTAATCCAAGCTAATTCAACAATACAAGACTTCGCTGAAATCACACAGAAGGCTTAATTGACTGAGTCTTGTTATCGTCCCAGTACCACAGATAATAAATTCGACGATGAATTTGCTAGGCTAGGATTAAAGAGCTGTTTTGGTGGATCCTAACCTGCATTATGACTGCCTCCGCCTTCTGTTTGAGGTCTCTGTTGACGATTGGGTTTCATATGAGCATAACTACAGATAGCATGACTAAATAATTTCCAGCAGATCAGACGAAAACCCAGCAGACTCTTTGCTGGGGTCGTAAGGGAGCACATCACTTTGTGACACGATATGCTATAACACGTGTTGTGAGAATTATGATAACACGGCGGAACATTGCCTTCGAACATTGTCCTTGCTGATATGATAAGTGCTGGTAGTGTAAGCTTGACAGATGAGCCATTCAACTTTTAACAAAAGATGAGAAAGTTCAGTAAAAGGAACATACACGAGGTACCATGGACTAGTTCTTTGTCTGAGTGCTCTGTTCTGACATAAAAAAAAGTCTGCTTTTGTCCTTAGTTAAGAGACGACTATTCATGTATCTTTCCTTGGTTGGGTGGCCGAAAATGCCATCTACGGTGAATGGTTCATTCTATTACTTTCACTAACAGCAGAAGCACTTTTTTCAATTTTTTGGGAACGACTGTGACTGCACAATTGCGTTCGTAGCATTATCTTTTGATGCTTCTTTTCGGTAAGTCTAGTAAATTGCTGGTAGTTGGCTAGTTTTTCTTGCATTTGAGTGGAACTTCCGAAAATCATTAGATTAGAAAGGCATATCTATTCTTTAAATGAGCGCCTCTCTGCTTGTTCCTTGTCTTTCTGAGAAGCCTTCCTCCCGAGTTCTTTTCCTATAGAGTTCGCGCAAAGTTCTCGTTCCTATTTATAGGAGTATCACATTGTACGCTTTTTATCTCGCTGCTTACATTTGCCAACACTTCTGGTCAAACCAGGAGTTTCATGGCTGCGTCATTAATATCTTGCTGATAATGTCTATCAGGATTTAGCAGCCTGAAGATGTTGTCGCCGTTCAATGTCAAATTTCCTGTCAGTGCCTCTTGGTCCCCTAAAAACATTCGGACGACCAGAGTACTAGGTCTGCGTCTTGCGTTGATTACTGAATGGAAAACGTTTGCTAGCTTTGCTGACATTTTAACCCGTGTGATTTCAATTCACCAAAGTCTATGTTTGGAGCTATGCTGTCCAATTTTGTCGCCTTTTCAGCTCTATAGGCGTGATTGTAGAAGTGGTCCTCCAGGTTGGAGACTGTGCTGGCCCCAGAAAACATAAATAAAGTAGCAAAGCAACGATAAGCCTCGGACACGGAAGGATCTACTGTTGACAGAGACTGTAAATGAAAAAACGAACACCGGATCTGCACGTGGAATCTTAAGTCCCTTATTAGGCCATACATGAATTGCCGAACAACCGACTCCAGCAAAGCAGATCTTAGTGCCATTCAAGATATGCGATGGCATGGAAGAGCAAAAAGAGAAAAAGAGGATGAAAAACTTCGATATCTACTACGGCGATTGTTATTGACGGAGAAATCAGCGCCTACTTACATGCGGATTTGTTGTTACAGGCAGACTTAAGCAAGTAGTCTTGAGCTTCCGGCATGTAACACTCTGTATTAAGGCTAAATATACCAACATTAGCCTTATATGCGAGAACGTCTGTACAGAGGAGAAAGATGACGACCCCAAAGATAGTAGGAGCATCTTTGGTAGTACTATCGGAAAGTTGGACTGCTCGACACCACATTGTTGTTGCTGAAACGCGGTTCCCGCGTATTCATAAGAGGACTTGGAGATTTCCTGATCAACTAACCACCAACCAGATTGACCACATTGCGGTCGACCTAAGGCTTTCCTCTCGTATTATGAACGATCCGAGGAGCCAACTTTGACTCCGATCATTACCTTGTTGGATCCAAGGTACGGTTGTGAAATAGTTTGACGTCGGACGGCTACAATCGCGAGAGATCGCCAAATGCTTATCCGATCGAATGTCGCTTAAGATCTTAAGAGGCCCTGTGCCACCTGTGGGTTTCACTCGGCCACCACAACAAAACCCCTGGTTTGACGACGAGTGCCGCCATCACATGGAGCTAAGAAAGATCCATACAAACCGGCGCTGCATAGAAGTACAAGAGCTGCTCAAGAGATTTACTAGTAGAAAAGAAGAGATAAAAACCGGCTTCTTAAGGAGTATAAAAAGCTACTCCAGAATACAACGGACACACATCCCTAAACGAAACCTCTAGATACGAAAATGGGAACATCGTAGTAGAGCCGTAGTCGATGATGAGGATATAGAAAGAGAATTTCTGTAGACTCTAGATGAACCAAATACCGCTGATAGGTAGAAAGGTAAAATATTCACCTGGACGATGTAGAATAATAATTCCGCCAAACCGACCTTGATGAAGTGAAGATAGCCATATCATACGCTTAAGTCCAACAAGGCTTAGCGGACGGCTTGACCGCCAGGCTCTTCAAAGCGACAGGCGATTGGTTGGTAAGGAGAATACACCAACTCATCTGCAAAATACGGTCGAACGAAAATATGCCCGATGAATGAAAGCTTAGCATGAAGGTCTAACGACTGTGGTGGCTGGATTATGTAGAGCACATGGACACAAACGCTACAGTCCAGTGGAGTAAGACCGCGACTCAGGTGGAGCAAGCAAGTTGAAGGGAACCTCAACTATCTTAGCATGCGAAACTAGAGGCAGGTAGCCAAAGGTCGAGCTTGCTGGAGACGCTGTTTGGTTGAGGCCAAGGTCCATCCCGGAATGTAGCGTCGCCTTAAGTAAATAAGTAAGTAAGACAGGAAAAGGGTTTATGCCTATTTGTATTCCTAACTAACTAACGTTTACTCCTTTTTTGGATGAACTCATGTGTATGCTCATCTGTTTTATGGTAGGATCAATGTGGTTGTGTCTCAACTTCGTTCTACATTTTGGGTGATTAAAGAGCGACAATAAATAAAACCCATCATCAGCATCACAAAGTTTTGCTCCTCCGGTCCGAATTTTTTCATCACGGCAATTTGAAGTTACTGGTATTGCTTTTCCTGTCCTTTGTGCATCTCACATAATGTAAATCAACGAGAAGAAGGATACCTTACGCTATTAACTTGCGCCGCTGAACAGGTCATACTTTATAGGTCGACGATCGATTTATTGCAAAGCGAAGTGCTTTATCTATAATCTATTTCAGTAATGCGAAGACATTTAAAAAGATTTCATCGGAATTAAACAAAATCTTCTTTTTGAGTGCTAGTGAAAGCTTTCAGGGGTTTTTAAATAATCGTCGAATAAAATGTAACGTGCTCTCTGGTGTAAAGGTTCTTAAGAGCGATTACTTGGAGTGGTAAAATCATCACTACGAGTAGCAATCGTCAGAGCTATTTTGAATGCAGATTAATTCGCGATATACCTGGATATCTGTACAAACTTAAGCCGGCTCACTTTCTTCATGGTACTCAAGCATGTCCTAGTGTTTTTTTTTTTTTCTTTTAAATGAAAAAAATCTTCAATTTCTAACCGGGAGATACCTCCATAACCAGTGGTGGTAGGAATGACAGCTCCTCATTTTAACATTTAAAAAACATTGGTTTTGGGAGTATCCTCAGTAGCTGCGATCCTACGTCAAACCTCTGTTAGCTACTTCTTATATTTCCAGAAAATGTGGTCCTTCTGCAAGCATCTTCTTTGCCTCGAACGCTTTGACAGTTAGCTGTTATTCAAAAGGTGTTCCCAGTACGAGGCGGTTCTGGGTAACATTTTTTATAACATTACAAATTGATTACAATTTACTAAGCAAAATTGATGCTAGGAACCAACGGCTCCAGTTAGCTAAAAAGGCTATTCTGGTTTAGCCAAGTATTTCCTCTTGCTTTAACAGCATATCATCACACAGTCTTATGTTTGTTGTA
The DNA here is from genome assembly GCA_907269105.1 of Volucella inanis. Taxonomy (NCBI): domain Eukaryota; kingdom Metazoa; phylum Arthropoda; class Insecta; order Diptera; family Syrphidae; genus Volucella; species Volucella inanis. The sequence continues at coordinate 130,141,377 of OU026154.1, forward strand.
ACAGGGATTTGCATATGCCTTTCATTGGAAAAAACTGGCTGGTGTTCAAATTTGTATTAACCAACAGTCGCAGATATCCGTATGGTATTCATAATCTAGCTATACAGCGGTGAGTTCGCATTAAATTTGAGTTTAAAAAAAAAACACACACAAACAGTCCAAAGTGTTTACCTACATTTGGCACATCCTGTAAAGAAATAGGAATACTCTGGCAATTTTTCTATTTGGATTGTGGTGTTGGCGCGTCTTATTGAAATTCACATTTTTCACGTCTGCTGCCAGCGAACTGTCATAAAATTCATTTAAAATTATCAAATATTCCTCCACATTGCCATCCGGACTGACATCTTTTGCGGCACAATGAGCAAGGAACAGGTAGCACACGCCATTAAACGATGTCAGGCACCTTTTGTGTTCCATATTATGTTCGTTCGCTTCGGTGTTGTTCCTGCTCTGTGGGTAGTCTCTCCATTCACCGATCTAACCGAAATGCATCCCACCATCGTTTCTACACAACGTGACCGCCATTCTATTCCACAAACACTGAAGCAGGAAGAAAATTTTATAAAAATTGGAAAAAAAAACCATTTTCTTTCTTCCTTGAGTTCGCCGTGGTTCGGTGAGTCGGTCCTCCTTTTTTTTTTTGTCGTTTTTCTGCCGCAAACAATTCACGTCCCAGTTCCAATGGGAGCAGTAAACGAGAGTGAGTAAATTTGACATTTGATTGATGGCGGTACGTGCCACCGGCATAAATATCCCACAGAGCTGGTAACACCGTGCTGCTGGAAAAGTGTTAAGTACACCACGGAACACAAGAATGAGAGGTGTTGGCATTGGTTATGGGCCCGCAATCCCCAAAAGATCACCGACCACAGTTGGAAGGAGGGTAAGTTCACCTAGTCGTCTCATTTTTGAGAAAATTTTAATCTTCGTGTTTTCCAGTTTTTGAAGGGGAATGAGTGAAGTGGAGTGTCGTTGTCGTTGACGTTGTCGTGTCCCTCAATTTCAAATTTCAATGCCACTGAGTTTGAGAATATCACATCCAATTATGGGTGCTCCGTTGAATTTTGCCTCTCAAATTCCGATGTCAAATCAGGAGACATTCAAAAGCCAGCTTTTGAATCAAAAGATACACAAGGATAGGATGATACCGGCACAATGGTATCTCTTCATACAAATCCAATGGATGGATGTGGGTGGAAAGTGGTACTTTCATTACAACCTACGTTTTGTTCTCGTCTTCTGCTTTGTGTAATTTTTTTTTTTACTCTCTGTTCTAACTTTTATTACTTGCGTTGCAGTGAAAATCATAAAATTGAAATTTAAATGCCCCAAAATTGTTTTATTCTGCCTGAATAATGCATTCGAATGTACTCGGGTTGTGAAAAGATGTGATGATACGGAGTGGTTCAATGGATACGGCTGGAGGATAACTATGGTATGATGGATACGAAAGAATGAAGGAAAATAAACGGGCTGAAAGTCAGCTCGGAGAAAAGTTGTTTATTATTGAAGCCGGTGCTAAACACGGAGGAGAATGGCATACGGATTTTGTACACAGATTGCAGAGACTGAATGATGGTTCCATTTAAATTGAAGCACCGGAGGGATGGAATTTTATTTTTTCTTTCTTCTTCGTTCTATTTTTTTTTTTTTTTTTTTTTTTTTACTTAGATTGCGAGAGACAATCTCGAGCCAAGCATATCTAAATTGAGAAAAGGCGGGCGACGGAAGAAATTTCGTAAAATTTTTATAGTTAATGGACTTTAAGTAACGTTGTTATATTGTTACGTAGATTTATCGGTTTTAAAAGATTTTCATATTTTTTTTATGAAAATTCTGTTTTGTTTTTCCATGTCAAAGAGAAGTCTGCAGTTTAAGGTCTGATTTGTGAGCCGGGTTGAATCAAAGAAGGGGTAAATTGAGCATTCTTTTCCCTGAAACATCTCTTAACTCATTTATTTTTTATAAGCGTTTAATTATTTCAAAATTTGCCTGAGATAAACGATTATTTCGTGTTAAATTGCTTTTGGATTTAGAGCTTTCGGAAGCATGCTTTGTTGGGTTGAACAATAATCGCATTTACTATCGCTTAACCCAGTACATATACACATAATCCGGAGGCATGCAATTAATAGGCAATAGGACGTCTCTCTATCTAAGTAATATGGGTAAACTAATACTTTGAATTACTGAAATTCAATTGCTGATGTGAGTCACCTTACATTAGGTGTAAGGAAAGATTCTATGATAACGACTAATGGAATATATGTATACTCGGACAAATGCTGCTTGCCTCTGGCAATGATTACCATAACAATTTGGTCTCGAGACATGTTAATTTGTTCGATATTCGGAAGTGAGAAGGACAAAGCGATTTAGTGGCATTAATTACAAATTCGTGGGCAGTTACATTGTTATATTTCACTTAATGTCCTTGCAACTAATATGTGAAGCTTGAACCAACAGCTAGTGTGGAAGTTTTCATTAAATTGAACACACATTTATTGTGAAATTAATGCAACATTTTATTGTTTAATAAAGTTCTGTCTATGGCAATTATGAAAAAGTAAAGCACAATCTGGAAGTTTTGAATTACCTACAAACTCGCAGGACGCAGATTGGCCTTGTCCAAAAAGCTAACAGCTGGAATGTCGTTGTAAATGAGCGTTGAGATGGTGTCTGAGGCAAATTTTCTTATGGTTTTGACGAACGACCAAAAATTGTTACTACCTTTGGGACATTGTACGAGTAGTATTATTTGTTGTGTTGGAATTTAACACGCTTGAGTCACGCGTTACAGTCATTCCTATATCGTTTGAACTTTTCTCGGTTTTCCTCTGTCGAGTTGATCTTGTAGCCTCTTTACAGCTCGAGCTGTAAGACGCTTTTTCTTTTGGTTTTGATGAGGAATATAAGATTTCATTTCAAAGAGAAAAGCGTCTGTAATCATATTAGTAACGGCATCCACGTCGTTATCGAGGAAACATAAAGTCCAGCTAAAATTCCTAAAGAATCTGTTAAGTCCGCTCCAGTTGGATTTCTTGAATTGGCATGAGGTTCTTTTTCTGGAGGAGAAATTGGCTGATATGACACAGTAGTCCGACGAACATAGAAGGAATAGCACATCGACCTTGTACTTATCTGGTTGAGAAGTTAAAAACAAGTCTAAGTTGTTGACATCGTAGCGTTGATTATGCCATAGTCATTTACTAGAATTAAGATTCCCGTTCGCAGCATAAATTATGTGGCCTCAAGCGATAATCACTTAAAGTCGACGTAAGAAGAAATTGAGCATTCACTGCTATGTAAATTAGCAATTCGCAACGTGGGCTATTTATTCAAAATCAATTTCAATCAAGTACATATTGGCCATTATTATCCATGACCTTTTGCTATTTTCCGGGTGGCTTCATAATTCCATCGGTGCAAAGACCGAAACAAATGGTAGTCAGAGGGTGCAAGGTCCAGGCTATACGGTGGATGCATCAAAACTTCTTAACTAAGATTCGTCAATTTGTTCCGGGTCATCAAAGATGTGTGTGGCCAAGCATTGTCATGACGGGAAGACAACTCCCTTTCTGTTGGGCAATTCTGGTCGCTCTTTTCTGAAATCTTCATTCAAACGGTCGAGTTGTGTACAGTAAAGGATCGAATTGACCATTTCGCTACATTCTAGCAGCTCGTAATTCCAATTCCCTTCCAATCCCACCAAACACTCAACACAACCTTATTTGTCGTCAATCCAAAAATGGTTCCATTTCGTTAAATTTCAGCAGCGTTTCATTGATGGGTATTCGGTCTTCTTTCCGTTAATTCATGTGACACCCAAACATCAAGCTTCTTTGAGTAGCCTGCTTGTTTTAGATAATGTTTAAAGTTGATGTTAAGTGCCTTCACTATCTACAGTCTAATTCCGTGCCGGTCTTGCTCCATCAGTTGCAAAATTTCATCGACAGTGACAGGCCGACCAGTGCGAGGTGCATCTTTTACATCGAAATTTCCGGAACGGAATCGAATAAACCACTCCTGGGTCCAGAGTTTACTCTCAGCATTCTCACCGTAAGCTGTACAAAATTTTCGGCATGTTTTTACAGCGTTTTTCCTTTTTTGATAGTAAAAAAGCATCACATAGCGTATTTGTTCAGATATTTCACTTCAAATCAGTATAACTTTTAACACGGGCAACGCATTACACAGCTGTTATCACAAAAAATGTAGCCTGACATGTCACCTTTCCAACACGTGTTCGTTTGACAAAATCAGATTAGTTTTTCCAGATAAATAGACACCAACACCATCTAGTGACAAAAAACCGCTTAGACTTTTTATATGACCCAATATCATCGCTTGATGCTGCTTGGCCAACATTTGTGTTGTGATGGCGTATTGAGATAAAAATTGGTGTAAAAAGCTGAGCATCCAAATGGAATGTCCCTGTGCTAACTCTTACACAAAACATTCTTCTCACTCCATTTCTGTTTCCGTTTAAATTTGCAAGCTTCTGGAACCATCGCGAAGAGAATGGTGCGTTGTTGTCTTCCTTAGAGTTTTTCAGAAGGTGAAACACCAAAATCATCTGGTGTAGAATGATATGTGGAGAGAAAACAGAAAAGCCAGAACTTAGTCCCACCGCGCTGTTGTGTATCCATTAAAATCGAAGCACCACCCTTTCAGCAGCTCCATTGGATTCTGGATTGAAGGGCGCTGATGTTATGTGCTTAATTGATTTGATTCGACTGAAATGCTGCAAATCATTCGAAGTTAACTGAGTGCCATTAGCGGACACCAGGGTTTATTGGAGTCCTTCTAATGCGAAAATTTATCACAACGCTTAAATCGTTGCTTCGGACATGGTAAAAGCCATTCGTATGACAAATGAGAACTTTAACTTAGAATCGACAACAATTGACCACATCTGCTTTTGAAATGGTCCAGCAAAGTCGATGTGTATTCGTTCTCACACTTTTTCAGTATTCGGTCAGCTGGTATACTCTCGTGGGGAATTATTTGCATTGCTTTGACACGCAACACATCTGGCAACAGTTTTGGTAATGTCGTCATCAATGCTGGGCCACCAGCAATATCGCCGAGATATCTGATTCATGCAGGTTAGTTCCCAGTGTCCTTGATGAAGAAGCGTCAAGATCTTCGGTTGTAGCTGTTTGTGTATAACTACTCTAGGATTTTCACTCTGGAAGATAAGAACATTATTAAGTGTTTCAAAAGAAAGTCTTCTACGAATGATGATCGTAACTGATAAACTTTGTGCTGGGTCGCACTGCGTAGCCTTGGCTATTCTCAATGCGCTCACTTCATCCACATGGTGACAAGATTCTTCGACACGGTCAAATATGTCATCTGGTCCAGCTGGCAGACGTGATAAGCAGTCTGCATTACCGTGTTATTTTATGGGACGATAACGTACCTATGTTATATATGTATCCCATCAGAATGAGTGCCCACCGTTAAAGATGCTGTATCGTCATATGTGGAAGTTTCTTGGATGGATTAACAGTCGTTACCAGCGGCTGGTGGTCAGTAACTAGTTCAAATTGACGTCCAAAAAGGTACTGATGGAATTTCTTAACTCCATAAATGATGGAAAGAGCCTTCTTCTCAATCCTTCTATATTTTTTTTTTTGGGAGTCATTAAGCGTTTTCAATGCAAAACGATCAGTCTTTCCGTTTCCGTGTCTAGATTCCATATACGTGAGAAATCAAGACACCAATTCCGTGTGAGAGTGCGTATGTGGCTAATGACGTTGGAAAATTAACACGAAAATAATTTTGATCTTCTTCTTCTCCCCAAATAAAAGTCTGATCTATCGAACGTAGTTTGTTAAGTGGAGCGGCTACTTAAGAGAAGTTCTTGATGAACGGATTATAATAATTCAGTTTGTCGATAAATGCCTCTAGGTTTTTTTAATTCCTTGGTTGAAGCAAATCACGAATCGCTGCAACTCCTGTCTCCGATGGCCGTATTTCTGTGGCTTTGATAATATGGTCCAAGTAGTTAATTTCACTCTTTGCAAAATGACATTTTTCAAGACGACATCTCAATCCATGGCGTTCTAACCGCTCCAGTAGAGTTTGTAAGTTATGCAGATGCTCAGCATTGGTTCGTCCAGAAACGACGATGTCATCTAAATATGACGTGCAAGTCATATTGTGATGTATCGACCACCTTGTAATTTGTGGAAAAGTTGCTGAATTCTGGGAATGGGATGACGATCAATTACTAACTGTGGGTTTATCGTTATGCGAAAATCACTACAAATATGTAAACTGCCGTTAACTTTCTTCACCACCACAATGGGTGCTGCCCATTATTCTCACAGATGGACTTTGCATCTTGTGCTAAACTATCTCCGTTTGTAACTTGTAAAACTGATTCGCCCTTTGAATATACTATATAATTGAAAAATCAAATGCCTCGAACCAATCCAAGCCCATTTTATTTGCACCGTTTCGATATTCGCTTACTAAAAAAGACAGGTTGCAAACTTTGCTTTCATATTGTTTTGATGCATTTACGACGCCCTTAATAGGTACGGTCTTGCCTCCATTCGACTTCAATAAACGACTAGCTTGTTCACAGGGAAGTTTCCCAAGTGCCTAATACTTTTCGAGGGCGACGATCGAATATATTGCACCAGTGTCTAACTGGAAACGCATTGGCTGCTGATTAACATTAAGCTACACAAATATTTGGTGGCACATCTTCCATTTTCTCATTGATTGAATGATTTGTGATTGCTGAGGTTTAAACGATTTTAATTTTTATGCCCAGCGACAGAATGTGACGATGACCTATGTTACGTCTGCTGCTTTTGGGGCGCTGCCCTGACTTACTACAAAAACCTGTTTCAGCATTTTTTTGTTTCCCGTGGCAATTATTGCAAACTAAATTCGTGTGTTTGCACTGCTCTCGGTCGTGATGGATTATACATCCAGGCTAAGACTTTCTGGCAAGAAAATGTTCCATGGACTTACTTGGATGTTGTTGCTCACGTTTATTGCTGAGTTGGTTGATTTCAATTGTTGACGGTACTGTTGAAGCAATGTTTCCTTTTAAAATCTCAGCGGCTATTTGAGTTTACTCAAATGCTGTAACTGCTCTTTAGGTTCGGATCTTTCTTCTGAGTAGCGGCCATGCAGATGGATCTATGTGGGGTGTAGTAAACGATCAAATTTCTGATCATACAGTCAGAATATGAAGCACCCAAGTCTTCCTTTGCACAGACGAACTTGCAGTCTCTGGCTAGTCTCCATAGATCGTCGATCCACTCGGCGTACATTTGACCTGGAACCATTTTCTGTCGCAACAATTTGCATCTCGATGCGAGTCCATGCAATTTTGTTTGGAGATAAAATCTCAATTTAGCTGTCAAGTTTTTGAATGTGTATAAACTCACTTCGGTGGTCTCGAAATGTAGTTTCCACAGGTTGACAAAAAAATTTGCCATTTTTAGTGCTGCTGAAGCTGGAACAAGTATTATAGTTTTCCCAAGTCTCTTCTTCTACAGAAAAAGCGCGAAACTGTGGAATAGAATAGGATGTCGCAGGCGTGGATGGTGCTGAACTCTGAAAAAGTTTCTTCATGTGGTCTGCGCTTGATTGTAGCACATTTTCCATCCATTCCTTTTGCTAGATTTAGGTCCATGAGTTCTAATGATATACCTCGTCACCAAGATGATGTGTGTTATGTTCCAAATCAAAACCAAATAAAGATTTAAAATAAACTTAACTTAACATTGCTTAATCAATTAGGTACAATATTTAAAGGGTTATGTGCTAGACTTCTTAGATCTTGTGAAGGGAACGAATATCTAAGTAAAAACGGAAGCTATATATGTGACAAGTCAGATTTGACAAACTTGAACTTCAAACGCCACAGCAATGTTGCCAGAATATCATCACTCTTACTGAATTTGTCTTCAAAAAACATAATCGCTTATCTCGACTGTCCATCAAACAACACCAAAAATAACCACTAAATTGAACTTACGGGTTATAATAACGACAATATTGGAATATGAGCTTATAAGTGATCATTCTTGATTATCAAGTATATCATATGTCTCAGAAATAGACACTTGCTTTAACACTTCATTTAAAGTTAAGCTTTTATTGGAAAACATAAGCCGCAGTAACTTACTCGAGGCAAGTTGTTTTTGCATGTCAACTTTGTAGTATTTGCTAGTGATATACAAGGTAAGTGACTCTTGCATACAACTGGAGTGACGAGTTGTTTCATAAAGTGGAGTTAAGTTTCTATGTTCTGTGAATAACTACCCAACAAGTATCACTTAAGTGGAAACTATCATCGGATGAAGTCGCTTGAGTGCTATTATTTAACAGGAATTCAATGTGTGTCGGGTCGTAGTATACTAATATTTCAAAAGAAAATAATATGAATGAAGACGAGCAAGAAAATTTCATAGATACAATTCAAATGTACAGGACAATTTTCATTGCGACAATTTTTAATTTTGTAATAAAGGCAACGCCAATAAGTCAACACAAACACTTGTTGACTCATGTGAATCTGGTAAATTGATGGATGTCGATTTCGATCCAAGATCCTGTATTTCAAGCTTCCGCAGAGGAGTCATCGTCTTCTGAAATTTATGAAGATGTAAAAAATATGTCAAAAAAAATTTAAAGGAAATTACAATCCTCTTTGTTTATTTCAAACGGAAAAAGCCCAACTCTGGAAAGGTTGTGTAGTACCAGCAAGAACATTCAAACTTGTGTCGTAAAAAATGCAAAGAAACATTTCCTAAGATTGTACAGAAACAGGTGTTCAAGTCTTATTGGGCACTAGGAACTTAAAATCAAAGAATATTATTAGTTGGCATTTTGATGGATATATCAGAGAAAAAAACACAATCCACACACACAATAAATGTAATTTAGAATACGCGGGCAATCCCACTGAAATATGCCAAAAATGCAACAAAGAAAGTGGAACATCTGTGTCAAATTATGTTGATCATCGAGGATCTGAAGGAGAATGAATGAAATGAATGAGAATGAAAGAAGAAATTAATAGCTTTACTGTCTACGAAAGTCACTATTGTAGAAGAGATACATGCTGCAAGTATTTTCATTATAGTTTAACTATATCGCAAATGTGTAGATTATATTGTGATAAGTACAAGTCTCAAGCAGTTGATCTTACTACAAATTCTCAAGTTTTTAAAAGAAAGACGAGACTTAACAAATATTTTTGTTGTAAAGTGTGGTTCATCGTAGAGTTTGATTTATAATGTATTTTAAAATACATAAATCTGAAAGTGAACTTAAAATTTTTAATACTAGTTAAAGAAACAATTCATGGCATTTATTTTTCAAAAACGATATCATGTAAATATTGACCACGACTACATCTAAGGTGGTCCATTCGGAAGATCCAACTTTGGACGACTCATTCGAGCATAGCGACTGGTATCTCGTGGATAATACGAGTAATGTTGGCTTGCAAAGCGTTAATCGTAGCTGGCTCATTCCTAAAACCCTGAGACTTTACATATCCCCAGAGAAAATAATCCATAATTTACCGTAGCAAAACGTTAAACTAAGTGCTCACCAAAATGATTTCTTAACCAGTCTTAACAGTCTTGTTGAAATCAGAGCTCACCGAGACCATGTGCTTGAATTTCAGAAAGCACATAGTTTGTTAAATGCCGCGATAGCGGTAACCATAGACGGTTACATTCTGATTTGCCTCATTTTTGAAAAAATATGGACCAATGATTCCACTAGCCCATAAACCACACCATACCGTTGTTTTTAATGGATGTAATAGTAGCTCTTGGTACTCTTCGAGTTGCTCATTAACCTAAATATGACAATTTTGTTTATTAACGCATCCATTGAGCTAGAAATCGGCTTCATCACTGAAAAAAATTTCACGATAAGACACCTGATTTTCATTGAGTTGGGAAGACCATATTACTGCGACTGTAGGAAAGGTACATGGTGCACTACGTTCCCTATATCAAAATGGGCACTGTTTACCTATCAAAGTCAAAGCTATAACTGATTTTACCCACCCTTCTATATGGACATCCAGTTTTCGGTGACTTAGTCTTAGTTCTAGAAAACAAAAAGTGGTTCTTAACAGTGTAGTAAGATTTATCTATAATGTGCGCAGACGTGACCACATCTTACGATACGGAAGAGAATTCCTGGGCATGGAGTTTCAAAAGTATCTAGATTCAAATATTTTAATATTTTTATTTAAATTAATGGTATATAGGGTGATTCATCGTGAGCTTTGATTTATAATGTTAAATACAACACATAAATTTGAAAGTGAACTTAAAATTTTTATTCTGAGTTAAAAGAACAATTCATGGCATTTATATTTTGAAAATAATATTATGTAAATGTTAACAAGTAGTACGTCTGAGGTGGTCCATTCAGAAAGTCCAAGGTAATGTTGGCTTCCAAAGCGTCAATCGTAGCTGGCTTATTCCTGATGACCTGAAACTTTACATATCCCCAGATAAAATAGTCCAAAGGTGTGATATCGCACAATCTAGGCGGCCAATTTACCGTAGCAGAACGTGAAATTAAATGCTCATCAAAATTATTTCTAAACAAGTCCATTCTTTCACGCGCTGTATGGCTCGTAGCGCCGACTTGTTGAATTTCAGAAAGCACAAAGTTCGTTAACATACCGGCTACCATTGACGGTAACACTCTGATTTACCTCATTTTTGAAGAAATATATACCAATGATTCCACCAGCCTACTACACCATACCGTTGTTTTTAATGAATATAATGGTAGCTCTTGGTACTCTTCAATTTTAGTTATAAACGTATCCATTAAGCCAGAAATGGGGTTCATTACTGAACAAAGTTTCACAATAAAACACAGGATTTTCATTGAGTTTTTCCAGAGCCCATTCTTTGAAAATTTACGTCGCCAAGTCAAGCTGCAGAGAACGACGACGAATCGATTCGTCACGGTCTTCGAGTAGACTCTCAACTACAGCTGTTATAGTCTCTTCACTACGTGCTGAAACCGGTCAAGTATCATCCACTCATGTTAACTGGGACTCAAATTTACGAATGGTATTGGCAATAGTGGTTTCAGTAGGTCGATTATGTGCACCAAAAGTTCCTCGAATCGAACGAAAAATATTTCTTACAAAACGCTGAAGACGCTATTGTAGTGTAAGTCTTTGCACGATAACTTGCCAGACAATACCGAACAAAAAGGTCAAAGCAGTTTGATAGGAGTCACGCGCGATCTGTCAAAAAAGCGTACTAAAAATCAAAGCTCATGATGAATCACCCCCTAGTTTGTAATTATATTTGCATAGACCTCTTCTTTCAGCGAAGAATATTAAGCTTAAACAACCTAAGGTAGACACTTGTAAAACATGCGATTTGATGAAAATGAAAATATTGGGTTTGGAGTAAGAGATGGCGTAGCTTGTATTATTCCATTGTTAATTCCATTGGAACATGCGTTGGAAAGCTACTGTCATTGTACGTCATTTCAGTATATGTCATTTTTCACTCAAATATGTCGAACTTTGTGCCTGAAAAACTGTTTTTGCGGGGAGTTCTTCTTCATTACTTTAATATGAAGAAAACTGCTGCCGAAAGTCATCGTATTTTGGTGGATGTTTATGGTCAACATGCGCTAGCTGAGCGAACGTGCCAAAAGTGGTTTGCACGATTTAAAAGTGATGATGAAGTTTGAAGACGAAGAACTGGAAGCATTACTCTATGAAGATTGTTGCCAAACACAAGAAAACCTCGCAGAATCCTTGGGTGTCACTCAAGCAGGCATTTCAAAACATTTAAAAGCAGCTGGATATATTCAAAAGCAAGGAAATTGGGTTCCACATGAACTCAAGTCGAGAGACGTCGAAAGGCGGTTTTGCATGTCCGGAATGCTGCTGGAACGCCACAAAAGGAAGTCATTTTTGCATCGGATTGTTACTGGTGATGAAAAATGGATCCATTACGACAATCTCAAGCGCAAAAAATCATATGTGAAAGTCGGCCAACCAGCCAAATCAGATAGGTGGGATCAGATGAGTGTGCTGTATTATGATCTGCTAAAACCGGGTGAAACCATCAATGGACAACGCTACCGAACACAATTAATCTGTTTGAAGAGAACAGTAGCCGAAAAACGCCCGGAAAATGCGACCAGACACGAGGCAATAATTTTATATCATGACAACACTCGGCCCCACTTTGCTATTCCGGTTAAGAACTATTTGGAAAACAGTGGATGGGAAGTCTTACCCCAACCGCCTTATAGGCCAGACCTTGCCATTTCTGACTGCCATTTGTTCCGGTCGATGCAGAACGCCCTCACTGAAATACGGTTCATATCAGAGCAGAATATCAAAAATTGGTTTGACTTATTCTTGGCTGCCAACCCGTCGCAGTTCTTTTGGGATGGGATCCACAAATTGCCAGAAAGATGGGAAAAAGTCATAGCTTCAGATGGGCAATTCTTTGAATAATACATTTGTACATGTTTTTCTTAATAAACGTTAAAATTTTGAAAAAAAAACCGCACGAATTGAGTTATATACCCAATAGATATTGTTGAAATAGAGAACAATATTGATACTCTAAAGGACCTTGAAAATATTCAAGCTCTTCACTATGCCAAAGCACAATTTTGAATCGAAATGGTTAGACAAAAATCTTGCTATTAATGATCTCGAAATGAAAGTCTATGCTTTCGATCTACAAAAATGTTTGCCTACTTCATATTTGAATTATGCATTTTTTTTCCAAAAGGAAACTATGGACTTATAATTTGACGATTCATGATGTGACAGGACGTCCCCATTGCTATACGAGTATGTGGTACGAAGAAATGTCAGGTCAAGGCGGTAATCAAATTGCATCATGCTTTTCAAACATGTGTCAGATCTTCAAAATAATTTCGTTGCTCAGATATACAATATCATTTCATTTTAAATAATAAATATCTCTATTTAAACTATTCTTAAACTAAACTATGGTAAATATAACAACTTTACCTAAATGTAAGCGAATAAGCGAAGCGTAAGCTTATGATTATAATACGAATTTATTGTATAACAATTTAAAGCTAAACATTTATATTATTTAAGATAGAAAAAATTAATTATCTTTGCTGTTCCTTCAATATAAAAAGACGTGTTATTATTTGTAACCGCATTTTTCGATCCCTAATCTTTCCGACCCCTATTTTACCCTATACGTTGTTAACATATTTTATAGCAATTCATTTGCAGGACAAAACAAAAATTCATTTTTAAATGTAATGTTTCTAATGGCTTTCCAACTAACCTCAAATTTGGAATTGATAGACCGTAAATGTGATACAGATCACGTTGTTATAGAACAGAAGAAAAAAACAGACAAAAATAAAATTAGATCATCCACATGATTGGTATAATTGCATCAGAGCAGTTGAATCCAAACGAAGATTCGATGAAAAAAAAAATTACTTCTTCAACTTTTTATTATTTTTAAGAACCAACTTTATGTGGAGGAATCGAAATGAGGATACAGAAATTTTTATTTGAAAAGACGTAAAATGGCTTCAATACAGGAAAGCTAATTTTGGAAAGTTTTTTTTATAGAACAACCTTGGATGAGCAAGTTTATTATATTTTCAAGTTCTATATATAATAAAACGCGGCATTTCCACTGTTGAAATAAGAAAAATTGCTAACATCAACGAAATGGCTTGAATATCTTCTAAAATGATAAAAGACCTTGAAGATTTGTTAACATTTATCGATCCATTTTTTAATGGATTTAACGAGGACTGTTTTATGAATACCCAGATAAGAAATGATAACGCAACTTTTTTAGGTTTTGACAATTTATTTTTTAATATAATCCCCTTTCAACTCGATACAATTTTTGCCAGCGGTGTTGCAACTTTCTTAACCCCTCCGAATAGTACGACTTTTGTTGGCCTGCAAAATACTCCTCCGGCGGCGATGACTTCGTCCTTCGACCTGTACTTCTTTCCAGCGAGCAATCTACTTTATTAACGTTTGGGAACAAAAAGAAGTAACAGGGAGCCAAATCTAGAGAATACGACGGGAGCAATGCGTAGGGCAATTCGTTCAATTTGGCTGTAGCGACTTGGGAGTACAAATTTTTCTTCGCCAAGTGTCGTCGTTTTTTCCTCAAATTGAGGTTGAATCCGCGCAATAAATCGACGTAGTATGCTCCTGTGATTTTTTTCCCTTCTCTAAATAGTCAACATGGATCACACTTCGCGCGTCCCAAAAAACGGTGGTCATCACCTTTCCGACCGAAGGCACGGTCTTCACTTTTTTGAAGCACGTTCCCCAGATAAAACCCATAGTTTCGGTTATTATTTGGTGTCTGGCGTGTACCAATGAATCCATGTCTTTTCGACTGTCATCAAACGACGCAGAAACTTCTCCGAACTTCGATTAAACGGGACCACGCACGTATTTGAAGTGGCCTCATGATGGCGCTTGTTCTCCGGTGTGAGCAAACGCGGCATCCATCGCGCGGACAGCTTTCTCATGCCCAAAATCTCGTGCAGGATATGGCTAACGCATTCAGTTGAGATGCCTCATCTCACTCAGCTGTCCCCCAATACGAGATCATGGATTTTGTCCACGGTTTCCTCTGTGGTAACCTCAGCGCGTTTCGTCAAAAACCGACGTGTGGCCACGGCGAAACTCTGCGAGCCAATGGTTAATGGTTGTACGTGAATGCGTCTCATGCCCATCATCGAGAATGGGTTTGATATCCTTGCAAGCTTTGCCACTTAAAAACAAGAATCGCATCACGAATCTGTGAAACTTCGCTAAACACTCAATCACGTCACTGTTTTTGCTCGAGTGTGAGCAAACGCGGCACCCATCTTACACACAGCTTTCTCATGTCTAAATTTTTAAATAATATGCGATGTACCGCATACAATGTCTGCTAGCTCGCGCACTTTCAGTCGACGATCATCCAGTACCACTTTGTAGATTTTTTTCACTATTTCTGGAGTCGTCACCTCATTTGGTCGACCACTGCGATGCTCGTCTTGGCAGCTCGTACGGCCTCGTTTAAACTCAGCAACCCAAAGTTTTACGGTTGTAAACGAAGGAGCAGACTCACTCAGAGTAGAATCCAGTTCAGCTTTTATATTGGTTGGGCTGAGGTCTTTCAAATAAAAGTATTGTATCACATAACGATGACCAATTTTCTCCATTTTCACAAATTCACTGACAACGTTCACTATTGATGGCTGCCAAACAAATTCTAAACAATGTGGTGCTTTCAAACTTAAAAAACTACGTACTTTCCAACACAGTGATATTTGCAAACAACTACCACCATGTCTTGGTCAGGCCTGGTACTTAGAGTCAGATTGTCACAGATTTCACAGGCGGGCTAAAAGAGCTTTTACTAAATGATGGTATACTAATTAGCGCCACCTATCTTCCAATCCGATTTCTCATCAAACAGCACTCGTATATAACTCTTCGGACCGAAAAAACAATAGAAATTCATCCTGATTTGGTTGAAAACGAGTTGGGAGTTGAAAAAAATTATTTTATTCTTATTATTAATATGTATTGGGTCTATAACGTGCGTGCGGTTTGCTAAGAGATGGCGTAACTTGTATTACTCCATTGTTATTATTCCATTAGAACATGCGTTAGAAAGCTACTGTCATTGTACATCATTTCAGTATATGTCATTCATTTGAAGCGTAAGCAACAATAATTTTTTTTCACTCAAATATGTCGAACTTTGTGCCTGAAAAACTGTTTTTGCGGGGAGTTCTTCTTCATTACTTTAATATAAAGAAAACTGCTGCCGAAAGTCATCGTATTTTGGTGGAAGTTTATGGTGAACATGCGATAGCTGAGCGAACTTGCCAAAAGTGGTTTGCACGATTTAAAAGTGATGATTTTGGCTTGTAAGACGATGAACGTCCTGGGCAGCCAAAAAAGTTTAAAAATGAAGAACTGGAAGCATTACTCTATGAAGATTGTGGCCAAACACAAGAAGAGCTCACAGAATCTTTGGGTGTCACTCAAGCAGCCATTTTAAAACGTTTAAAAGCAGCTGGTTATATTCAAAAGCAAGGAAATTGGGTTCCACATGAACTTAAGCCGAGAGACGTCGAAAGGCGGTTTTGCATGTCCGAAATGCTGCTGGAACGCCACAAAAGGAAATCATTTATGCATCGGATTGTAACTGGTGATGAAAAATGGATCCATTATGACAACCCCAAGCGCAAAAAATCATATGTGAAACTCGGCAAACCAGCCTAATCAACGGCAAAGCCGAATATCCATGACGCTAAGGTAATGCTCTGTATTTGGTATGATCAGATGGGTGTGCTGCTAAATACAGTTGAAACCATCAATGGACAACGCTACCGAACACAATTAATCCGTTTGAAGAGAGCAGTAGCCGAAAAACGCCCGGATTATGCGACCAGACACGAGGCAATAATTTTCCATCATGACAACGCTCGGCCCCACGTTGCTATTCCGGTTAAGAACTATTTGGAAAACAGTGGATGGGAAGTCTTACCCCACCCGCCTTATAGCGCAGACCTTGCCCCTTCTGACTACCATTTGTTCCGGCGATGCAGAACGCCCTCACTGAAATACGGTTCACATCAGAACAGAATATCAAAAATTGGCTTAATTCATTCTTGGCTGCCAAGCCGGCGCAGTTCTTTTGGGATGGGATCCACAAATCGCCAGAAAGATGGGAAAAAGTCATAGCTTCAGATGGGCAATTCTTTGAATAATACATTTGTACATGTTTTTCTTAAATAAACGTTCAAATTTTGAAAAAAAAACCGCACGAATTGAGTTATATACCCAATATAATAATCGTAAATTTTAGTATAATAAATGAAGTTGATTAATATTGTAAAAGAACAACTTTTTGTTTATGTTAATTTTTTTAAATGTTATAAATTACTTAAAAGTATAAAAGTTGCTTGTATTTTTGGTCAAAGTCGTTGGGTGTGTGGTTTTTGCAATAACAAACTAAGTCAGGTGAAGTCGAAAGAAGTGAAACAATTTGTTTTGTTATAAAAACTTTTACCAACATAGCTAACCATTCTACAGTTTCTCAAGTTTACTTTATACTTTACAAGTATTCAAAAAAAACTTTTCAATTTATTCTATAGGAACGAACCTATCATCTAATATTTTTCTTTTTTTTTATAAATATCTCAATGGGTCCCACCTCTTCTTTGTTCACGTTACCAGGCTCTGAAACACATAGCCCACCGCTGTCAGACAAATATCAAGAGCTAAGCAACTTAAAAGTGTCTTTAACACTTACACTTATGTTCACATACATTTTTAATAATTTTGCTCTTTATTTAATTAAATTTATTAAATTATAATTAAATTTATCCCCGGTTTCAAGGCTATTGAATTCTCTATCATAAGGAAGTGTTTATCTTCTACGGACTGGCGATTGTCCAATCATGCAGTACCTATCCCAAATATAACACATTCCATGAGAAGTCATACTATGTAACGACAAATATTTGGTGAACACCAGGAACGCAGGGCTTGAATTTTCCTTTTCTCTGAATAAACCAATTATTACACAACATGCACAAAACCTCCTACGGAAATAATTATTTAAAAAAAAAAAATAAAAAAATACATATATACGAGTATAAAAAAATCCTGTTGGGATAGAATTAACTCAACTTGCAAATTGCTTTATAAACTTGCCTCCATGAAAAGAATTATCTCAAATCTTTAATTTCGTCGCTCCCTGCCAGACTGTATTATCGGGCGCCATTAAGCGCGACTACAAGCACGACACATGTACAATCAAAATAGACGAAAGAAAAAACTGTTCGTGACATTAAACAACTGACAGTTCCCAGGAAATTACCGTCAGTTGTTAGAGATTGTGATTAAGAACTGTTGTGCATATGTTACAGCCCAAAATCAGCAGCAAAAAAAAAAAAAAACAAACAAACAAACACAAATTCAGATGTGAGATACGTATATTTGTACATAACCACCAACGCCTTAAATTTGTTCCAGATCGACCTCCAAGAATAACAGGCGTAATTGATGCCTTGTGTTCGGGGTTCTGTAGGACATGATTGTCCAATTAAAAGAGGTCAAAGGTAATGAGCACACCATACTCAAAAAGTAATGAACTTAAAGAATACGTTAATGCATTTATAATTTGTGGTCTCATTAGAGACAGGGTCTTCTGTTTTGGCAGTGGGAGTCCCACAACCATTAGTCCCTAAAGAGGTACTTAAGTTATACATAGACGAAGTACGAGTATTCTTTTTGCCGATAATTAAAATTAGATTCATTTATTTATATATAAACGATGGAAATAAATGTAAGCACAAAAAAAAGAAAAAAAAAAAAATGATAATTCTAAAGTAGGTATGTCCTTTATATTCGTTTCATATCGTTTCTTTGGTAGAAGACTGACAAACGCCGAAAAATATTTATTTAGAGGAACTGTCGTTCTTTGATATTTCCATACAGCTTGCTGAAATTTATAAAAAAAAAAAATACTGCATCTGCTACCCTATGCGAATAGTCAAACTAGCGTCAGTCTAAAGGGGCAGTTTTCAATTTCTGTCCAAAACTAACATCACACTAACTTGGCATAAATTTGTCGTTTCGTCGGGTTATTTTCCCGGCGGTAGCTGAACCCATTAAATATTGTGATTCCAGGATGATGAGACTTACCATATGCTGCTATGCTATTTTTTTGCCGGTAACAAATGCAACGTGATTAGCAATCACCCTGTGGATTTCATGTTATTGTCTGACCCGGTTGTCAACAATGTTGACTCTCATTCAATTTTTGTTACAAGAGGAAGATAGTAAATTGATTCTAATTGTCGCACAGTGTTGCAAGCCCATACAAATTTAAAATATTCGCGTTGGAACTGTTTACAGTATTGCTTTTTTTTATTGTTCAAATGATTTGTTATTTTAGAAAAACGGTTATTTTTTTTAGATAAAATTTAAAAAAATATAATGTAACGATGGAAATAAAAAATTGTTTTAGTTCTATTTAATTGAATATTAGGTTGTTATTTATAACTTATAACTTCTTAGTTGAAAGTTGTTACAAATAGCTGATATCAGAGGATCCGAAGTTAAAAGCAACATTTTCATTAGGTCTGTGTTGGTATTCACTCTTGAAGACTTTTGTGTGTCGTTCTTTAGTAAATCTCTTGAATTCCTAAGGCTACCTTCTGAAGCATACTCAGATAACTGACTAATAGGCAAAGGAAATGAATTGATTACATCTGCTCCATAAGCATGCATTTAAATATTATATAAAGTTTTAGTCTCGGTTAGTAGGTCTTTGAATTTGTGTAAATTGATTTTTATGCCACTGGACAGTATTCTAGTAAGTAATCTTAAAAAAATTTACAATCAAATCCTCCCTTACACTGTTACGGTGTTACCATCATACGTAGAACCATAGCCGGGCTACGGTTTATCAACAAGAAGACCCATTTTCTCTTTAAACTCCTTTTGCATTCTTTTCTTGTTGCCTTCAAATATTTCGTTATGGGCAGAACAACGTGCTTTCCAATATTTTAAAGGCAATCGATAATCGATAAGAAGCATATATTCGAAACTTCGAATCCAGTTATATGGTATGTACTCATTTGGCTGACGATTGACGGTATTATCTTGATTCATCATTTTTGATATAGCGCCAGGTGTATGCATAAGTTTTTTCCGGTTTAATTAAGAGATGACGCCAGCGAAAAGTACGTAGCGTATTATTTTGACACATACCATAGATACATCATTTTGTTCGTCTGACATTTATAACACACACAAGTTGAGCCCGCCAAAAACTTGCGTCTTTATTTTATTGTTCAGAAAAAAAAACATTTGTGGTGCACATTGCTTTTCTTACTTAATCAAAAGGAAAATGCTGTTGAAATGAAAGTCACCGTTTGCTGGTAGAAAAATATATTAAACACGCTCCATCAATTAGAATATGTGTGACATGGTTTCTACATTGAAAGACATTGAGCGCTCCGGTAGACCACAAAAATGCGAAGACGAGCCATTGGATGATGGCTTAACTGAAAGTCAACGGCAATTAACAGAAGCATTACATGTGTCACAAGAAACAGTCAACAGACGTTGACGAGCAATGGAGAAGATCAATAAACTCAGTAAATGGGTTCCACACGATTTGAATGAACGTCAAATGGAAAATCGCAAAGTCACTTGTGAAATGCTGCTTCCACGCCATGAAAGGAAATCATTTTTTTTTTTGTATCGAATTGTGACGGGTGACGAAAAATAGATTTTGAAAACCTGAAGCGGAAAAAATCGTCGGTTTCACCTGGCGAAGCTGGTCCTTCAACACCAAGGCCAAAGCACTTCGGCAAGAAGGCTCTGTATCTGGTGGGATCAGAGCGGTATTGTGTATTACGAACTCTTGAAGCCCGGTGAAACCGTTAATACACAACGTTATCACCAGCCACGCATTAATCGAAAAACGACTGGAATAGGCCAGAATGGGCAAAGTAATTTTGTTACACGACAACGCGCCGTCTCACACAGCAAAACTAGTGAAAGACACCTTGAAATCGCTTGGATGGGACACAATTTTGCAAACAGCAGACAGTAATGCTATGTTTAAATATGATTTTGCTCTCTTATAAATAATTGGAAAATTTGAATAAAAAACCTTAACTAAGTAACCAACATTCATTGGAGCTTTGGTGACCTTGCGCGGCGACCGCCGTATTGTATGTGACCGTATAATATTTTAACGACTAATTGAGTTCAATAGACCGTCTTGATTTCAACTTCTTTGTCAACTTCGGGTATGGCAGAATATTAACCGAAGCCAAGCAGCGTCTTGCATACGCTCGTATTTGTCATTCACAACGCCCGGCAAATGTCGATATTGTTAGCGAGTGCAACAGCAATAACTAAAGGAAAAAAATTTAAGTAAAACAACAACGGTGTAATATATAAAATTGATTCTAGCTTTACTTTAAAGCTACGTTCATGACTTTGTATATGGAATAGCACATCAATCAAATGGCCACCTCGGCTTTGCTGGCAGTGCTGCAAGCGGTCGGTCCAATTTTTCCAATTTTTGATAACTCGGTCCAATATGTGCGGCATTATTCTGGAAATAGTGATTGGCTTTTTAGCGGCAGAAAGCCGGTTAGCGTTGTTCTATACCTGAGACCATTGACGGTAACGGTGTCTCCTTCCTCATTTGGAAAGAATTAAGGACCGATGATGCCGCCATGCCATAAACCACACCGAACAGTTAATCTATGTGGGTGCATTGAAGCTTGCCAGAACACTTGTGCTTTGCGTTTGCCTAAATATTGGCAGTTTTGCTTGTTGACATAGCCGCTGAGCCAAAAATGGGCCTCGTCAGAGAAAATGATTCTTTGGCTTAAATCTGGATCTACGGTCAAGATTTCCAGCGCCCAATTAGCGAACTCACGGTATTGTTTATGGTCGCCTGGCTTCAGTTATTGCGTCAGTTCCGATGTAGACCCAAATCCAACCGCAAAATAAGCCGGGTTGACTCTCTGGAGATGCTCAATTCAGCTGATGAACGCCGAATCGATATTTTTGGATATTTTTCGATACTGGCCACTACGGCGACTATGTTTTCCTAATTTCACACCAATCTCTATCTGATTGGTGGCTTAAGATCCAAAAGAGTGTACTTACGTTCCAACTTGTCCACGGTGCGACGAATTGCCTGTACACTAAAGCCATGATTACGACCGACCTCACGACGAAATTCATGTTGCTTATTAAAACAGAACCGGAATTTCGATAAAATTTTTTAATAAAATAATAAGCGTAAAACGATTCTGACGAGTCTGACAGCTGGATGTCATTGGTAGCTTTGACAGCTGTTGAGAGATAACAATTGCAAAAACTATCATTGCTTTCTGGAACCAACTTTGTTATCTAGAGCTGTAACTAGCTCAAAACTCTGCAGATTTTCGACCCGCATGAAGTTAATAGAGTTTATAACCGAAATAGGATGCATCATCGGTCACAACCAATCAACACAAGCTAAAGTCATCAATGAAAGAACAGAGTCTTAAATTAAATTCCTTCGTAAGTTGAGCAGTAACGATTTTCTTTCAGGTGTTGCAAGTTAGAGTTCGTAACGATGACACCGAGCTGCGGCTCAAACATTTACGAGTCGATGGCTCAGCAACCGATTGCAAAAAAGTCATAAGTGTTGATCAGAAGAACCTGGAGCGATACCAAATTTCTTACGTGCAGTTGGTGATGAAATTGTGCATATCTGTTCAGACGATTGTGCCGGAAGTTAATTCACTAAGTGGTGCTAGGACTTTCCTTACCAACTATAAGATTTATCTCGAAGCACCAGATGACACATGGAACGAAGATGAACCATAACAAGAACAAAGCTCGGTTCGTCATTGTGGATGACCACTTCCATATTGGCAATTTTGGGGCTAAGAAGCCGATGTAGAAGTTGATATTCGAGGGCGTTAAAAATTTTAACAACAACGACCGTGCGATGAGGAGATCGATATAGTTCGGCTCTACTATGGGAATAGCCTTTAGTGTTACCATAAAGCTTCTAGTTAGGGAATCTTAATTATGAAGGACGATAGACGCTCAAGGAAGAACGAAATGAGGCTATGAAAGCAGTGATGATTTGGAAACGGAGAGTGTGAACATTCACTTGTACTGCCAACCGACATTCAAAAGGTTGTTGAGAGCGTTTTTTTCAGTCTGTTAAACTTGTGCTCTTTAAAACGGTTTAGGAGATATTTCCGGAATTCTAGACTATGCAAAGAGTGCTTAAAGAAGCCGTAAATATCGCAAAAAGCCGACCGCTCACCCACCTGCCTGTGACAACCGAAGAAAAAGATCCGCTTACCGCGAATCATCGTTTATCATTTGCGGAACCGACGAAGGCCAATCGATAACAAGAGCTTCTGCATAAAATGGATCACGGCTAGCCTCTCTACATTGCAAATAATGCCCATTTGCCCATCCTGACTAATGGGTGCAAATGATTAAACTACTGGCATTGGGGATCTATTCCTATGTCGATGTTTCACATTGGTACGAAACAGAAAACGAGCTTGTACCCACGGCCTGATAGACTGGTTCGCACGACTGAGACTCAAACGATTCTCGAGGGCAATAGGAGCGACTGATGATGGCGATATGGTGTACGTGGCCCAGCAACTTGACATATTTCTTGACGATAGCGCCTGTGTCTTTTCTTCCAGCACTAGATTGAAGACACATGGCAGTGCTTATTCTTGTCGAAGTCCAATAGACATTTGGGATTGTTCGAAACAACTTTTTCCATTTTGCGCCGTGCAAATGCGTGTTTTTCAGCGCCATGCAGCACAACTGTATAAGTTTTGCCTGAATTCTAAATTCAACTATCGCCTTGTAGAGCTGAAGACGATATTTCGAGATAATTAGATGGTAAATTTCAACTTGGAATTTGTTTGTCCTTTCCAATATTTGCCTTAGTGTGAAAAATTGGACGATAGTCGAACTGCCGAGACGTAAGCTGTACTGGAATATGTCGATTAATATCTTGCGTTCACACACAATACTAGTACTCGTTGAATATAATCTTATATGCGACTATCATTGCTTTGATAGTTCTTAAAAGACATTACATCACCTTTCTTGAAGGTAAGGCATAAAATGTTGATAGTTTGGTCACCGGCTATGCTTTTATCCACGCGTGCCTGGTTGATTATTTGGTGCATGCATCCTGCCAAATCAATATCTCCATATTTGAAGATCTTCGCTGGTAAGCCATCGGACGCGGTGACCTTGTTTTTGTTGAACTTTTTGATCTTTGAGCTAATCTCTTTGACACTGGGATCTAAGCGGGTTCAGTTCTCTCATCAATCTGATGCCGATTAAGTAGCTACTGGATGTGCTCCTTATATGGCTCTTCGTCCTGCAGCTTCCTTTCATAGTTTTGAAGAGCTTAAGATAAGACTTAAATATTGTTTCTTTCACAAGATTCCTTGATGTCCCTGAGTCGGGAAGTCCTTTTCCTTGCCTTCCTTTTTTTGGCTCGAAACTCTTCCTAAGCTGGTGTTGTTTAGCGCTTCGGTGCAGAATTACCAAGCGTAAATACTGCCTCTATGTATATTTGGCACAAAAAGACATACTCTCGACGTGGTTTAGTTAACATAACGTTTACCTAGAGTTTAAATAATGACGATAACTCCAAAGGGGCTTCAAAGACACCAGTCTTCAATGCTAATTGATTAAACTGCTTTTCTTGCCTTTAATATTGCATTTCTCTCGACTAATCACTAAAATTTAAATTTAAGCTTCAACTCTGTTAATTACTTCCTCTCGAGGCAATGGTCAGTCGTTCAACCCTCAAGAGAGGCGTTTCCAAATTCAAGCCCCTTTTCTCAACAATTATCCAAGAACAACAACTCCGGAGCG
Source organism: Volucella inanis (assembly GCA_907269105.1). Lineage (NCBI taxonomy): Eukaryota > Metazoa > Arthropoda > Insecta > Diptera > Syrphidae > Volucella > Volucella inanis. The sequence goes on from OU026154.1 coordinate 130,165,858, forward strand.
ATTCCTTAATGCACAAAGTAAGATATTCCCTGCGAATTGCAAATTACGACGAACAACCCTCTTCGAACAGGGGTGACACACAGGGAATCGATTTTCATTTGAACGATGGGCGTGTCAGCTGGAAATTAAAGGGGCGTTCCAGCGGAACCCCTGTAGACGATCACAATTCCATTTCATCGAATATACTCCATGTTCGCTTCTATCGTTCTGTCCTCATTTTACCCTTTTCGTCCTTTTATAAACTGCACAAAAAACCGGAGATGATGTCGGGATATTGGGATGTTGGGCTTGTACATGGATTTTACACAGATAGGTACATTGCTTTGCAGGTCTCTGTTGATTTTTTATTATTATTTTTTTTGGTTAGCTTTGAAACACGCTGACGGAAATATGACTACGATGTTTATAATAGCAAAAAAGGGGTGCGACCGCCCATATCTTATGTCATTTTCAAGGGTGTACCTACGTCCACCACTCTGACAACATTTGTGACCTTTCCTAAACTGATGGCTGTCAACTGCCATCAACTTCCATGAACTACCGTCTGCTGCCTCATGGGAGCTGTCTGGTAGACCATTCCCACAAATTGGACAACCACCGACTTCGGGAGCCAGACCAGAATACGCCGTTTTTGGCGGACATGAAACTCGCAGGCACTTCCGACTACCCAACAAACGAATGACAAATAACGATGAAAGCTTTGAGGCATAGAGACAAAGGGATGAGAAAAAATGAAAATGAGCGTCGAGCAAAAATTCATTTTGCTAATCAATTTATGTATGTCCAAACGAGAACGAGGATAACTGCCTCTGGAATTGGAACTAGGACTTGGTCTTACCGTTAATGCTGACAATGTAATTAGGAAACTGTTGGAGAGTAGAGTTCGTTATTGCACCAGTTTCAAGGGAAACTTTTATATGTTGTCCATCCAGGGCCTTCCATACAGATCTATACACTCGCAGCGGTTGTTAGGGAAAGCCATTGGACACAAGAATACGGGTGGACAGGGCTTGCAATTGTTTTTTTTTTTTTTTTTTTTGTTATACACAAGAGAAAAATTCACACTAATGGATTAAGTTTGTCGGCGTTGAACTTTAATTTAGCGGATGTTCACTAATGGAAACTTTGTCGTACCTATGAACGAGCATCTATGGATTTGCTGTTCTTGTTTGTACAGCTTTTACTTCTTTTTTACAATTAAATGAGTGTCCTTGAATGGATTGCCTATGATTTTATAACTTTAGCTTAAGGACATACATAGGTATTACAGATTCGATTTTACACTACCAATTCAATTATGTTGGAGTGTTTTTCGGCAACAAGGTTAAGATAACAAAAAAAAAAAATAAAAAATAAAAAAATCGAGAGGGTAATGATTTCAATGAGAAGCATTAACATCCGACATTAACATCGGAATTGTTATAAAATCAGAAAACAAAGTCTTTATTAACCAGTGTCGTCGTCTTAATCTCCTCTGTAATTTGTTGATCTGTACCTCCAGGCTAATATGTATAAGGTCATAGCCATTTACAAGAAAGACATAAGCCACTTTGAACAACAACAAAATACACTTGTGGTACTATTGAATAACTCGATCCTTCTTCGTGTCAGATATTTCCATCCTCTGGTGGTGCAAGGAATATTAGCCTGAGTATCATTCTCATCAAGTGATATTCTAATGTACAGGGCAAGGAGTTCGAACACCGAAAAAAAAAAAAAATAACAGAAAAGAAGCACCTCTATGCTTTGCAAACTAATTTTCTGATCAAACCAAAGATCGAGTGCAGTTCACTAAAAAATTTGAAAATTTGAAACTATAACGCGGAGTTGTCGTGCATTTGAAATGTAGATCAGAAACATCTCAATTTGTCTATCACGGATCTGCTATAAATTCTGCTCACAATACCTCAGCAGATATAAAACGAAGAAACACCTTTGGCAATCGTTGTATTTTTATTTTTTTTTTTTTTTAACTAAGAAGGCAATTAAGTAGTAAAAGCGGTCTTCTCTCGGTCGTATCGGGAGAAAAATTCTTCGTTACATATTCGGTTCCGTTTGCGTTGACGGGCATTGTATTTGTATTGTATTTTTTCTATTTTTATTAATATATAATGTTTACATATAGATATGGCTTCCTTGAATGTGCAGAACTAAGTTTAGTTTAAAATTACAAAAAACTATTACAGATTATAGACTAATACAATAATACATATTAATACAAATTTAAAAAAAAAAAAAAACGAAAGAAAGTAAGTAATCCCTATAACCCTAGCTTAAAGTTAAAAGTTAGCTCACTTGCAAACAAAAACTGAAACACTGACTTTTCATATGGTGCTAAAGATTACGTTTAAGGTCGCTTAAACTTTGACATCTTTTTAGGCTATTTGTAAGTAAATTCCAGAGTCTCACAGCATATACAAAAAACTATTTTTCGGTTGTCAAAAACTTAAAAGAGCTTCAGTTCAATCAGACGAAGCAAATTGAAGTCTATAGAAAAGATACTCGGGCAATTTGTATAGGTGATTTATCGTGAGGTTTGATTTTCAATTGGCCTTTTTTGACAGATCACGCGTGGCTCCTATCAAACTACCTTATCATTTTTGTTCAGTATCACTTGCTAAGTTATCATGGAAAGACTCACATCACAACAGCATCTCTAAATTGTTCAGCTGTATTACGAAAATCAGCCTTCTGTGAGAAATGTTTTTCGTGCGATTCGAAGAAATTACGGTGCGCATAATGGACCTACTGAAACCACTACTGCCAATACCATTCGCAAATTTGAGTCAAAGTTTACATTAGTGAATGATACTCGACCAGTTAGACCACATCCAGCACATAATGAAGAGACTATAGCAGCTGTAGCTGAGAGTGTACGCGAAGACCGTGAAGAATTGATTCGTCGCCGTTCTGAGCAGCTTGGTGTATTCAACAACTTGTCGTATTTTACGTGAGGATCTCGCCCTAAAAGCATACGAATTTCAACTTGCGCAAGAACTGAAGCCAGGCGACTTGAATTTGCGTCATATTTTCAGTGAATGGGTTTTAGAAAAACTCAATGAAAATCCTGTGTTTTATTGTGAAATTTTGTTCAGTGATGAAGCCCATTTCTGGCGTAATGGATACGTTAATAAACAAAATTTCCGTATTTGGGCTGATGAGCAACTCGAAGAATACCAAGAGCTACCATTACATCCATTAAGAACAACGGTATTGTGTGATAGAATCATTGGTCCATATTTCTTCAAAAGAGAGGCTAACCGGTATCGCGCCATGTTAACGGACTATGTGCTTTCTGAAATTCAACAAGACGGCGCTACGAGCCATACAGCGATTGAAAGAATGGACTTGTTTAGAAATCATTTTGGTGAGCACTTAATTTCACGTTCTGCTCCGGTAAATTGGCCGCCTAGATTGTGCGATATCACACCTTTGGACTATTTTCTCTGGGGATATGTAAAGTCTCAGATCTTCAGGAATAAGCCAGCTTCGATTGACGCTTTGGAAGCCAACATTACTCGTGTTATCCGCGAAATACCAGTCGCCCAAAATTAAACCTTCTAAATGGACCACCTCAGATGTAGTCATGGCCAATATTTACATGATATCATTTTCAAAAAGTAAATGACATAAATTGTTCTTTTAACCGGCAATAAAAATTTTAAGTTCACTTTCAAATTTATGTGTTGTATTTAACATTATAAATCAAACCTTACGATGAATAAATAAAAATATTAAAATATTTGAATCTAGATACTTTTGAAACTCCATGCCCAGGAACGTCTGCGCACATTATAGATAAACCTTACTACACTGTTTAGAACCACTTTTTGTTTTCTAGAACTAAGACTAAGTCACAGAAAACTAGATGTCCATATAGTAGGGTGGGTAAAATCAGTGATAGCTTTGACTTTGATAGGTAAACAGTGCCCAGTTTGATATAGGGAACGTAGTGCACCATGTACCTTTCCTACAGTCGCAGTAATATGGTCGTCCCAACTTAAGTTCTTATTAAAGTAAAGTAAAAGCCCTAAATTTTTGACCACGGGTGCGTAGTCGATATTTGCTCCACCTAATTCAATAAAGGGAAAGTAGGTTGTATCTATAATAATGATAGCCTGGCTTCTTTTTTTTTTTTTTTTTTTGAGTTAAGTTTGACGGACAAGTAATTCTAGATCGCGACTTCAACTAACACTAGCGGATAGCTGAGGTACAATTGTACATCGTCGGCATATACATAGTTGCACTTTACAATTATTTAAGACAGATTGTAAGTCATTGTTAAAAAGAGTGAAAAGTAGCGGCCCAATTATCGAACCCTGAGATACGCCTGCCTTGCACTCAAGAAATTCTGACATGATGCCGTTGGCAAATACTGCATGTGTGCGATATGTTAGATAGCTACTAAGTATATAGTTAAAGTGCGATTACATTAAAGCCAAAGTAAAATTTCAGTTTTTGGATGAGAATTTCGTGGGAGAAGGTGTCAATGGCTTTCGAAAAGTCTAATAGAACCAAAGAGGTTACAACGTCCTTGTCCATAGCCGAACGAAACTCATTGGCTAGGTATAAAATAGCCGTAATACAACTATGTTGCTTTTGGAACCCTGACTGGAGAAGGGAGAGAAGATTGAATTGGTTTAGGTGTGAGTACACTTGTTCATAAAAAAATGGAAGAATAGAAATTGGCCGATATTCCTTATTTGCTCCCGCCGAAATTTTTAAAACAGAAATTATTTGGAAAGCTTTCCAGGATGTCGGGAAGGTTGAATAGGTGAAAATGTTATTAAAAATGTAAGTCAGATAACTATTTTTAAAAATTTTGGGTGAAAGTTGTCTAGACCAACTGCGGATTTAATGCCTTCAGAAGCCTTCAGAAGCCTTCAGAACATCCATTTCGTTTACTTTAAAAAACTCAGAAGTGACATCAGTATTTGCAATGAGAAGTGGATCAATAACACTGACATGTCAATATTGTGACTATTAAGACTCAATGCTAGTGAGTTTTCAGAGAATTTAGAGTTAAGTTCTTCAATATCTATGCTTTATTGCCTATGCTCAACGCATTCATATTTTTCCAAACTTTTTTGGTGTAAATTTAGCTGCAAATAATTTAGACTTCAAAAGTCTTATTTCCCGCTTTACATCATTTCTAAGTCTTTTAAAATCATCCCTAAACTGTACAAAATTGTATATCTTCCATTTTTTGAAAGCAGTCTTTTGGATAAGGTGTTCAATTTTTGGGGTAAACCACTCACTAGTTTTACTGCGGAGGGCAGATGTTTTAATAGGAAAAAAATATGACTCGTACAGATCATTAACTACAGAAGTAAAGAAATTTACTTGATCGTCAATGGAAGTCATACAATAAAGGCAACTCCAATCCAGCAATAATGCATGCTTTTTTACGGAGTCCATATTGACCGACCGGTGACTCAGTATTTGTCTTTCGGGTAAAATGTCAGTGAAAATAATAATGAAGTCGTGGTGTGAGAAACCAGATACATCCAACTGACCATAAAAGCTCACTTATTCTGGATTGTTCACGAGGATGACGTCAATGAGACTGGGGACGGATCCAACAAAGTGTGTTGGGCTGGAAGTATCCATCGGAGAGAGATGAAGCGATTTTAAGTATTCTTTAAATTCATTCTGAATTAAGTTGATGTTAAAGTCCCCAATTACATAAACTATAAATGATTATAATTTTATTCAGTATTTTTGACTACCTTAAGGATAACATTGTTGTCACATATGCGCGGAGCTTTGTATATGACGCCAACAAGACATTTATTAAGCCTATCAGCAAACAAATATTCAATGCTGTCAGTGGTATTCGATTTAAGAATGATCTTACTATAAAAACAAGTCCTAATACATCCCTTCGGGTTAGGGGTTAGAATATACCCGAGGTAAGGCATGCCTGTCGTAAGAGGCGACTAAAATCCACTGGGCCGGATTAAGGTGTTAAGCGACCCGTGCCAGAATCGACCAGGTTGGGGGCCCAGTATAAAAATAGCTCAATCTCTAACGGAGCATCCGGATACTTGGCGACCTCCGGATAAGCCAGCCTTATCTGTTTAATGCGGATCTCTGGACAGACGGACTACCCTTTCTCCGCTACTCGTGGGAACTAAAATGAGTTCAAATAATGTTCAAAATAATACAAATATAAATCAGGACCCCTTTAAAAAATGCTCAAGGGTCACGAGATCTCCAACACGCGGATCGCTAGGAAAATCATGCGAAAGCAAAGACCAAACACAGTCAGTAGTTCAGGGCAATAGCATTACACCAAATAACCTACAAAATCTCGAACGCGAAAATTCTGATCTCCGCGCTAGACTCCAAAATATGGAATTGCTCTGTGCCGAACTAAAAAGCAACTAGATGCCATTAAGCCGCAATCTAAATCTGAGTCTGAATTTGTTTCGCTACTTGACCGCCCCGAAACTCGAGTTTTCACACTGACGAAGAAGAGCTAGTCCGCGAAACGGACTGGATACTTAAAAAAAATTGAACAAACAAAGAAGCAAGCCAGCTTTAAAACTGCTGAGGTCGATAAGGCAACAAAGCAACCCAAACAAAGACCGCCGCCGCCAATAAACGTTTTTGGAATCTCGGACTACAACAAGTTGCACATAATCCTGAAATCACTGTGCTCAACCGATTATAAATTAAGATCTCGCAATAATGATACATGGGCTATTAATGTCCTTAATCCAGACAACTACCGTTCGCATTCGCAAAAATTAAATGCCGAAAAGATTCAATGGCATACCTACGAAAATAAAACTGAAAACCCATACGCGTTGTAGCTAGAGGATTGCATCCCTCTTGCCTTAAAGAAAACATCGTAAATGACCTTAAAATTAAAGATTTTAAGATAATCGACGCAGTTAATATACTTGCGCAATGTTGAAATCGAGAGGACGACCCCAAGACGCGGTCTTCCTCTCTTTAGGCTAACTTTCGACAAAACCGAAAGTCTAGAAAGAATTTATGCCATAAATTCAATTTTGGGACTTGTTGTCAAAATTGAACCTCCGCGGAAAAACTCTAGGCTGATTCTCCAATGTACACGTTGCTAGGGATTCAGCCATACTCAGTCCTACTGCCAGAAGGAACCTCGCTGTGTAAAATGCGCTGGCAAATATCTGACTCGAGAGTGCAATGCCGCGAAAGAGTCCCCAGCGATATGCATTAACTGCAAGGGAAAACATCCAGCTAATTATCGAGGCTGCGAAGTCGCGAAGGAATTGCAAAAGCTACGAGATCAATCAAAAACGAAGCCTTTGAAAAACGCAGGGACAGCTAGAATGAGAAATAACAACAGCGGTCGTACTCCAAAGCCTTTAAAGAAGGTAATAGTGACAAACGCTAAAATCACCAATAACAACAACGACAAAAATAACAATGCGCAAGTGGAAAATGGGAAAACTTACGCGCAAATAGCGGCGCGAGTTAATATGACTATCTGTACATTACCGGATCCTGCCTCAAATGTGTTATCAGTAATTCTCGAGAGACTAGAAGAACAGACTAAAATAAATAAGATAATAGTCGAACGGCTTCTTAAGTTCAAAGCCAATTTCTGTAACTAATTATGGCAAAGAAGCTCAATATACTTGCGTGCAATGCCAACGGACTACAGAAAAGGCTTGATGAACTAAATATTTTCATGCCGGAAAAAGAAATTGACATATGTTTAATTTCTCAAACTCACCTGGCAACAGAATCGCGCGTGGAACTAAAAGGTTACCGCGACTACCACGCTCATCATCCATCGGGAAACGTAAGAGGCGGGTCATCCCTATTCATAAGAGACTGCATTGAACATACTTTGGAAGCAATAATTGAACTTGACAAATTTCAAATGACCGTGGTGCGCGCTAAAAATAAAAATTACTCTTTTAATATATCCTCAATCTATTGCCAATCGCGCTGCGAATTAGAAAAACAAGAATTTATTGACCTATTCAAATCTCTTGCACCAATCTTCATTATTGGTGGCGACTTTAACGCGAAGTACACCTTTTGGGGATCAAGATGTATCTCTCAAAAAGGCAAAACTCTTTACAGGGCTGGTATGGAATGCGGTTGATATTTTTACTCAACAGGCAAGCCGACATATTGGTCCTCGGATGTCGCCAAAACACCCGATCTAATAGACTTCTTTATCGGAAAAGGAGTAAACGCTAGTTACTTCAAAGTTGAAGGGGGCTTCAATCTTTCCTCCGATCTTTCTCCAGTTATCCTCTCACTGTGCGAATCCTTGGTTAAGAAACAAAGACCACCCAGATTAACTAACAGCAAAACTCACTGGAAAGATTTCCGAATAGACGTTGTAGACAATACTGAGTTGAAAGTAGCACTTAGAACGCCGTATCAACTTGAAAAAGAAGTTGAACGTTTTGTTGAAGTCATACAGCAAGCCGCCTGGAAGAACACTCCCCGCGAATCGGACAAAGTTCCCAAAGTCGGCATAAGATATACACCGGAAATCAGAGAAATGATAAGGAAGAAACAAAGAGTGCGGAAAAAGTGGCATGAAACACGGGCACCACAAGATAAAACGTCCTTCAATACGCTCTGCAACTTGTTGATAAAATCGATCAAGGACTTCAATAATCAAGGTATTAATAACTCCTTGAAAGACTCACAGCGACAAAGGATACCAACTACTCCATATGGAGAGCCGTTAAAAGTGTTCGAAAGCCCCAAATAAGAAGAAACCAGGATGACTATGATAAGGAAAAAGCTAATGTTTTCGCCGACCTTCTTGCAGAAACGTTTAAACCATTCAATGGGGGGGTGCTTCCTGAGAATGTCAATATGCTAGACGTGACGACAAACTTTCCAGTAGAAAAGGCTACACTTAGGGAACTTAGACAAGTTATAGACACGCTTAAGAACAATAAAGCCCCTGGATATGACTTAATAACGGAAGAGATACTTAAAGCGTTGCCGAAAAAAGGTTTGCTAAGGCTGCTCTATTTTATAAATGCCAGCATTAGATTAGAGTACGTACCGCACCAGTGGAAAGTAGCCGAAGCTATTATGGTTCCGAAACCCGGTAAACCCCTGACCGAAGTCAAGTCATATATATAGACCAATATCGCTTCTTCCGATTACATCGAAGGTCTTCGAGCGAATCCTTCTTAATGGTCTTAAACCAATTACCGACACAAATTCCCTCTTGCCTGATCATCAATTTGGCTTTAGAAGCCAACACTCTACAGTTGATCAAGTGCATCGAAACTCCGACAAGCCCTACCCCAGCAATTGTCTTGTATTTTAGGTTCATACCTGGAAGACCGACTCTTCCGTGTGAGACACGGAAACGAATATTCCACTTTTAAGACAATAAAGGCGGGGGTGCCGCAAGGAAGTGTACTTGGCCCTCTGCTATATTTGATTTTTACCCGCGATATACCGCAAACAGACGACACTGTCCTAGCCACATTCGCTGATGACACTGCCTTTTTGGCAACGGCTAAAATAGTCGAAGAAGCAACTGCTAAGTTGTAATGTGCCCTTACACGGATTAACAATTGGAAAAAGACTTGGCGAATCGCGCTTAATGAAAGCAAGTCTGTCCACGTCAACTTCACTCTCAAGATAATTGAGAATCCACCGGTGTTTATCAACGCAGTACGAATTCCTTACGCGAACGAGGCCAAATATCTCGGTATGACACTCGACGCTAAACTAAAATGGAGAGCACACGTCAAGCACACACTGGCTTATTGGAAAGTATTCCAAGCTTAGCTTAGAGAACAAACTGCTGTTATACAAGCAAGTTCTAAAACCGATCTGGACATATGGTGTACAACTTTAGGGTTGTACTAAAAATAGTAACGTTAATGTACTGCAGACATTCCAAAACAAAGTTCTTCGAGGTATTGTTAATACGCCGTGGTACATTAGAAACGATGATATCCACAGAGACTTAGGAGTCGAAAACGTTCAGAATGTAATTAAATTGTTTGCGCGAAAACATAATAATCGATTACAAGGTCATACGAATATTTCTGTTCAACAGATCCTCGACGAGACAAATTTATTGCGCCGTCTGAAAAGGACTAAGCCTCTCGATCTAGCGCGGTGATTAGCAGCGCGTAATTTTTCTAAAGTACACAGGAATTTTCAATGGAAAATCGCCTGCAGGATATCTTATAAAAACAAAATAAAATGCAATAGAAGAACTGCTAGTTGAGTGTGAACTCAGTCGTGGTTTGCATAAGGGAGCTGTTTTTTAGTAAGTAAGAATCTCACACTACTATAGGCTCCGGGCCTATAGTGTCTATGAAGATTTCTCACCTTCCCATGAAAAAACAAATATAATATATACACTGCTACTCCATCTGCACGACCTATCCGATCATCCCTATGAACCCTGTAACCATTTAGAACTTTCATAGCGTCTGTAATTTTATTTAGTAGCCAAGTATCAGATATGCAGATAACGTCCACGACCCCTCCATTGAAAATAGGATTAAACTCGTCGAAATGTTTGCTTAAACTTTGGGCATTGATGTGCACAACAAATAAACCTGGAAACCGTTTGCGATAGATGTTAAGCATCACACGAGTTTTATGGAATTTTTAAATAATTGTATTAGACTGAGACTGAGGGAAGTATCTTCCACCAGCAGAAATTTCGTCGTTATTCGACATGAAACGGATAAAAGTAGCTAAGCAATACTTAACAGCGACAATATAAAAGCAACAGAACCATATATAAAGTCAATGAATCGCTTAGCACCACATATAAAAATTTACAAATAATAAAAACTAGTAGTATACAATAAAATTCGTTACAAAAGTTATAAGGTAAGTTCTAAAAGGGGGTCTAACGGAACGTATAGTAAATTGAACAAATATAAAAAGCTAGCTAAAACTTAAATCAAAAAAAATTGAATGTCACATAAAAGCAAAAATAAAACACATTTAAATAATTTACCATATACGTTAGAGGCTCAGGACACCACCTGAAGGTGTTGCAAAGTTTGAGAGGTGCAGTGTCCAGCATAATGATGAAATTCCCATTAAGAAACTGCAGAGCCTATTGACTGATGGTTCTTGCCATGATGTTGTTTGCTGTCGAAGTCGATTTTGTTGCCAAGCTTTTGTCATTTAACACGGCACGTGAATCATGTTCTAGTTTAATGTTAATAAAACCACGTTTAGTGTGCGCCGAAAAAATACGTCGTTCGCGTCTTAAAATTAGTGCTTTTCGTAGGATGTTTCGATTTTGCGGTATTAGACATTCGTGTAGATAGATGTTTTTACTCAGATAATCCGGTTTATAGCCAGTGGTTGAACCTCAACACAACAGGCCAAATATGTCACCCAGCACCTAGTTAGGCATGAATAGTATCCCAACCAAAACAACATCCGTCGCTATAGTTGACATTTGCAGTGCCTCAAGTTGATTTTTAATTTGGGAGACATCACAAACGGCATGTAAGGGTTGAGTCACCTGTTTGCAATCGAGAAGATGTGTTTTAAGATTCTCAACATCCAATTGTAAGTGGCTGATGTTGTCCAGACACTTATCCAGGCCCGTAATTTTGATTTTCAGTGCATCAACGTCCGCGTCTAAAAACGCAAGTTTTTCGTGGAGGTGCTTTTCAATTTGTAAAAATCTCGACGGTAAGTTGTCCTCCATTGTGCTAACTTTCTCTGGCTGTCTTTTTCTGACGTCATCGATTTTGTTAATGTGGATTTTGGTTTTGAGCTAGATTGTAGCGGTGAGAGAGTATTTGATAGTGCCTGTTGGTTTTGCAAGTGACTTTGTGAACGAGTGCTTTTTATATGTGACATGATTATACTCTTATTACGCGTTCGTGCACTTTAATAGAGAGCTAGATAACGTCGCGAAAAAAAAACCAAAAGGAAGAAAACCGAACGCTAACAAAACGAACAAGACTTATGCCAAATAATAAGATTTAATAAAGAACTACACGAACTATACAGCGACATGGATTTAGTTTGAAAACTGTTTATCAGTTGCCTGAGATAGCTAGTACATGTAGAACGAGTGGACACCATTGCTCCGGTCCGTAGAGACAATGCAGTAGAGAAAACCTTTAACTTAGTTAGCACGTACAAGTAGAAAATGACTTCAGACGAGCCTAAGACACCGGGCTAACTACTTTATTCTTGTATCCCTGCCTCCCTCGAAAAAGTGAACAATGTGTCTGGAATAAATGAAATAACATTTTGCATCACATGCCATGAATGTGATAACTACACTGCTTACTATTCTATTTCAGAATAGCTTAGATAATAGTACATTATTGTAAAGGGTTCTTAGGCTTAACTTACGAAGCAGTTTCTACGAAATATAATTGTTCCGAAAGACCCTTATATCAGGTCCACCTTTCTATTTACTGTCCAAACCTTGGAGTTGGGAAGTAAAGGATCAAGGGTTTGTCTACTATCATTTTATCTTTTTAAGTTAAAAAGGTATCATTGGTAGCCTAAGGTAAAATTCTTAAAATTGAAGACAAAAACGTCGATAATAAAAAATTTTTTGTTTGTGGCTGTCTCTGGTTATCTGCTTAACTTCCATATCATAACCATTCTCCGAACCCCGTCATCAGCTCTCCATTATTGTTTTTCATGAAAGGGGTTTCAGTTTTTAAACCATTTATGATGCGACTTATCAATTCAAATACAGAAAAAGCGTCTACAACTATGACAAGCTATAATCACAGTTCTCTTGATCTTTTCACCAAAACCATAGGTGGATTAACAGAGATTTCGCCAGGTGAAAAACTCAAAGTCGTACATAGAGAGGATATCTCTAGCAGACCAGCATTCCGGAACTATTGGAAAATTTATTGGCTAAAATACTAAGGAATACTATCAGAAAAACTATCCTCTGAACTCTCAAGACCCTCGCGTGACACCAACGAACTTAACATTAAAGTCAAGGAATTCACACTAGCTCTCACTCAAGTTATGGCTGAGGCAAGAAAAAGCCGCGCTGATGGATATCAGCACTAGAACCGCTTAGAAATACCCACAGAAAATTGTTCAACCTTGCAAAAAGCACAATAGGAGTGACTGACTGGGACTCATACAAAGTTCCCCTAAAAACGAATAAAAAAGAACTAAGGAAAGCAAAGCGACAATCCTGGAGATCACTCTGTGACAAAATCACAGAAATCACAGAAATCACAGAAATCACTGAGGCATCGCGGCTAAGAAAAATCCTCTCCACAAATCTTATGATGCCTAGTTGTTTGAAAATAAAATGATGGCTCATGGAGAACCTTAAGTAATGAATCACTTAACCTGCTATTCGACACCCACTTTCCAAGTAGCACCCTATTCGCGGCCAGTAATAACCCAAATATACTGCAACCGTGACCAAAATTCATGGTTGATTACAAGAAACAAACTGTTTTGGGCGCTGCATAGCTTCAAACCATACAAGTGTGCTGGTCCGGACGGTATAATACCTGCCGAGCTACAAAGGTCCTCAGATATTACCCTGCGCACGCTGAGAATATCACGAAGAGCTGTGTATACAATGTCACTGTATTTTTCATTCCCAAGACCGGAAAATGCTCTCATGCCAAAAGACCTCAGACCTATACGTCTATCATCTTTCCTTCAGAAAACTCTAGAACTACTAATTGATATCCATATTCGAGCTAGAATTGATCCAAGACTTTTGTCTTGATACCCGTTGGGCGTATCGCTATGGATTGGGAGTAAGCGCCCATGAAGCTGATCTTATCCTCCCATCCAGGAAATAAACTCAATAACGATACCAGATTAGTGTTTTCCGATACAGCGAAATATCTGAGTTTTATTTTTTCTTACATTTGAGTCAACAAAACTACAGCAGCTTTATTCTCTTGCAAAAAAGCCAATGGGAACAAATTGGGTCTTCAACCTCGAATAATCCACTGGCTATACACCTCATTCATAAGACCGATACTCAGCTACAGTGTTGTTGTCTGGTATACGGCCATAGACATTGCAGTCAACTATGCATAAGCGGAGCTTTACGTTCTACTCCCTCCGCGGCTTTAGACATTGAGTTTCACTTGAAACCGCTCGGCATCTTCAGTAGACAAGTAGCTTCGACTGCATCGATCTAAAACCGACAACTGGGTTCATGGCGGTGTTTTCTCAGAAAAGCTAAGTCTAAGCCTCTCCTTCCGTCTTCCAAATCACTGTAGCTTGTTCCAGGCAGAAATTTTTGCGATTAAACAAGCTCTGTCTTGGCTGAAGGAAAACGTGATATCTGCAAAGGATATCCGCATCTTTTCGGATAGTAAGACAGCTATCAAGTCCCTGGACTCATTAAATTCTAAAACCGCCCTTGAATACCGATCATCTCTTACAGATAAGACAGAGCAATTCAACCTTTACCTTTGTTGGATGCCAGGCCACAGAGACATTCCAGGGAATTGTACGGCCGACAAACTCGCCAATATTGAAATCACTCTACCTATTCTATCGGAAAAGGGTAGCATAAGTATACCAATCGCTTCGTGGAAATCAATATTAAAGCTGGATGATAATAGAAAAACATACCTTAGGTGGACTGTTGGACCAACATGTCTAGGCCAAAGTAGGATCTGAATCGCTCTAAGATTCTGTTCCTTCTAAATAGGAAACATATCAGCACCATCATAGGTGTCATCACTGGATACTGCCTTATAGATGGGCATGCAAGAAGGCAAACGATTTCTGTAGAAGCTGCATAGACGAGGATGAAGAGGAGACAATCATCCACCTCCTCTGTACCTGTTCAGCTCTCTCCCAGAGAAGAAAACTCCACTTAAGACCTTTAAGCCAAAATCTGCAGGATTTCTTAAAACGACTGAATATTTCATGTAATCAAAACGGTTGGAGATTAAGACCTATACGCTTGTGTCAATTCCATTAAAGTCCTTCCAGTTAAATTTACGATTTCACATAGTTAGTCTCACAAGAAGAGCATTTTTTCTGACTGAATTCGAACTTTTTCTAGGATAAACCAATTGCGCTTAAGGGAAACCATCAAATAGGACTTTGAGTAAAATCCACATCATATAACCGTTTCAAGTTGAGACGGCAGTAGCAACAGCCTTTCAAGAAACAATTTGTTTTCGTATGTCAGAAGTGTCCATATCAACTGCATATCTTCATGCATCAAACATTCAGGTACTTTTGTTTATCCGCTTTTGTATCCCTTCTAGAGATCACATTAATTTTTCATAACGTATTTGTATATTCTGTCCCATACGAAATATAGAAAAGGAAGAGGGAACAGATTAGCCAACTACGTATAGAGAATTTTACCTGGGTTTCAGGGTGCTACACAGCATCATTGCCTAGTCATGTGTTTCATCTGTATTGTCCCCTTAACTGTAAATAAACAAACATCCGACCGACTACACAAGAAATACAATAATAGAAAGCTTCAGAAGAAAGTAAAAAATAAAAATCTTCATGGTTCCTTTGATACATCTTCTTTATTCTACAATATCTATATTTTCACCTTATTTCACTATATTTTTACACAGTTTGCTTTTTTCAGTGCAAAGGTTTAAAATTCGTCCTTACTGTCCATCATTGTTGGAAGCCCATAACTGAAAAATATTTTTCTCCTCTTCACCGGTGAAATAGAGAAAAACTTTTCTAAGGATCCACTCGGACCCATTTTGATTTCGATTACTTTAGTCTGGTTCTGCTCTGCAACTCTCCATTAGCTACATATACTCTCCAAGAGTGTCCAGGAACAGGAGAAGGAGTACTGGGAGTACAAGAAGTAAGTACATATATTTGATTGTTAGTGGGTAGATGTTAAACACTTTCCGGTCTTCTTCCACGCCAATGACAAATTAAATTCTAAAGGTAAACGAAAGGTTTTTGTCGGATCCATAGGCTAACGATACCCACATAGTAGATGTGTTTAGGTGAAGAGTATTGTACAAATATAAAACATGGCTTTAAAAACAAGTTTACAAAGTTGTGGAAACAAGCGAAAGCGCTTTGGGCGTATGGAAATTTGGACAAAAGTCCTTAACTATATATTTTTTCTTCTTTCTTTCATTTTTAGTTTTTCTAGTACCTTTGAAGGGACTCTTGAAGGATTTGTTTGAATTGTGTTTTGTCCGTAGATCCATTTTGTTGAAGTCAAATTCTTTGCTGGAAATTAAGGTAACCTCATATGGTATTGTTGTAAGACAATGTTGTAAGACGTTCCTTTCTTTGGTTGCTGGTAGTGACAGGAAGGCTTAAGAGTCAAAGATCCAAAGATCGAGCTGGAACGATGGAGAGTGACCGGAGGGGCCTTGTCTGTTACGGTTAAGGTCCATCAGAATAGACCAGTGTTAGGTTGGGGTACTGTTTCTGACGGCCTGCATTGGAAAACCGAAAAGGTAGAACGAGCTCCAGAGAGACACACTCTGAAGGACTACTGTCAAAAGAGACGGCGGAGACACAAGGTAAAAGAACGGCGTAAAGAGATGGCGAGTGCCGTCGAAGGCGCGAGTGCCAAAAGAAACCGATCAACATCTCAGATCTGAACCTGCGCCCTCTTCTCCTGACTGAGAGGGGAAAAGCCGTTTTTCACGCACGCGACGCCGGGACGAGGTCAGTGCTACAACCAGCAAAGGCTGCACCATTATGCACACTATGAACCACAAAAAAAAATTGAAAATTGCAAAATGACTATATCTTTTAAACTAAGCGCCTATAGGGATCATACTATGCACCACAAAAAAACCTTTTTAAAGTTGCCGGTCACACCATCCACACTAAAATGGCTGTATCTTCTGGGGGGTGTCTGTGGGGGCATATCATGCAATACAAAAAAATACAAAAGTAGCCAGTCCAAAGCACCACAATAAAATGGCTGTACCTTCTAAGCTTAGGTCTATGCGGGTTATCTTATGCACCCTAACAAATATTTGAAAAGAGCCGGTCAAAGCACCAAAAAAACAATTTTGAAAAGTAGACGGTCAAAATTGCAAAACACTAAAATGACCGTATCTTCTAAATTTTAAGACACTAAAATTCATCTTCTAAACGAAGCGTCTTGGGGGTCATACGCAACAAAAAAAAAATTGAAAAGTAGCCGGTCAAAACTTGAAAACACTAAAATAACCATCTGCGGGGGTCATATTTTGCACAAAAAAAAAAAAAAAAATTAAAAACTATCTGGTCAAAATTTTAAAACACTAAAATGGCTGTACCTTCTAAACTAAGCGTCTGCGGGGGTCATATTTTGCACCAAATAAAAAAATATCCGGTCAAAATTTCAAAACACTAAAATGGCTGTATCTTCTAAACTAAGCGTCTGCGAGGGTCATATTTTGCACCAAAAACAAAAAAAATTAGAAAATATCCGGTCAAGATTTCAAAACACTAAAATGTCTGTATCTTCTAAACTAAGCGTCTGAGGGGGTCATATTTTGCACCAAAAAAAAATAAAAAAATAAAAAATATCCGGACGAAATTTCAAAACACTAAAATGGCTGTAGCTACTAAACTAAGCGTCTGCGGGGGTCATATTTTGCACTAAAAAAAAAATAAAATAAAAAATATCCGGTTAAGATTTCAAAACACTAAAATGGCTGTATCTTCTAAACTAAGCATCTGCGGGGGTCATATTTTGCACCAAATAAAAAAATATCCGGTCAAAATTTCAAAACACTAAAATGGCTGTATCTTCAAAACTAAGCGTCTGCGGGGGTCATATTTTGCACCAAAAAAAAAAAAAATTAGAAAATATTCGGTCAAAATTTCAAAACACTAAAATGGCTGTATCTTCTAAACTAAGCGTCTGCGAGGGTCATATTTTGCACCAAAAACAAAAAAAAATTAGAAAATATCCGGTCAAGATTTCAAAACACTAAAATGTCTGTATCTTCTAAACTAAGCGTCTGAGGGGGTCATATTTTGCACCAAAAAAAAAAAATAAAAATAAAAAATATCCGGACGAAATTTCAAAACACTAAAATGGCTGTAGCTACTAAACTAAGCGTCTGCGGGGGTCATATTTTGCACTAAAAAAAAAATAAAATAAAAAATATCCGGTTAAGATTTCAAAACACTAAAATGGCTGTATCTTCTAAACTAAGCATCTGCGGGGGTCATAATTTGCACAAAAAAAAAAAAAAAAAAATTAAAAGATATCCAGTCAAAATTTCAAAACACTAAAATGGCTGTATCTTCGAAACTAAGCGTCTGAGGGGGTCATCTTTTGCACAAAAAAAAATAAATTAAAAAATATCCGGTCACAATTTAAAAACACTAAAATGGCTGTATCTTCGAAACTAAGCGTCTGCGGGGGTCATATTTTGCACCAAAAAAACAAAAAAATTAAAAATATATCCGGTCAAAATTTTAAAACACTAAAGTGGCTGTATATACTAAACTAAGCGTCTACCGGGGTCATCTTTTGCACAAAAAAAAAAAATTAAAAAATATCCGGTCACAATTTAAAAACACTAAAATGGCTGTATCTTCTAAACTAAGCGTCTGCGGGGGTCATATTTTGCACAAAAAAAAAAAAAAAAAAATTAAAAGATATCCAGTCAAAATTTCAAAACACTAAAATGGCTGTATCTTCGAAACTAAGCGTCTGAGGGGGTCATCTTTTGCACAAAAAAAAAATAAATTAAAAAATATCCGGTCACAATTTAAAAACACTAAAATGGCTGTATCTTCGAAACTAAGCGTCTGAGGGGGTCACATTTTGCACCAAAAAAACAAAAAAATTAAAAATATATCCGGTCAAAATTTTAAAACACTAAAGTGGCTGTATCTACTAAACTAAGCGTCTACCGGGGTCATATTTTGCACCAAAAAAAAAAAAATTAAAAAATATCCGGTCAAAATTTTAAAACACTAAAGTGGTTGTATCTACTAAACTAAGCGTCTACGGGGGTCATCTTTTGCACAAAAAAAAATAAATTAAAAAATATCCGGTCACAATTTAAAAACACTAAAATGGCTGTATCTTCTAAACTAAGCGTCTGCGGGGGTCATATTTTGCACCAAAAAAAAAAAATTAGAAAATATTCGGTCAAAATTTCAAAACACTAAAATGGCTGTATCTTCTAAACTAAGCGTATGCGGGGGTCATATTTTGCACCAAAAAAAAAAAAAATTAGAAAATATCCGGTCAAGATTTCAAAACACTAAAATGGCTGCATCTTCTAAACTAAGCGTCTGCGGGGGTCATATTTTGCACCAAAAAAAAAAAAATTAAAAAATATCCGGTCAAAATTTCAGAACACTAAAATGGCTGTATCTTCTAAACTAAGCGTCTGCGGGGGTCATATTTTGCACCAAAAAAAAAAAAAAAATTAAAAAAATCTGGTCAAAATTTCAAAACACTAAAATGGCTGTACCTTCTAAACTAAGCGTCTGCGGTGGTCATATTTTGCACCAAAAAAAAAAAAAAAATTAAAAAAATCTGGTCAAAATTTCAAAACACTAAAATGGCTGTATCTTCAAAACTAAGCGTCTGCGGGGGTCATATTTTGCTCCAAAAAAATTAAAAAAAAATAAAAAATTTCCGGACAAAATTTCAAAACACTAAAATGGCTGTATCTACTAAACTACGCGTCTACGGGGGTTATATTTTGCATAAAAAAAAAAAAAATTAAAAAATATCCGGTCACAATTTAAAAACACTAAAATGGCTGTATCTTCTAAACTAAGCGTCTGCGGGGGTCATATTTTGCACCAAAAAAAAAAAAAAATAGAAAATATTCGGTCAAAATTTCAAAACACTAAAATGGCTGTATCTTCTAAACTAAGCGTCTGCGGGGGTCATATTTTGCACCAAAAAAATTAAAAAATATCCGGTCAAGATTTCAAAACACTAAAATGGCTGTATCTTCTAAACTAAGCGTCTGCGGGGGTCATATTTTGCACCAAAAAAAAATAAAAATAAAAAATATCCGGTTAAGATTTCAAAACACTAAAATGGCTGTATCTACTAAACTACGCGTCTACGGGGGTTATATTTTGCATAAAAAAAAAAAATTAAAAAATATCCGGTCACAATTTAAAAACACTAAAATGGCTGTATCTTCTAAACTAAGCGTATGCGGGGGTCATATTTTGCACCAAAAAAAAAAAAAAAAATTAAAAAATATCCGGTCAAAATTTCAGAACACTAAAATGGCTGCATCTTCTAAACTAAGCGTCTGCGGGGGTCATATTTTGCACCAAAAAAAAAAAAAAATTAAAAAATATCCGGTCAAAATTTCAAAACACTAAAATGGCTGTATCTTCAAAACTAAGCGTCTGCGGGGGTCATATTTTGCACCAAAAAAATAAAAAATTTCCGGACAAAATTTCAAAACACTAAAATGGCTGTATCTACTAAACTACGCGTCTACGGGGGTTATATTTTGCATAAAAAAAAAAAAAATTAAAAAATATCCGGTCACAATTTAAAAACACTAAAATGGCTGTATCTTCTAAACTAAGCGTCTGCGGGGGTCATATTTTGCACCAAAAAAAAAAAAAAAATTAGAAAATATTCGGTCAAAATTTCAAAACACTAAAATGGCTGTATCTTCTAAACTAAGCGTCTGCGGGGGTCATATTTTGCACCAAAAAAATTAAAAAATATCCGGTCAAGATTTCAAAACACTAAAATGGCTGTATCTTCTAAACTAAGCGTCTGCGGGGTCATATTTTGCACCAAAAAAAAAAATAAAAATAAAAAATATCCGGTTAAGATTTCAAAACACTAAAATGGCTGTATCTTCTAAACTAAGCATCTGCGGGGGTCATATTTTGCACCAAAAAAAAAAAAAATTAAAAGATATCCGGTCAAAATTTCAAAACACTAAAATGGCTGTATCTTCTAAACTAAGCGTCTGAGTGGGTCACATTTTGCACCAAAAAAACAAAAAAATTAAAAAAATATCCGGTCAAAATTTTAAAACACTAAAATGGCTGTATCTACTAAACTAAGCGTCTACGGGGGTCATCTTTTGCACCAAAAAATTAAAAAATACCCGGTCAAAATTTCGAAACACTAAAATGGCTGTATCTTCTAAACTAAGCATCTGCGGGGGTCATATTTTGCACCAAAAAAAAAAAAATTAAAAGATATCCGGTCAAAATTTCAAAACACTAAAATGGCTGTATCTTCTAAACTAAGCATCTGCGGGGGTCATATTTTGCACCAAAAAAAAAAAAAAAAAATTAAAAGATATCCGGTCAAAATTTCAAAACAATAAAATGGCTGTATCTTCGAAACTAAGCGTCTGAGTGGGTCACATTTTGCACCAAAAAAACAAAAAAATTAAAAAAATATCCGGTCAAAATTTTAAAACACTAAAATGGCTGTATCTACTAAACTAAGCGTCTACGGGGGTCATCTTTTGCAGAAAAAAATTAAAAAATATCCGGTCACAATTTAAAAACACTAAAATGGCTGTATCTTCTAAACTAAGCGTCTGCGGTTGTCATATTTTGCACCAAAAAATTAAAAAATACCCGGTCAAAATTTCGAAACACTAAAATGGCTGTATCTTCTAAACTAAGCATCTGCGGGGGTCATATTTTGCACCAAAAAAAAAAAAAATTAAAAGATATCCGGTCAAAATTTCAAAACACTAAAACGGCTGTATCTTCGAAACTAAGCGTCTGAGTGGGTCACATTTTGCACCAAAAAAACAAAAAAATTAAAAAAATATCCGGTCAAAATTTTAAAACACTAAAATGGCTGTATCTACTAAACTAAGCGTCTACGGGGGTCATCTTTTGCACCAAAAAATTAAAAAATACCCGGTCAAAATTTCGAAACACTAAAATGGCTGTATCTTCTAAACTAAGCATCTGCGGGGGTCATATTTTGCACCAAAAAAAAAAAAATTAAAAGATATCCGGTCAAAATTTCGAAACACTAAAATGGCTGTATCTTCTAAACTAAGCGTCTGCGGTTGTCATATTTTGCACCAAAAAATTAAAAAATACCCGGTCAAAATTTCGAAACACTAAAATGGCTGTATCTTCTAAACTAAGCATCTGCGGGGGTCATATTTTGCACCAAAAAAAAAAAAATTAAAAGATATCCGGTCAAAATTTCAAAACACTAAAATGGCTGTATCTTCGAAACTAAGCGTCTGAGTGGGTCACATTTTGCACCAAAAAAACAAAAAAATATCCGGTCAAAATTTTAAAACACTAAAATGGCTGTATCTACTAAACTAAGCGTCTACGGGGGTCATCTTTTGCACCAAAAAATTAAAAAATACCCGGTCAAAATTTCGAAACACTAAAATGGCTGTATCTTCTAAACTAAGCATCTGCGGGGGTCATATTTTGCACCAAAAAAAAAAAAATTAAAAGATATCCGGTCAAAATTTCA